>CAJNDT010001213.1:0-450000 GCA_905221615.1 Symbiodinium sp. CCMP2592
GATAACGACTTGTAATAGCAAAGGTGCGGTATCGAGCTCTTCTTCTTTTTTGGTACCTTGGTAGGTTTCTTCGCTGATGCTTCATCATGAGGATGTAGTTCAGGTAGAAGAGGAGGTAGGCCCAGCATAACATTGACATCGCTTTCGTCTTCGGTGTCGTATTTCAACCCATCGATGTCAGGCATCGGTCTTTCAGGAACTCTAATAGGCGTTGGAGGTGTCCGCGGTACTGAAAACCTAATATGATCTGCCCACACATCTCCGACACCACCTTCAGGCGGTGTATGTGGGATGGCACGTAACATCATCTGATTGCATACCCCCTCCCATCCTATAATATCCAGCGGCGGCGTCAATGGTGCCCCTTGCAAGAGTTCGTCGATGTCGAACTCCAGGGGGTAATGTTCGGAGCTCATTGTGAAAACAACCGCTCTTGAGAGAAAGCTTCGACGCAACGACAACATGTGTAACTGCTTCATGCGTTTTCGAGGCAACAACAAGCATTCGGAAAAGCTTCTAAACTTCTTTTGCCGCTGTCCTCTGTGCTTCGGCTCCTTAGAGGTTTTGTGTTGGGGCATCGACGCAGTTGTTGCATCGTGCCACAAAACTTTGATTAAATTCTACTTTTAATTATCATCACTACGGGGGCGGTTTTTCAATTCTTTTTGGGCCTACCTACGGGTCTTTTAGTTGCGGGGGCTTCGGAACTAACACCGCCCCCGTTATCATCGTCACCACCAAGGCTTAATTCATTGATAGGGGGCATTTCTTCATCAGTCCCGGTATTCCCACCTATATAATAGTGCTCAAGCCTCTCTTTCTTATCCTTACCATCATCGTTATCATCATCACCACCACCACCACCGCCGGCACCACCACCGGCACCCATCGGACCAGCTCCGGTGTTAGATGGAGGAATAGTGATGCGGGACCTATCTAAGGGGATTTGAGATAAGGTGCTGTAGAGGTCGGTCCAAGAGATATTGCCGGAGCTGTCCCCGAAGAGATTAACCAAAACCCCTTCCATAGTCCTAAGTTTTAAGGCCTCCATAGTCTTAATAAGGGTTTTTAACTCGGTTAAACCATTATCCACATCGCCACAAAGCATATCGCACATGTGACCTAACCTTATACTGATATTGTTATTACTCCCTAAAACTCCGACCGCATCAGAAAGCTCTTTATCTCCTACGTTCTTAAATAGCTTCAGGAAAGTCTGAGTGTTAGGGGTTTTTGATGCGGCCAGAGTTTTTTTAAGATCGGCAACGGGATCGTCGAACACAGGGCCCAAATTAGAATTTTCGATACGGGACAATAAAGATTTTAGTTCTTCATCTATAAGGCGGTCCCGTTGCCGTTTATTAGAATACCCACTAACCGGCTTAAAACCACCCTCACCACCTTCGCCCCTGCCCCGTTTCTTCGGGGCCCCGCCTATCTGTTCGATAGAACCCATAGCATTTAAATCCCGATACTTACTAAACCTATCTACCCTATCACCCTCCACGCTATTAAAATTGTCGCCGCGATCAGCTTCACTCTCGTCTTCGGTAGCTTCGTTGCTGCTGTCGTCCAGCATCTCCAGCATAACCTTAGATAAATAGATAAGACATAAGAAATAATACCCATTCAACTAAAACTATGGTTTATAATCAAGAAACCGAGGTCTTTTCTTCGACCTTGTTAGCCTCATCTGTATTCATCTGCACCAGCACGAAGGGGCGGTGTGTCGAAGACGTCTCGAGAGCAGCCTCAGATACAGCTTTATTCGCACTACAACACAACACCCCTACCAAAAATTCAATTAACATCAAGCCGAATTACAAGCTTTCGCATCTGCCCGTCCATGGCACCAAAACGAACGAGCGAAGCGAGCAATCAGCTGTCGATGGCAAAATGCTGCGGACACATACCAAATCGCGCAAGGTTGCAACTTTCGCAATGCACACAATGCAATCTGATAACCGCTTGATGCAAAAAGACATGTTGCAATGTGTTTCATCAGTGCTCTCTGTTTCTCACGGGTGAGACATCATTTGAACGGCATTTTTGCCAGCTGATCAGCCACAACATCAGCTTCGTTAGCGGACCGTTTTTTGTCTTGAGCCTCCACGATCGATACTTGCACGACTTCGAGGCAGTGCGAGATTTCCGCCATCTTTGTCTGCAGGTCCGCTTCCAGTAATTTGAGCTTCTCCAGCTTTCCTTCTTGAACGGTGAGCTGCACCATGGAATATAAGCTGTCGGTGAATGTAGCACCGACAGTATCCATTTCTCAAGGAATGCAAGAACGGGACAGGGGATCGAGGTCTCGAACAGCTAAGGCTACAGACACACCACCTCATCAAATTTCTCAACCTAAAACCTCCACAAAAGATTTAGGGGGAGAATTGCTAGGGGATCGGGCGAGGTGGGGAAGTCAGGAATAGGGATTTTTATAGGGAATATTGGGAAGTATAGGGGGGACCCTTGGTATAAAACGTGTAAGGCGTTTGCGGGTGGGCGCGGGAGTTACATAAGGCTATCCCTAACTGAGTCACGGAGCCGCACAGCAGGCTCTACACTTGACGAGGGTCATGTGAGTGCCACCGATGTTCTGCGAGTCTTCGATGGTCTTCCTTCGGATGCCTTGAAGAGGGGTGCCGATGCACCTCTCCCAACTTCGAAATCTTATGCCACGGGAGCGTATGTTCTTGGTGGTAATGTGGGCCTGAAGGCCAATGCCTCAGCCAACCCGGAGGCGCTCAAAGTCTTTGCAAGGTTTGTGAGACAGCGTGCACCGGGGTTTAAATTTTCTTCAATAAATATATTCGAGGATGTTCGCACTGAGCGCCATCGTGATCAGTGGAATGCCAACTTGCATAACTTGGCGATTGCACTGACTGAATTCTCAGGTGGAGCCATCTTTGTGGAGCATGAAAACGGTCGGGATGTATCCGACCTTAATGGTGCCCGAGGCTCTCGCTTGCAGGTTGCAAAGGGCCCTGTCCGATTCAATGCCAGACACAATTGGCACTACACCGAGGCGTGGCAGGGCCGTAGAGTCTTGCTGGTTGCATTCACAATCCATCATGTCGAATCCCTATGCAAGGAACATCTTGACTTTCTCCGCGAGTGTCATGTTGATGTTCCGGAATGCGCGCCCGAGGGTGCGCGGTTGGTGCCTGCAGAAGTGTGTGCTCGTCAGCCGCCATCCTTGACCTCTACTGCAGCTCAGGAGTCGCTTAGGCCCTTGCCCGCTTCGGTTGTCCCCGCCGTTGGCCCTAAGGAACCTGTGAGCGACCCTGCTAGTCCCTTGAAGCCCGGTTCTGCTCTCTATGTCGAGATAAAATGTGGGTCCGGGCTGCTGCCGGCTCGAGTGCGGCGGGACGGATTCCAAATCATAGCGCTTGAACATTCTCGCCCCGCTGGGCGAGTGCACACTCACCTTGTCCCTGTGGACATTGAAACTGAGTCGGGTTTCTCCTTTGCGCAGACTGTCATCAGCCAAGACGCCCCTTTTCACGTGCATTTCTTTCCTGCGACCAAGGATTGTTTTAAGGCTACTTTTAGCGCCGGGCAAACCATTCGCCTCGCCAAACTCTTGCTTGCATCTGATTCGCATTGGAGTGTCTTGCATCCCCTGGCGTCAGCCCTGTGGAAACAGCTCGACTTGCCCGACAACCTCCATTGCGTAGACTTCTGTGCAGGTTGCTACGGGGCTCCCTGTCCGGTCAAAATGCGTCTGTGCACAACCCAGGCCGCGCTGGCTGGCATGCCGGTGCCAGCATGTCGTTGTCGCCCCGGGCCCCACGCTGCGGGCTCGCTTGCACCAGATGTCTGGTTACACACCCAAATTCTGTGATGTGTTTGCTGGCCTCCTGCAGCTGGCGGTTGGCCAGTCTGGCCTCTTACTTGAGCACGCTGTTCCACTGCAGAGTTCGCGGCATTCTGCCGTCGCAGCCGCTGGGCGGCAGCCTCGATTGTCAAAATTCCAGCCGCAGATCGCCGAGTTTAAGTGCCAGGCCACGGTCCGTGAGTTCCCGTGGCCCCTTCCTTCGGATAATAAAGGCAATCTCACATGTGCCGTAGGGTCCATCCCTCCTGGCTCCCGCCTTCTTCGCGTTGTGTGTGATCGGGGGGTCGTCGGTGCGAAACAGGTCGGAAGCCTGTCAGGTGTGCCTTCAGCAGTTACCTTTGGCATTTACCGCACGGAACAAGAGTTTGTGGCTCAGGCATTGCATATCGATCATCCCTTCGACTTGTGCGTGGCAGTCCCAGACTTCATGTTGAGAGCGTTGGCTTTTACCTTGAAAGAGGGCCCGGTTTGTGTGATGAAACACCGTCTGAATTTGCTCCAGCAGTGGACTTCTTGGAAACGCGATTTGGCTGGTGCCGAAGCAAATCTGCATGCTGCCATGGATCCTGGTGTAGCTTCTGTTATGAAGGGCAAGAACATTTTGCTTTTGGAGAAGATTGCATCGTCTTTCAGTTGGCCTGACACTGAAGTCTTCGAACACCTCAAGCATGGGTTTCCTTTAGTGGGGGAGTCGAGTCCTTCTGGCATCTTCGATGTGGATAGAAAACCGGCTCTGATGACAAGGGCAGAGCTTGTGCAGCATGCCAAATTCCTTAGGCCTGCGCTGTGGGCGAAGGTGGCGAACGCGGAGGTGGATGATTTAGCTCGGGAAGTGTGGGACTCCACACAGCAAGAGATGCTAGCCAAGGAGTGGCTAACCGGGCCTTACTCGTGGGACGAGCTGCAAGCCCGTCATCCAGAAGGCTGGCTTCCAGTGCGGAGGTTCGGCATTGTGCAAAAAGCCAAGACGCGGTCGATAGACGATTTGGCCGAGAACTCTGTAAACTGCGCTTATGCTGTTTCCGATCGGATTTCTTTGAGGGCCCTTGATGAATTGGTCTGGCTTGCGATCACCCTCTTTAAGATCTTCATTGCAAAAGGCGAGGTGAGCATCCCTTTGTCGGACGGTGACCATCTTCGCTTTCCGGTGCATTCTTTCTGGAGGGCCCTGAAACCCGATGCGCTTCAGCCGAGCTTGAAAACAGTGGACTTGAAGAGTGCTTATAAACAGTTGGCGGTTTCTCCACGAGACCGCTGTCTGAGCATAGTGGCCATCAAGGACCCGGTTTCGAGGCTTGCGTTTGGCTTCGAGAGCCGAACCCTTCTGTTTGGGGCCACCTCGTCGGTGGTCTCATTCAATCGCGTTGCAAGATTGCTCCAGAGGGTTCTGATTGCGTTGCAGGTGCTCGCCTGCAACTACTTCGACGATTACCCGGTTTTAGAGGTCTTGCCGCTTTGTAACAACACGCAGTCGACTGTCAGAGCCGCGTTGGACCTGCTGGGTTTCGCCTGGGCAGAAGATAAGGATCTTCCCTTCAGCCATGAGGCCGAACTTCTAGGCGTTCGGGTTGACCTTGGTAGCTTTGGGGTTGTTAAGATTGGGAATAAGCCCGAACGTGCTACTGCCATCGCTGAGGCGGTGGACTCCGTATTGAGTGCGGGCCATCTTGATCCGAAGACTCTGCCGTCTTTGTTCGGTCGCCTCCAGTTTGCCGAGGGTCAGCTGCACGGGCGATTGGGCAGATTGGCACTGGCCGACCTTAGGGCGTGCACGATGAGTTCTCAGGCCAAAGCCCTTGATGCCACGGCTGTGCAGGCCCTTTGTAATCTTAGGTCCCGGGTTCTTGGGGGTACCCCTAGGATAGTCCCGGCCTGTGTGGGGTCTCGCCGTTCTGTGATTTTCACAGATGGAGCGTACGAGCCGACGAATGAAACTCACCCCGCCACTGTCGGAGGAGTCTTGTACCATTTCGACAACGGCGCGTGGTGTACTTTCTTCTTTGCATGTGCTATCCCTTTGAGCGTTGTACAGAGCTGGGAGGCTCTCGGGAAAAGGCATTTGATAGGCCCAGTTGAGATGTATGCAGTGGTATGTGCGAGAGAAGCGTGGGCGAAGCACTTGAACATGCAAAGGGTGACCATGTATGTGGATCACTCCGGAGTGTTGGCCTCTTTGGTGAAAGGCTCTTCAAAAGACCCTTTGTGGAGGCAACTCTTGCTGATCTTTGAGAGCTGCGACGCTGAAGCGATGCTCCCTTGGTTTAGCCGCGTTCCAAGTGCAAGTAACCCGGCCGATCCTCCTTCGAGAGCTAAGTCAATCTTTCCAGTCAGGGGGCAGGTGTGCAGAGTGTCGCCTCGATGCCCGATCAAAGGCAATGCCACGATTGATCTCCTTCTTAAGTGAATGGGGTGTTCGTTGGCGATCCTCGTGTTCGCCATCGATCGGTGCGGGGGTGTCACGACTTCCCCCTTCGGCTTTGCCGGAAGGAAAAAGCGCCACATCTGCTTGAGCAATTTTCTTATTCTTTATATACTTTGAATTTCCCATATAGCTTGGGAATACTGTGATTGGAATCTTACTTTAGAAATAAAGCAAAGCTCCGTGGAAAATAAGCGACACATGAGGCTTGCCTCTACTAGCTTTATTTTCCTAGGAGAGTTTTGAAAATTATTGCGAAGTTTTCAAAACGCCTTTGCTTTATTTTGAACCACATTTCATGGCATGAATGCATGCTTTGAATCGTCTGAGTTCATCTCTTTTATTTCCCGCGCCGCCTCGAGACAGGGGTGGGATGGGTGGGTAGCTGCACCCTGGCCAAAGGGCCGGAAAATTTTGTCCCTCCCTCCACTCCCGGGGTGTTCGTTGGCGATCCTCGGGGTGTTCGTTGGCGATCCTCGTGTTCGCCATCGATCGGTGCGGGGATGTCACGACTTCCCCCTTCGGCTTTGCCGGAAGGAAAAAGCGCCACATCTGCTTGAGCAATTTTCTTATTCTTTATATACTTTGATTTTCCCATATAGTTTGTGAATACTGTGATTGGAATCTTACTTTAGAAATAAAGCAAAGCTCCGTGGAAAATAAATGGGCCGAAAAATGGCTGCGGAAATGGCTGCAGAAGGACACAATGCACAACAACTTCTTATATGTATATATATAGATGTTTATATATTTATATATTTACATATTTATGTATATATATATATATATATATATATATATTTAAGAGCGACAAAATAAACCCATTAAACGTTTTTTACAGAGCTTCTCCGTCGAGAGCATCCGAGGCCAAAAACCGCAGCAAGAAATTCTTTGCATTGGTGGAGGAGGTGTTCTTACCGCCTCGTCTCTTGGAAGCTTTGGCCCAATACCCGCACCAGCTCTCGTCGCGATAGGTCCAATAGTCCCTGAAATTTCCATGCTGCTCCGTCTGGTATTCAAGCATTTCTTCCATTAAATGCACCTTTGGTTTCATCTGCCAAAACGGGAAGGGTGACTGTTCTTGAAGAGTTTGGTAAAGTACGCAAAAGCGACGGCATTCTTCAGCAGCCTTCTCGTGATCGAAAACCTCGTCCACGGCAGATATACGCTTTGCAATTGAAATAGCAAAGCGAACAGACCTGCAACCAAACGCATGGTGCCATCTTCAGGGTACGCCTGCATGAACTCACGGGAAATCTCGAAAGCAAATGGTACGAGGTAACGCTTGGGTTTCTTGCTGGCCCCTTCTCGGCGAATCATCTCCAGGGTGAGATTGTCCAGAACACTAGGAGGGCGAAATTGTTTATAAAAATCCCGGATTCGCTGCCATAGCCGTACCAAACGCTGCTCCTTGTTACTTCCTGGAAAGTAGACATTTGATGTGATCAGGAGCCAAAACAAATTGCCTATGACATCGGCACCGACACCCAGGTCAACGATGTGTAGCCAGTCCAGGACGACACAGCTCAGCACGAAGCCGGGCAGGCTTAAAAGAGGTGACAGGGAACCTCCTGCTGCACGCAGCTCGGTCAGGAAATCAACATCAGACAGTCGATTCCGCCTCCACGCTGCTCCAGAATTGCAGATCCGGAAGCTCAGGGGATTACTCGTGTCCACATTCATGGCACGGCACTTCCAACAAATCGACTCCGAGCTCCAGCTTGGAAATTGGAACAACTGCCGAAGGAACGGCCAATCCCCACGTACCTGCAATAATAAAGCCCGCCCTGCCAACTGATCACCGTGCTTTCGGAAGTATTTTCGCTTCTCCCTGCTTAGCCACCCAGAGCCGTCGGGAAGTTTAGTGCTCACAGCACCCATAAAAAGCATACGCAAACTCCAAGAAATAATGTTCATGATGACGGTCCAGGTTTCAGCCGTTGCGAACTTCTTGGATACTGCCGTGCAGGGCACACGATCTCCGGAGGGCATCGCGAGGAAGTTGAAGCTGATGATTTCCAAGCTTTCTTTCTTTGTGTATGGCACCCCATCCCCATGCAAACCCAGTGCAATGGTCTCTGCCACTTGTAAGCCGAGCTTCCCGCATGCACTCGCAAGGAGCTTTGATGCAGCAGCTCCTGTATGTATATTAAAATATTCCAACCCATTGCCCCGGACCATGCCATCGATCAGCTCATGCGGCAACAAGAATGGGTGCTCCCACTCGACCCTTGCCTTGGTGTCGGGGTCCTGGAAAGGAACCATGTGCCAAAAGAGCTCGTGGGCACTCTCACGAACCAACTTGGCCAGGATATCTCTGGCGAAATTGCCGGGATGACGCCCTCCTGCTCCTGCTTCTGCAAAATCTGCGACTGAAGATGTGGCGGATTGATGTTTTGGCCTCTGAAGTAGCTCCTTCTGCCAACTCAAAAACGTCTTTCGCTGATAACTTGTTGGACAAAAATGTCTCTGTAAGCTTGCTTCGCAATTTTTTCTTGGGGTTTGCATCGGTAGCACTTCCGGAAGGAGCACTAGGAGCACTCTTTGCTCCTGCTGAGCTGGAGCTAGCTGCTTGTCGTACTCGCTTCAAAGTGTGCAACTCCTCGCGATCACCCCTGACACAGGCACTGATGCACAGCAGCTTGGCACAAAGTAGGAAAAGTAACATGATCCTCATCATGGCTCTCGGAAGCACTCCCGAAGCTTTGAAAAAACTGACACACACTCTCTCTCTCTCTCTCTCTCTCTCTCTCTCTCTCTCTCTCTCTCTCTCTCTCTCTCTCTCTCTCTCTCTCTCTCTCTCTCTCTCTCTCTCTCTCTCTCTCTCTGTTAAACATTCTGCCAGGAACAGTAACACAGCTAGTGCAGTACAGTTAATGTACAGGAACAGCCGTCACGCACACGCGACGTGCAGGCTCGAGACCCCAGGACACACCGTGCCCAGGAACAAAAGTGTCCGACAGTCTTTGTGGGTAGGAACCCTTAGTGAAGCCCGTTCTTTAACATGGTAGCGGAGCTGCCTCCAGGAACCTCCTTGGCAGCGATGATGCTACTCGTAGCCATAGGAACCATGATGCTCGGCGCCATGGCAGTTTGCCTCGTTGCCGGATGGAAGCAGATGCGCGCAAATGAGCAGATCACCAAGAAGACAGAGACAGTGCTCAACATGCCCACGCTCAGGATCGCAGTCCGTTCAGGAACAAAGTACCACCGCAGAGGTTGTGGACACCTTCGCAACCACAACGTGACAGCAGGAAACGCGCGAGACTTTGACGCTTGCAGCGATTGCTACCCCGACCGAGTGTTGGTGGAAGAGAGAGAGAAAAGGAACATGAAGTGCTACGGTTTGGCAGCATGTATGGTGCTGCTGGTTGGTTTCGCACTGGGAAGCCTCGCAACTTTGTGCGGGATGATCTTGGTCCCAGGAGCAGGAAGTATAGCGGTGAGACCGTGGCAGGCCCTTGGCAACAACGTGGAGACCAAGGAAGAACTTGCCCTTGGAGACGCCTTACCCTCCAAGGATGTGAGCCGTGGGAGAAAGGAACTCACTTACGTGAGAGTGACGAGAGCGAGCTCATGGCAGTGTGGTCGAGCAGAAGGAAGCCCAATACGCACCGGAACCGCTACAGGAACTACGACGTGTACGGCGAGTACTACCAGCAAGGCTACAACGAGTGCAGCGTGAACCCCGACGGCACCAACGTGAACACGATCAGGAACACGAACGCGTACACGATTAAGGACTATGTGGAGATAGGAAAAGTCATGGTACCGTACGCTTTGTTGTGCATGAACCAAGTGATGAACGAGCTCTACAGCGTCGTTAGCGTGACCGGCGAGTACTACACGGAAGAGAACAGGAACGGCAACCAGAACACCGAGAACCAGGAGAGTGAGAGCCTTGAGTCAGGCTACGCCCCTAGGTACCTAGTAAAACAACAGCGAGAAGTACTGAGGAAATTTGTACAGGAACATGTTCACAGTTTCGTAGAAAAGCTAGCAACCGTAGGAAAGAAGTTTCACGACGTCGTGCATGTGATAGTTCAGGAAGTCATTTCCAACAGAGTTGTATTTCAAGGAATTCGCATAGCAGTGTTCTTAGGAACCCCAATGGGACTGATTACTTGGATCACCCTGTCGTACTATTCTAGTGTGTTTTTCGCAAGAGCAAGCAACTGCTCAAAGCACCAAAGGAAGACAAGAGGAGAAAGGAGAGCACAAGCAGTGTGCAGGAAACAGTGCAAGTCGCTACTTTTAGCAGCACTAGTGTACAGCAACCTTGAAACAGCAAAAGGAATGGAGGATGCATTGAAGGCACTTGCCGAGATCAATGCACAGACCTTACAAGGAATACAAACACTAGCAGAGGAGATCAGGAACTCAGCAGCTTCAGGAAGTCAGAGAGAAGCAGGACTTACACAAGCATTCCAGGAAACCCTGACAGCAGTTCAGGAACAGCAGAAGACAGCGCAAACAGCGTTGGCAGACGCCCACACGAACGCAGCAACGACACTTGAGGAGATAGGAGCATCTCTGGAGAAAGCAGTAAAGGAACAAAGAAAGCCTGGAGAAGTGGAGTTGCACAAGCTGATTAAAAGCCCCGAAGCATTTTCCCCAGGAACATGGCAAGAAGAGAAGAGTGGATGGACAGAGTTCAGGAACAGGATGCGGATCTGGCTTGGAGCAGTGGATTCCAACATGGTGAAGATCATGGACATCGCCGAAAGGAACTTAAAAGATGATAAGCAAGTGAAGATGGCCGAGATGTCTGCAGAAGCAAAGGAAACAAGCAGACGCCTGTACAGTGTTCTTTGTTCATACACTAAAGGAAGGCCGTACCGAGTTGTAAAGCATGTAGCTGAGGAGAACGGTATGGAAGCTTACCGTATGCTACTCAAGGAATATCAACCAACGAATCGTGCGAGATCGTTGGAGTTGTTTCACAACATTCTCAACTACAAATTCGCTCACAACAAAGGAATTGATGAGAATATCCTCGAATATGAGGAACACATCGAGAAGTACGAGAAGGCTACTGGAGAAAAGGTACAGGAGAATTTGAAAGTATCTACTCTTATCCAAGGTATGAAACCTGACGTGAAAAGGCACTTGTTGCTCAACATGGATGAGAAGACACAGTACAATACTCTTCGTCAGTACCTTGTGAACTATGAGTCAACCGAGCGTTGGACTAACTCTTTAGCAGCCCAGCAAGGAACACCTCACCGAACCACAACAGACTTGATCGACAAAGGTGATGACCATGGTGGTCTTGCAGCAATGGATATCAACCAAGCATGGTACAAAGGAAAGAAAGGCTATGGCAAAGGTTATGTTCACCATAAAGGCAAAGGTAAAGGAAAAGGCAAGAAAGGTGGAAAGGACTTTGGAAAAGGTTACGGCTTTGACAGCAAAGGCAAAGGTAAAGGTAAAGGTTTCGGAGGTTTTGGCAAAGGCAGAGGTCGAGGCAACTGGAAAGGCCGAGGTAGAGTTTTCAGAGGTTACAAAGGAAAAGGCAAAGGTCGAGGAAGAGGTTTCTTCAGACACAAAGGAAAAGGTAAAGGCAAAGCCCAAGCAGCTACAGGAGTGTGTCACTACTGTCATAAGTATGGACATTTCGAAGCACAGTGCAGACAGAAGATGCGTGACATGGGTTACCAGGCCAGGAACGTTGACCTTGAAAACCAGAGCGAGCAAGCGAGCACTACAGGTACTTCTACTCAGGCCCCTTCGTCAGCCAACAAGACCTCAACAAGCCAAGCAAGCCAAGGAACCCAAAGACCAGTGATTAGGATGGTCTCCATGTACCACATGGGAGACGAGCCCACAAGCTTTCCGGAGGAATTCGAGCTGAGTGAGAACTCTGAAGAGATAGAGATTGAGTACTTCGGAAGAGTTTTGCGGGTTGTTGGTGAAGAAGTTCAGGAAGAGAGGAGTGAGACAGAAGAGTTTTGGATTGGTGATGAAGATGATGAGTTTCAGGACTGTGATGAGGTGAGTGATGATGCATGGTTGCAATGGCATCTAGCAGGAACTCCGATAGGAACTCAGGATCGTGGATACTACTTTGAGTGTCCCAATGGATGTCATGAAACACCGTGGCACCCAAACATGCAGGAATGTGAGAACGGATGTCACCATCCTCCTAGAAGGAACAGAGTAGAGAGAACAGCACCCTCAAGGACCATCACCAGGTTTGCGCGTGCAGCAAGGAACGCGAGAACTCGGGAGATCGAGGTCGTGCTGGATTCAGGAGCCGACATTTCATTGGCACCGATGTGGATGAAGAAGTATGGAAGAAAGGCACCCAACACTACCAAGGTAGTTTTGCGAGATGCACAAGGATCCCGGATTAAAGTTTCAGATCAAAGGATCATTGAAGTTGAGTTTCGGGATGTTCAAGGAAACATTGTGAAGGTTGAAGAAGCGTTCTTGATTTCATCGGTTGTGCACCCTCTTTTGGCAGTAGGTAAACTGTTGAAGAAAGGCTGGGAGTTCAGAGATGGAACAGCAACAGGCACTTTCCTAACAGAAGGAACAACCAAGATCGCAGTGAACTACAACAAAAACTCACTTACAACAAAAGCCTTTGTGAGAGCAGTCAACTGGGAAGCAGAAGCAAAACCTATCCCTATGTACTTGTGCGAGAACTTAAAGGAACTCATTGAAGAACAGCGTGTTGGTTGGACCAACTGGCGAGACCCTTACCAAGTCCACTTTAGCTTAGGAACCTCAGAACACGTTGATACTTACTTGATGTTTCCACCAGGAAAGTTCGCATATCGAGCAGTGCTTATTGAGGATGATGATCAGTGGTATTTGTTGCATCACAGCATCATGTTTGAGGAACTTGAGGAACCGTTTGGAACAATCTTCGATGGCAGTAAGGAGTACCGCACGCTTACGCTAGTATCGCTCAAGGAATTTCCGCTGAACCTCATAGGCACCCCCAAGGAAGATGAGGCTCGAAAGATGTTTGAAGAGTACACTGAGGATGCATGGTCAATCAGCATGGATGGCACTACACTCACGAGGTACCATAACTCGTTGAGGAAGACTTTGTTCAATCCTCGAGATACCAATGACATTCCAGTAGACATTGGAAATCTCAAGCCAGACAGGTACACGTATGGAGAAGAACCGATCAATAAGGATTTCTTTGAGGATGACAAGTTCTGGACTTTGGATGAGCCTCACAGAGACCCAGAACCACTTGGAGGTTTATCCTGGACAGGACGGAGTGTATTCGAACTCATTGAACCAGTGAACCCCAAGGCCAGAAGACCAAAGCAGAAGGTTCACCAACTGGACACGATCCCAGAACAGGAAGAAGAACAGGAAGAGACCTCAGAGGCCCAAGCACCAGCACACAGGCATGAACTTGCAGGAGAACTGTCTTTTACATTCAACGGTCATGAGTACAACCAGCAGAACAGCCTCAAGGCCCTGAGAGAGTTGTGCAGGGAACTAGGAGTCTCAAAAGCTGGCTCTAAGCAAGAGATTCTCAGAAGGCTCAGTAGATCCATTATGGAAGCAGAAAGGCATATGGAACTTGTTTCAGGCCAGAAGAAGTACAAAGAGTTTCTAGAAGCTGAACCTTTGAAGGTACCCAAACAGCCAAAGCCGGAGGAAGTTGCAGTGCATAATCTCACACACTTACCTTATGCATCGTGGTGTCCGACGTGTGTAGCATGCAAAGGAAAAGAGTCTCCACACCTTCGTGAGAACCCAGAGAAGGAAAGATCTTCTAGACCAACTTTCTGTATGGACTTCTGTTTTACAGGAACAAGTCATGATGAGGCACCAGCGGCAGTAAGTCTTGTGTGTGTTGATTCTTGGAGTAGGAACATGGTCTGTATCCCGACAGCATCTAAACGAAAAGATCTTGTAGAGCACCTTTGCGAAGGAGTGACCTACTTGAGTACTCAGCTTGGATATGGAACTATCAACTTGAAGGCAGACAACGAAGGAACAATGATGAAACTGAAGCAGGTCATCCAGAAGCAGCGAGCAGCTTTAGGTCTAGGAACAGTCTTGCAGGACGCAGTCAGTGGCCAGAAGGAAACCAACGGCATGGCAGAGAGAGCAATTCAGACCATTAGGAGACAAGGAACAACCCTGATTAGGCACCTTGAACACAGAACAGGAACATATATTGCTCATACTCATCCAATCTTCAGTTGGGCTTTCAGGCACTCGGCATGGAACTTGAACAGGTACCATCGCCATTCCTCCACAGGAATGACTCCGTATGAATTTATGGCAGGAAGGCCTTATGAGGGCCAACTCGCCGAATTTGGCGAATCACTTTTGGTTTTGACCAATCGTTCAGGAACTCGTGCCAATAGGAAAGGTGACCCTATTTGGTTGAGAGGAGTGTTTTTAGGAAAAACAGACAACAACCTCTTCATTACTTGGCACATGGACGGCATCAAGACAAGCCGTAGCGCAAAACGTTGCTTGGAACACTTCGACGTGAAAGGAAATAGTAGCGTAGGAATTCACACTTGGGAAGTGAAGCACACTACACTGGCAACAAGAAACATTCCCAGGAAGAACATTCCAGGACCAATTGCAGAGGCGCCACCTGTCATGGATGGAGCAACTCAGGAACAGTCGGTCGAGGACTCGGCACCTTCCGCACCTTCAGGACCGATCGCAGGACCGATTGTCATCCAAGGCGGGGACTCTGCAGGGAAGTCAGGACCTACTAGGACAAACTACCTAGAGAGCAAAGCGAAGCAGGCACAGAGCAAGAGAAAAGCAGAAGAAGAACTTGAGCAGGAATACGACCAAAACAAACACGACGAAGCAGCTTCAGACCCAACGTCTTCTAGTAGCAGCAGCAAGGAAATGGAAGCAGCCTCAGAAGAAGAACTCATCCCAGACAGCGCAATGGCAAGTGAACTTCTTTCAGCTAGAGGACCAGCACCTCTTAGGAAAATGGAGTTTGACGATGTAGGAACAGGTTCCAAGATCCCGAAGATTGATTCTCCTAAGAAGAAGTACCCTCCGTTCAACGTAGGAAGAGTATTTGAGCACAATGATGAAGAACTACCTGAAGCAGAACCAGGTACAGAGGACATTTTCTGGGAAGATTCATATTCGGACATTGGCGATTCCGATGAGAAACAAGACATCTTCAAGAGCGAAGATTCTGGACCTCCAGAAGTTGCAGAAGCCCAGTTGCAGGAACTGGATCGTGAGGCGATGCTCACAGAAATCAACAGACTCACCGAGATGAAGGCATTGGCGAGGAAACCCTTGCAAGAACTCGAGAGAGAAGAGGAGAAAGAGACAGAAGAAGAAGAGAGCAACCAAGGAACAAAGTGGTTGACGACGAAATTCGTCTTCGATTGGCGATTCAGGAACGGCCGATGGATGCGGAGAGCTAGGTTAGTAGCGAGAGAGTTCAAAGGAGCAGAAGTAAGGAACGACACGTTTAGCCCAGCTACGAGCGCATCGTTGGTGCGACTTATCCCTATCTTGGGATTACAACAGGAACATTCCCTGTACTCCATTGATGTCAAGGACGCATTCTTGCAGGTCCCACAAAGGACTCGATGTGCATGTCAATTCCCGAAGGAATATGTGGATCTGTTTGGCGACCAGGACCCTAGTTGTAGGAACGAAGGTTTGTTACTGCTGAGAGTACTTCCAGGACAGCGAGATGCAGCACTACTCTGGAGTGATCATTTTGCAGGAACCCTCAAAGAGCAGAACTTTGATAGGAGCAAAGCTTGCCCTACTTTGTTTCGTGACGACAGGAACAGCATACTTGTTGTGCATGTAGATGACATTCAGGCAGCAGGGAAAACAAGGCACCTAGAGCCAAAGCTAGGAAAGCTAGGAGAAACCTACGAGCTAAAGGTTGAAGGCCCCTTCTTGACAGAGCAGGAACTTGAGGTAGGAGAGTCACACCAGACAATCCGATTCCTTAAAAGGAAATTCAGCTACCACAATCACGAGCTCCACATCACGAGTGACCCGAAGTATCTTGTGAAGCTTAAGGAAGAACTGAAGCTTACTAGCAAAGCCTCGAAGCCAACTCCGTGCACCCAAGAGTCGCAGGAACAGGACAACACTCAGACCTTGAACCAGGAACAAGCAGCATCGTTCAGGGAAAGCGTTGGCATACTCTTGTATGTCAGTCAGGATCGCCCTGACGTGCAGTTTGCCGTGAGAGGTTTGGCCTCCAAGATGTCGGAACCAACACACGGTTCTTGGAAACACTTAGTCCACCTAGTGCAGTACATGTCGAGAACTGAAGGATACCATTTAGTGTACAGGAAACGCCTAGAGGACTCAGTAATCTCCATGAATCCATCAGGAATGGTAACTACGACTTTACAGGAATAAGGCCCAAGGAACACCACCTTTTGGAAGTCTTCAGCGATTCAGATTGGGCAGGAAAGAAGGACACAAGGCGCTCAACATCTTCAGGAATTGTTTGCCTAGACGGTCAGTGCATTTACTCCTTTTCTAGGAACCAGAAGTCGGTTAGCTTGAGCAGTGGTGAAGCAGAGTACTACGCAGGAGCGTCAGCAGCGTCAGATTCTATATTGTTGAAGGAAGCAGTAGAATTCTTGACCAGGAAACAATGCAAGGTACACTTGTACATGGATTCTTCTGCAGATAGAGGAATTATTACAAGGCAAGGTGTAGGAAGAGTCAAGCATTTGCAGATCAGGACCCTTTTTCTTCAAGACCTCCACAAAGAAGGAACAATTAGTGTTCACCCAGTAGGAACCAAGGAGAACACAGCCGACATAGGTACCAAGCCCCTTTCAGCGAAGCGTATCAGACTGTTGTTGCACTGGCTAGGTTTTCAAACCAGCGAGAACGAACCAGTAGGTAGAGAAGAGCTCAAGGAACACAAGGCCCAAACACAAGCTAAAGCAGTTGTAAGAATGATCAAGAGCCCAGGAACTTTGTCTTTTGCAGCTTTGTTGTTTGCGGGAATTTCAGGTATTTCAGACAGTCTTCAGATTCAGAGTTTCAAGGAACAGTGTTTTGAGAGTTGTGTTCAGGAGGAAGAGTTTCAGCCAGAGTTTCAGGAACATGTTTTCTGTTGTGCAAGTGCATGTGAGCAGGACGGCATGTGCAGTGACACGAGTGCATGTGAGCTAGGAACGTCTGCAGGAACAGCGCATGGAACAGCATGTCGTGAGATGCTTTCGCAGCTCAAGGAACTCTGCGGAACACTCGCGGAACGCTCAGGTATCCAGGAACTAGTTCGCCCAGTAGCAGAAGGTCAAGGAACCTTACAAGGAACCTTAGCTGCCATGGAACCAAGCGCGAGTTCGAGCAAGAACACAGAGGAAGTTTTCAAGGAACTGGAAACTTTGAAGGAAGCGGCCACAGCCTTAAGGAACGCTAGTGAAGAAAGGAACGTGATCGCAGAGTCGATCAGGAAGAACACAGAGGAAGCGGCGCGTTTGCGCCGATCCCAGGAACATGTGGCTGGTTGTGTGGAGTCCTTGACAGGACAAATCTACGACGTCAAGCACCAGGTTCAGGAAATGGCCGAACAGAACGACAGAGACCGGCAACAGGTCAAGGAACGCATGGCCTTCGTCCTAGGTACATGTGACGCCGTAAAGGAACAGCTGAACCAGATGATGCAGGACTTCTACGAGCAGCAGCAAGAGGAACAAGAAGAAGAAGAAGACGAAGAGGAACAAAGGAAAAGAGAAGCCAAGGACCGAGAACTAGAAAGTGAACTACGTCGCGAAGGACACGGACCAGGAACAGCACCGTCGAGAGCTACGTCACCTACGTCCCAGGAAAGGAAAGAATATTCGGACCGAGGCTACTTCGAGGGCATCCAGGAACGAGAGCAGGACAACGACAACGAGAACGAGGCCTACGTCCACAGCTACGTTGGAGGAGAAGATCCCGGGGAGTACCCCGATGAAGGCAGAGCAGAGGAAGGAGAAGGAACAGCAGCAGCAGAGGAAGAAGAAAGTGAGGAAGCAAAGGAAGAGAGAAGAAAGAAGAAGATCGCGGAGATCAACGCCAAAAGCAAGCAAAGGCTCAAGGAAAAGGAAGAGGAAAAGAAGCTCTTTCCGTACCCCTACGACTACGCCAGCGAGTGGAAGGAATACTCCGAGAACGGCGAGATCTACAGGCAACACAGAGTTACAGGAGAAAAGCAGTGGGTCGACAAGGACTACACGTACAAGCACGAGAAAGGAACGAAAGGAAAGAAGGAAGGAAAAGGAAAAGGAAAGCCAAAGGCAAGAGCAGAAAGCACAGGATTTCGACCTCGAGATGAAGATGATCGCAAATACTGGGAAGAACAGGACAGGATCTCAAAGGAACAGAAAGAAGCAAAAGCAAAAGCAGAAGAGGAGAAGAAGGCAAAAGAGGAGCAGATTGCCAAAGCAAGGTTGATTCTGGAAGCGGCAGCAGAAGAGCAGGAAAAGCGAGACAAAGAAAAGGCAAAAGCAGAAGCAGCAGAAGCCGCCGAGAGAAGGCGAGAGGTAGAAGCAGCAGCCAAAGCAAAAGCAGAGAGAGAAGCAAAGGAAAAGGAGGAGACCGAAGCAGCAGCAGCAAAGGAAGCAGAGGAGAAAGCAGCAGCCGCAGCAGCCAAAGAGGAGAAGGAAAGAAAGGAGCAGGAGAAGAAAAGAAAGGAGAAGGAAGCCAGGAAGAAAAGAGAGGAAGATCAAAAGGCATCGTCAGCGTACATTGCCAAGAAGGAAGCAGAAAAGAAGGCAGCAGCAACAACAGCAACAGGATCAGGTGAAGCAGACAGGATCCAGAAGCTTGAAGAAATGATGAAGGAGATGATGAAGGAACGCAAAGAGGATAAAGAAAGGATTGCAAGCCTTACACAAGAGCTTGAGAGCAGAGGATCAGCAGCCGGGTCGCAGGCACCCACAGAACCAGACACTACACCAGCAAAGGAAGAGGAGAAGCCAGAAGGAAAAGGAACAGGAAAAGCAGCAGGAAAGGAGCCACCGAACGTCACACAGCACAAGCAGAAGGAAGAAGACAAGGACGACCCAGAACTTTCCGCCAAAGGACCAGTGAACGAAGCATCGTTCATGAAAGGAAAAGGAAAAGGAGAGTTTGAAGGAAACTGGTTTGCAGTCTACAGTTTCCAGAACAGGAAATACCAGTGGAAGTGGAACGAAGCCAAGACACAGTGGTACTGGTATTCAGGATCAAAGGAAACAGGTTGGAAAGCAGCGTCAAAGGACAAGCAAGGAAAAGAAAAGTGCAAAGCGCAAGCAAAGATGAAAGAAGAGTGGCTAAAGGAACAGCTTCACGACCAAGAGGAAGCTAAAGACAGCGAAGAGGAAGGCAAAGTAACCTTCCAGTGAAGCAAAGGAACCGCGAGCAGTACTGAGGCCAGAGAGCCGAGGAAAGAAGCAGCAGGACACAGGAACCGTGGCACAGCCCTTTTTGTTTCTGTGGTGATCTAGGTAAAGTGCAGGAACGTCTTTTGTACAGTCGAGCAACCTTGGAGAGGATTGCGAGTGAACGTGCGCATACGTTTGCGATGAGGAACAGTGTTTGTTTTGCAAGTGAAAAGGAACTGCAGCGTGTTTACTGTTTGTCAAGGAAAAGTCGGAGTCACCTCAGTCGAGGAACTTTCGCTAACTCCGAAGGCGGGGTGTTAAACATTCTGCCAGGAACAGTAACACAGCTAGTGCAGTACAGTTAATGTACAGGAACAGCCGTCACGCACACGCGACGTGCAGGCTCGAGACCCCAGGACACACCGTGCCCAGGAACAAAAGTGTCCGACAGTCTTTGTGGGTAGGAACCCTTAGTGAAGCCCGTTCTTTAACAAGAATGCTTTTGACTCCGGAAGAGCGCCAAGAATGCTACAGAGGATCAGCTTTGCCTAAGGAGGAACTCTTGGGCGACACACTGGAGCTGGCACTCGGGCTTCTTACAATAGCAATGAGATACCCAAATCACTTTCCAAACTGGGGTGGTCTTGAAGGGGCAAATGCGTGCGTGAGGGGGATCGAAAGATCATTCTTCCGCTATGCGTCGGCCGAGGCTATCGAGCTCATCACGGTTGACTCCCCACGCAAGAGGACACCGCCCAAGAAGAATGAACAAGTCGCTGAGATCGTCAACAACTTGTCTGCTGACCTCGTGATTGATTTCACTGTGATCGTCGATGGCGATGTCTACCCCGTAGAAATTGCAAGGAACGACGAGACACAGGCCGCTGACAACGTCACGGGCGATCCAGGGGTTTCAGTTGCACCACCAATACCAACACAGGACGTTGATGTGGACGCACAACCTGAAGAAGAACAAGGTGCTGAAGAACACGATCCCAGGCAGAGGACGCGTGAGGTACTCGTCACGCAGCTGCAGGACTATGTGGGAATACTTGCTCAGGGCGAAATGTCGGTCGGGAGCAATAATTTCACGTTCTGTATTGCTTGTGGCAGTGAATCACATCATCTGTCCGATTGCACCGAGAATGCTGCAACCCGAGATCTGATACTTCGAAGCCTTCAGGTCATCAGGGACAGCCTTCTTCGCTATCCACGTCGACCACCTTCGCAACAAGCTGAGCCAATGGACGTTGATGCCACAGACCATGTGAGTGTTGCTTCCTCGGACCGACGACCCAAGGCCAAAGCCCGACCGCGACGCGGAGGCGAAGCCGTTCGGAGTGATGTGGTCTTGATCCGTTACGAGAACAAGCACAACCTATGCACGGAGGTGGAGAACCGTCGAGGCTTACATGACGCTTGTGGCGTACCGCTGCGGGAAATGGGACCCGAGAACAGTCAGCGGGTGGTGGATCTCATTGAGCAGCTTTCGGACCATCGTGACCGACGACTGCCTCAACGAGGAGATCGTCCAAGCTTCGAGTATGATGAGAATACTCAACAATGGGCAAATCCAGGCTACGAATCCATCGGCGGCGGAAGGCCAATCCGATGCGGAATTCTTGACCTGATCCCAACCAAGGGTGCAAGCTTCATCAACAATCGATGGGACATCGTGAATGAAGTTGTCCTTCGCAACATCAACCATCATCGAAGAAGAAACGCAGAGTGGGCGCTATCCTGCATTCAGTCTGACTTGCGCCACAGAATTGCCAGACGCCCAGGTTCCGAATGGCTTGACAACCGGTGCCAAGTGGCATTCAGCAGCGTTATTCGATGTGATGAAGGAGGGTGGGTGCTGATAGAGGACTTGGTGAGGCATGAGCAACTATGGACCCACGAAAGTAGACGCATTACCGAAGCGGTATCAAGGACCGACGAGTTCCAAAGGAAGAGAGGGTACAATGAGAGACTGCAGCTACTGTTCCAGGGGAATATGCTTGCAGCCACGAAACGCCACAGGGCCAAGATCCGGCTACAATTCCTGGGTGTGAGAGTGAAGAATCCCGGCACAGAGACTCTTGGATCTGCGAACTCGAACATGTTGGTGTCGGTTCCCGATCAGATTACAGAGATCCAGAACAACGACCGTACCCGACACAATCAGAGGTACCTGAACGTTTGCAATGGCTGGGTGAAACCATGGGCTGTCAGGGCCACAAGTGGTCACTCTACGCACTCCGATCCCCAGAACAATTTGCTTCAGTTGGACAAGGACCGGTTCGCAATATCTCCATCTATGACCCTCTTGACACGTCTCGGGGGCGCGTTCCACGCTACGGCATGCCGCAACTTGGATTCCATCGTTCTGCAGGGCGTCATGCCTGGTTCGGAGGATCCTGACGGGGACTTCGAACAGCGGCGTCGATTCCAGGACAACCGAGGTGGCAGACTCCACAGTTACTGGGGGGTATTGGCGCCGTTCGATGACCGGAACGCAACGACCAAAACTCGGGTACACGGGCCGCAAGCCAAGCACATGCCTCTTGTGGTCCTCCATGTTGCTTCGACAGATCTTGCCCGAGAAGGTGGACGTATCACTGACAGCGGTGTCATCATCCTTGGTCGAACGATACCGTTCCAGTTCGTGAAGGAGGTATGGTTTTGCGTCCCGAATCCTCAGGATTCACATTCGTTCGCTCTGGTGGAAAAGATCTATGATGAACGATTGGAGAAAGAGATGGTGTTGGACTACAATGGATCTCCATTGCTTCCTGAATTCGAGAGATATCGAACGCCGAGCAAGATCATGGAATTGCTTTGCGAGATGCCTCCCGGACCCCATGACACAAGCAAGGATCAGATCATGCGAGACCTTATCACCGTCTTGGAGGCCCACAGGGAGAACACAGTTCGACATCACTATATGGACAAGGGCATCAAGTTTGTCATCAAGAACTGGCGACCCGAAGATCTACGAAGAGATGAGGATGGCAGGAGAATGAGGGTATGCCCAGCGTGCTACAACATTGTTCAAGCATGCTTTTCTCGATGCACATCCTGCTGGTCACAATTCGTTTCTTGCGGATACTACCAAGGTACTCCACAACGGGATACTCCTACGGAGATCCCAAGTGACTTCATTGCTCAGACGATGGAAGCTGCGGCAGCAGCAGTGCCTGAAGCAACCGTCGAGGAACAGGAAGCCATGGAAGCGGAATCGGTTGCGGAACCCGAAGCAATTCCAGAACCGTCCGTTGCTGGTGATGATGATCCAGAACAGGAACCTGATGAAGAAATGGACACGGAACCGGGAGAGGACTTTGACGACCAAGTACCAGATGCAGTGGCACAGGAACGACGTCCCGTCCTCATCGCCGGTCAGTCTCTGAACATCGACCCTGAGCTGCAAATCGCCCGCACTGCCATGCAGCCGCCCTACCATCACGGCAAGCGGAACGCCCATTGCATCGACGCCAACATGGCCGCTCTTTCGTACATGGCGTTCGTCGTATGCAGAACCATCTACAAAGCTTGGTCAGGATTCGCGAAGTGGGCAACTATGCCGTTGTTTCAGATGAGAGAGAATTTCGCACTTGGCCAACGCTATGATGTGCTCGGAAAGTGGGGAAGTTTGGCTGGAGTGGACAAAGAAACAGGTGTGAGCAGGGACGTGACTGACGAGGAGATCATTCGCTTCGCCAAGGAGCCTGAAAACCTCAAGTCGTATGATCCCAACGGGACTTGCACTTTGAAGCGCTTCCGGACGAACCAGCTGCTTTCGCTATTGACACGGGGAGCCAACATGATGGGAATCGGCAGAGATAACTTCAATCCAACCACGTACTTGAAGAGCAACAAGGATGAAGACGTGAAAGCAATGCACTTTTGTTGCCTCAACGTCCTATGTGAAGTTATCCCGATGGTGACAGGACATCAACAGTTTTCGGTACTACGAAACACGCCAACTGGACCAGTGGACTTTCTGTACATCGACCCGGTCGGCATCCTCTTGACTCATGCAGACTATTCCGTCCAAACCGTCGGATTGCTGGTGGACCACAACGTGCAAATGCCAGCGCACTTCATGGACAGATTGGTCAAGTCTAGGGTTGAGAGACAGCAAAATCCGAATACTCGACGTCCTCAAGCCTTACATCACATCTCGGCTGAAGAGTATCTCCCTGCGGGTGGTACTTCCATCATGGACACGCCCGTCACCACGGAGGAACGTGCAAGCGCTTCTTCGGCAAAGGGACCTTCAAAAGGGCGTGAGAGGACCGGAGATGAGCAACATGGTGGCTGGAACGCCAATACCTACCAAGACTACATCGCCGGCAAAGGCCGAAACAAAGGCAAGGACAAAGGGAAGCAAAGGAACCAGTATCCAGAGGAGAACCTCCGGCCCTGGGACCGCGATGCTACGTCAACGCGAAGATGGCGGTGAGACAACACATGATCTACCTCATCTTCAAGATTGTGACCTCCGCGCTTCGCTCGTGGAATTCCATCGCGAATGCCTCTTTCTTCGGTGACGCCTGATTCATTTGCCATTTCAGGGGATCGTTACCGACGTAGATGAGTGTCACAACGTTTCTAATTGGGATGCAAAAGCTCTGATCTATATGTATCAACGTTGCGGCGGAACAAATTTTCTGACATTCCTATCGTGCCATCTTCCGGGTGAGCAGCGTCGGAGACGCAACTCATGGGGGGTGCGAACGGACTGCGATGCCTTGTCAAGTTCCAAGGTGTCACTATAAGAGCTGTGAGCAAGACCATGTAAAGTGCAAGGGAAGGGGGCACGCTACGCGTCCCTCGTCTCTAGGAGTAGGCTTGTGGTAGTGCTACGCACACCGCAATGCCTATCCATCCTTTCAGTATGACCGCCCATGCAACGTTTGGCTCAAGAATGAGCACAAGCTCTAGAAAGCATTGCCCATAGCTAAAGTGCTATTATCTTTGTGATCCTCAGAGTAGTCAGAGCTATCCCGTGCACAGACGATCCACCGCCGGCCGTGAGTGTGCAAAAGGAGCGAACAGTGGATCTGCCTGCATAGGAGTGCGTGTGTGGAAGTGGAAGTAACGGTGATCCAGCTTGTAGAGGGCAACCACGCCAACAGTCAATACAGCTCTTTGTGGGGTGAGCGATACAGAGAATTACCAGGATCAAATCCCCACGCAAGGTTCGTGCTGTGGAGGAAGACTTGCCCTGGCTTCCTTACCCTTCAGACGTCGAGGCTTTCAATCCTTCGAAGCCAGCACTCTAGGCGACCCTACACCCTCAACCCTAAGCCCTTAGCCCCTATAGAACGCTTTAAGGAACGCTTTAAGGAACCCTAAGCCATAAATCCTTATCCGTAAATCCCTAAACCCTAAACCCTTATCCTCTAAACCCCGTTACTGTAAGCCTGCATTATCTAAATCGACCAGGCTCCGAAACAAAAGTCCCTCAAGGTCTTAAGGAAGAAGCCAGAAAGCTGGAACATCCTTCTCCTACTAACTCTAAGGACAGGTACAGGGAGCTTCCGCACTCCTCATCCTTAATCCATGTTCCAACTTTCGGGGGTTCACCATACCCTGAGGCCCCAAAGTAGTTCCTTTTGGGGGTTCGTGTATAGAATCCTATAAGCTAATCCCAAAAAGGAGCTACTTTGGGGCCTATGGGTAAGCCCTTCCTGAAATAAAGCGTGGAGTGCAACCATGGCTGAGGCTTCTGCCAGCAGTCTCTCCGGGGTGGCAGACATGGAGATGGGGCCTACGCTCTCCGAGGTGCAGGGTTCATGTCCCTAAACCCTAAACCCTAAACCCTAAACCCTAAACCCTAAACCCTAAACCCTAAACCCTAAACCCTAAAGGCCCTAAGCATTTAAGCTTTGGCATCTGGGGCCTGGGTGTAGCATCCATGTCCAGGGCGGGAAATAGCCTAGTCAAGGTCGATCCTACCAAAACTGCAGGGTTTAGGGTTTAGGGGTTTAGGGTTTAGGGTTTAGGGTTTAGGGGTTTAGGGTTTAGGGTTTAGGGTTTAGGGTTTAGGGTTTAGGGTTTAGGGTCTAGGGTCTTTAGGGTTTAGGGTTTGGGTTTAGGGTTTAGGGTTTGGGTTTAGGGTTTAGGGTTTAGGGTTTAGGGTTATTGGGGTCCTAGGGTTTAGGGTTTAGGGTTTAGGGTTATTGGGGTCCTAGGGTTTAGGGGTTAGGGTCCAATACTGCGGGATCTAAAGTGGAGGGGTTTAGGGCTCCAGGTAAAGTGTGCTAGACGGTCTGGGTCAATAGTTTGTTAACAGTGCTCTGGTGAAATCCCAGCAGGTGGTCGGGTTGGCGAGAGCTTGGTTCAGGGCTTGCAGTTGGGGGGAAGCCTGAATAATTGCCAATGTGATTCCTTAGGGTTTCTTTTCATCCTGGGTTTGGAGTACCATACTTGAATACTTTTTTTGGTACCTGTTCCTTCAAGGAACCATTGTGAACTAAAAGTATATACCTTTTTCTCTCTGGCCACTTCAAGCTCCAATTATAGTCATATTTTAAGGGAGCCCAAGCACCCAACATCCTGAACCCTAAACCCCTCTAGTTATCAAGGCCCCTACATTATAGTGAACCCCAGAAAGTTGGAACATGGGTTTTGGATGATTCATGCTGGGTCTCCGTATACTTTACCTCACGGGCACGAGGATAATGATGTTCCAACTTTATGGTTTCTACTATACATTAGGTGCAGCCCAGAGAGCCCAATTCCCATTCATTAAGGAATATAGCTTAAATCATAATATGAGGCCCTATACAATTTAAGCCATTTTCCTGAACTAAGGGGTATTGGGCTCTCTGGGTTCTGCTATACATTAGGTGGAAGCCTGAAGCGTTGGATCCTGCCGCTTACGTTTCCCATGCTCGCGAGGTCGCGCACGACAGCCCGCCGCATTGTGCCGGCCGCCGTGGGTGACCTGTACTATTGCTATGGGGTTGAGGGTTTAGGGTGTAGGGCCTGCATGATTCGAAATCTTATTGATTCTTGTGGGTCTGCATGATTCGAAATCTTGTTCCTGGGGGTTCCCCCTGCGGTTTTCAGACATATTTAGATGCATTGTAGTAGCAACTATCCCGCTCAGAAACAACCCTAGTCCAATTGTTTTTGATCCTATTGTAACCGAGCAGCCAGACTTATGGAAGCGGTTTGCCTTGGTTGTATTCCGTCAGAGCAGCTTGGTAGGCTCGCTCTTACGAGGGATCCCATTCAGTATCAGAAAGCACAGAGCAGGTGGGAACCAAGTGCCGCTCGACTATGCGAGGCTGACGACGCATTCAAAGCTTGCAGACGGCTGCGCCCCGCAGCCAGCGACATGCTTGCGACGTCAGAAAAAATTGCAAATGCTGCATGTGGCGCAGGTGGTTGGCGAAAATTCATCAACAATTTCTGTACCTAGCTTGCTGTGCGTTCGACTGCCCAACGAGCTTCCCTAGCTAGCTTCCTTCAGCCCCCTCGCCGTATATGCCCCAGGACCTACAGTAAACCCTGCAATGTAAGCCAGAAACCATACCATGAGCAAAGTCGGTAATTACATAGAGCACACAAAAATGAACTGAATAATTACATACCAAGCGCGGTGGCTACCCAGATGGACCAACACCATCACACCCTGAACTCCTGAAGCGCGAAGCCCCGAAATCCCAAATTCTCCGAAGAAGTTCCGAACCCTGAAAGCAAAACCCCGAAGCTTCACCGAAACCGCACATAAGCCCTTCACGCCCGGAATCCCCAAATTCCGGGGTTGATAGCCTGAACCATTAGTAAGCCTAAAGCATAAGCCTTAAGCACCTAATCAACTTTTAAACCCTAATCCCAAAACCCTAACCCTGAACTCCTAAACCCCAAACCTATGAAACGCCTGAAAACCCCTGAGCCATCGGCACATGTGGCCTAGGACCCCGAAGTTCGCTGTGAGCCTTAGAACTCTTGATGTTCCAAACCTTGAGCCCTAGAAGCGCCGAAGAGAAGTGGTGGGGTTCGACTGGACACTGCAAAAAAGCACTACAATCGATAAATCCCATCCACAATCTGACAGGGAATGCAAAAACCTAAATCCTAAACCCTAAACCCTGAACCGCCGGAGAGGTGGAGGCAACCATGGCAGTGCCCAAAAGGGGCCAAGGTCGCCTCTGCCGCGTTTGGGAGCATTCGGATAAAACGCACAGAGCCTCAAAGGCATACCCTCTACCTATAGTCTCCATTGTAGTTCTTTTTTGGTTAACCAAACAAACTAATAAAGGATCTTAGCCATAAAATCTGATTAACCAAAAAGTTCGAGATTATAGGTAGTGCAGTAAGATAATGGAGGTTCCCTTCCTAGGCTGAAGCGGTTTTGGCGTGCATGAACAAGGTTCGGGTTTCGCCTTTCGACTTGGTGGGCTGGTTGGCGCTTCAAGAAACAGAGTTTAGGGTTTGGGGGCTTAGGGTTTAGGGTTTACACTTGGGCTGGATCATTTGGCGTCTGAGCTCCAGCTGAATGGTTCAAGAGGTCAGCGTGATGCCTTATTTACTTCGAGCAGCCTTCGGGATTGAGCTGCACCTTGCGAACCTTCGTAGTTGTGCGTTGTGGACTGGGGGAAATCTTTACAAAGATTTTCGAGGCATAGCGTCGAAGAGTTTTGTTTTTTTGTTGGAAGAGACGTAGAAAGGTTGAGGGCGAGAGGACAAATCAGTCTCGCTGTTTTTCTTTTGTGTTGACAAGCCCGATGTGTTTACGCAGATAGAGGGATGAAAACGTGCATGAACATGTTGATTGCGAAATTCAGCAAACTAGGAACCTGAAATCGTAGGATCCTTGTTGCAATGACCCCTAAAGAAGTTATTCGCATTTCCAACAAATGCCAGAAAGCCGTGTAAGGTCGCATAAAAGCCGTTCAAGCCTTTATAAACATCTGCGATACCGTGACCCCAGACCCTGACCCTACACCAAATCTAAAAAGCCTCAACCGTAAACGCTGTACAACCCTTACAAAATCCTGATAGTGCTACTAAAACCCTAGCATTTGGGCAGGTTCCGCTATTCTCCGGCGCCACGGACGCAGGAGACCCTTTCCACCGGAAGCCGTTCCTTTTTGGGGGGTTCAGGGTGGCCTGGGGGTAAACTTAGAGGTTTCTGGGGGTTGAGGGGTTCGGGTTTTGGTGTGTGGGCTTTTAGGGTCTGGGACTTTACGGGTTTAGGTGGTTCGGGACATAGAATGGGGATTATGATAGCCAGGGTTTAGGCTGTATAGGATTAGGGGTAGGGTTAACAAGGCCAAACGTTTGAAGCGTTTGAAGCAGTCACCGCCCAGTGCACATGGAGCAGTGCATCATGCATGCTGAGCGAGAAGACTCTGACCTTGAACTTTGAGTCAAAGGCTTTTGGACTTACTAGAGGGTCCTAATATTTTTTTTCCAATTTTGTGGGTTCCTTATTATAAGTATAGCATGCTGGGCCCCAAAAGCCTTTTCTAATCATTAAGGCACCTATAGTAAGCTTCAGATTTTGGCACTTCACACCCTAGGGTGGGGAGTGTATTGAGCTCTCTGGGTTTTGGGCCTTCTGCCCTAAACCGAAACCCTAGGGCGAAAGCATGGCTCTTGAACAGACGCGAAGCCCCGTTCCTAATCTTGAACCCTAAACCCCTAAACTCCAAACCCCAAAACTATAAGGACCCGAAACCATACGCCCCTAAACCTTTGTACTCAGCAGCATCATCAGCAAATGAGTTTTGCCGGCAGTGGCGAGGCAGAGTTGGAGCACTACACGGGTGGTCGTGAAACTTAGGGTCCCTTTTTGGGTACCCTAAATACTAGGTGCCGTACTATAATAGGAACCCAAAAAAGGGACATGGGAGTTTCCGAAAATTAGGGGTACCTTGTTTTTGGGTTCTTATAGTGAGGATCCTACTATTTAGGGTATTACATTAGGGTCCCCTAATTTTGAGAAACCCCGACATGAAGATGAAGGCCCAGCTCATGCCCGACTTCGCACAGGAGAGCACTTCTGGAATGGAAGCCTTGAGTTTGAATTTGGCCGGCTGCCAAGAGCCCATCCTGCCGGCGATCGCATTGCAGCATGGCAGCGGAGGCTTGACATATGTCATATGTGCCCGTGTAAACAGCAGCGAGGCGCCAACAGAGCCCCCAGCTTGAAGGAGGCTGCTGAGGATGAGCCGGAAGATCCTGACGTTGCCAAGGTGGAGAGTCTCTGCAACCCGACACCCCTATCCCTAAACCTTTTAAACTGGAATCCCTACACACCATCTACTTAACCTTTGGTTAGTAAGGAATGGAAGAATGATAGTAGTAGTAGTTATAATTGTACTTCATTCCTCCGTTCCCTACTAACCAAAGGTAAGTCTATCCGCCAGGATGCGACCGGCCAGGCGCGGCCGTTGTCCAAAGGGAAGGAGCCGGGGCGCTCGGGACTGCTGTTCAGCACCGGATGCCCAAAGTGGGCGGACCTTCTAGGGTTTTCGCCCTAGACTCTAAACTCTAAACCCTAAATTAGCCTAAACCCTAAACCCTAAACTTCTAAACCCTGAACCCTAAACCCTAAACCCTCAGGCGATTCAGCGAAAGTAGGAGCCCTCACCTTTGGGATTCGGACCTTGTCCTCTCAGGGTCCTTTAGTCCCTTAGAGCGGGTTCGGGTCTTGGGTCTGGCACAAGCCATCTCCTTAATATAGTGGCCTCGATAATTACCTATGCTATCTTGGGGGTTTCTTATTTTCAATAAGTATGGTATAATAGTATAATGGGCCCCAAAACCCTGTCCTGTTGATTATCGGCCCCTTTTATTTTTAGCCCGCTTCACACCAAAAACGAAAGTGGTGTAGGGTGCGGGGGTCTGCAGCGTTTGAGCTACTTTCCGTAGGGTTTCGACAAGATTGGAAACTGGCTTCAAGGAAGTTGGTTGATGAAATCGACGAGAAGGACATGCCAACGGTCATTGACAGTTTCGGGGCAGAAGCGGAGAAGGCAATTCTCCAGCATGAGTACGCAAAGTAAGCGAAAGCTGAACCCAAGTGAGGAGCCGAAGAGGCTTCAACATCATCGTTGATCACCAAGGTATTCCGAAGAGTCGCTGAACCTTAAACCTCAAACCGCGAAAGGGTATAATCCCTAAACCCGAAATTCTGATCCCTAAGCACAAAGCCCCAAGCACCTCCTAAACCCCAAACCCTAAACCTCAAATCCTAAGAGTCTCTGCGCTCGCCCAAAAGTCTTGCATGCATCTTTATACACAGAGCAACCCTTGCCACCGTTGCAGGTTGCCGCATCCACGCAACCGCGATGGCAGGGAGGCCCTTTCCGGACGGAGCTGTCCGAATTAAACCAGTTGCTTCGCTCCACAGCCTGGGCCGTCTCCTTATCCTTATTTGAGGATCGGGAAAACATGGCGACGACCTAGTGGAGCTCGTGGTCGGGAAGCGAATTACGGCCGCCACCCTTCGAGCGCCAGCTGCGGTAGCGGCCGAGTGCATACGTCCTCTCCCAGATGCTACCCTAAACCCTAAACCCTAAACCGTCTGCTCCGAATTATTCAGCCCCTCAGGGTTGCGTGCATTACGCCGCTCAAGCTCGTCCGCTTGCTCGATCCAGGTCGGCGCCTGTGACAGCAAAGGCAGGAAAGCCATAGCAAGCACGAGCGCCAAGGCAATCCGACACTGGCCCCAGATTTGCTATGTAATAACGTGTTGCAGGGTGGTATTATGCCGTTTCGTAGGCTGCACGTAGGTAACATTAAGGGTTTGGATTTAGTCCGCAATCGTATTCTCTGGCTCCCCAAAGCCCGAGTCGCCTTCTTCCGCTTTTGGATTAGTGCCTTCTAGCGTTTTGTCTCGGGTTTGGGGTTTTACAGGTTTGGGTCTTCTGGAGTGCTGGGTGAGAATTGCTCCCAGGTACGTCTGCGCATAGGGGAACCCATGCCCCAACAGGCTTAAATTCCCTAAGCCCCTAAACCCAAAGACCCTATAAATCCCTACCGCCCTGAAGCTGTACACCCTGAAGCAGATTTCGGGATTGAGGACTACGGTTTGTGCTTGAGGTTCAACGACATCATCTTGGCTGGTGGAGAAGATGCAGAGGCTCTGTTCGGCGATCGAAATGCAGGTTATTTTGGGGTTTAAGGTTCAGGGTTCTGGATGCAGACCCTAAACCCTAAAGCCTAAGCCCCTAAAACTCTAAACCAAACCCTAAACCCCTAAACCCGAAACCCAAGGGTTTAGGGTTTAGGGTTCAGGATTCAGTTTTAAGGGCTTTGGGGGTTTTAGATTATTGTTCCGGATGTAGGTCTCGGGGGTGAGGGTTTAGGATTCAGTTCTTTTGAGGCTTAGGATTAGGGTTTACATTATTTTTAGGGTTTAGGATTCAGATTGTAACGTAGGTTAAGATTTACGTTTTAGGGTCTGGGATTTAGATTATAGGGTGTGGGATTTTGGATTAGGTTGCGGGTTTGGATTTCAGGGCAGAGTTTAGCTGTGTAGTGGCTGGTACATGTTTAGACGGGCTTGGCTCCCCGAAGCTTTGGCCTCCGCTTGATTCCTACAGTTTGGAGGCGCGTGGAGTAGCCTTGCCCTCAATCTAATACCTAAATGGGTGGTTGTCAAAAGTATGGTCCCGTTTTTGGGAACCCTAGATATTAGATGCCGTATTATAATGAGGACCCAAAAAGGGACCCTAACATTGACAACCACCTATTTCAGAATCAGTCAGAGACTTTTGGGTTCTATCTTTGTAAATCGGCTGCGGACATACCCACGGCTTTGAGGCTTGGAGTGCTGGCCTCCTTCCAGACCCTGACACCCTGAGAACTCAAGTTGGACGGAAACTGGTGGTCCAGGGCCCTAAACCCTAAACCCTGTATACCCTAAACCCTCAACCCTACACCTGAACCCTGAACCCTGAACCCTGAACCCTGAACCCTAAACCCTATACCCTATACCCTATACCCTAAACCCTAAACCCTAAACCCTAAACCCTAAGGGTTTAGGGTTCGGTCCAACATCGTTGACCAGGTTGATGCTTGTATGCCTCTGATAAGATCCTCTCTGTACCTATTGGTCCGGGGTGTACTTTGCAATTTGCAGGGTACCTGGTGCCTCCAAAACGCGGTAACTCAGGAACATACCTGAGAGTACAGTATAGGGGGTGCTGATGTTGATTCGGGTGTATTCCTTCTTTAGTCCAGGAGTCCTGGCGTTTCCGGTCAGCTCTTTCTGGCGTTGGGGCTCATTTTCTTTGTCGTGAAGGTTGCCTGTTCGTTGGTCTTCCACCTGTGGTTTTGGGGTTTATGGGTTTGTAGGGTTTAGTATCTAGGTGGTTTCGATTTGCTGGTCTTGGTCTTAAGGGTTTAGGTATGCGGTGTGCATGCATAGAGTTTTTGAACGACCAGAGGACATAGTAAGCAGGTTGAAGGTAGATGCATAGACCTATATAGCACCTGCTTGGTTACCAGCGTCTCTGATCGCTTAAGTAGTGTTCGTAGGGCAGGGAGGGGCCCTCTCCCTATATCGACAGGCCATCCTGGTCTTCGCAAGCCATCATTTACTGGAGCGCCTTGGCGTTCAAAGCGTGAAGAAGTTTTCAGTCTGCTGCATGTTATTCGCAGGATCTATTAGCTTGGGGTAGCACCCATGAGCTTTGTCAAACACAGCAGTAGGCAGTTTTGTGTAACCTAACCCTACGACGATGACATGGTCGTGGGACAAGTCATGGAGCTGGCTTGGCTATGGCAGCTGGGGCTGGGCTGCCAGTCGGGGTAGCACCGAGTTGTGGGGGCAGGCAGCTGCGCCGAGTGGCGGTCCAATAAGTGGCGGTACAGGTCCTTCTGCGCCGGCAAGACCGACTGGCGGCGGCAAAGGTGCTGCGGCAGTGGTGGGTCGGCAGCCTCCGGTAACCTTTCAACGGCCTGCGGTTTAGGGCTCGGGACTTGTTAAGTAGCTGATTTATAGAGCCACAAGTCCCTTCAGGGTACTTAAAGCTCTACTTATTGCCTACTTACTAAGTCCTCCAACACATGCTGTGAGCGGGATCCAGGCTTTAGGTGTGTAGTTCAGGCTTGTTCAACTTTGAAGGAAGCCCAACCAAAAACCTCCCAACCTAAACCCCTACACACTAACCCCCGCCCTAAGCCCTGAACGCTGAACTCTAAACCTTGAACCCCCAAACCCCGAACCTGACCTCGAACCCTCTCTAGGCCCTAAACCCTAAGCCTAAGCCCTATAAATCCCTTTTAGGAACCCTATAGATCCCTGAAAGGAACCCTATACCCCGAGACTCCAATGTCTCTAAATGAAGGAACATTCCTTAAATCATATTAGGTCCTACTATAAATCAAGGTATACTCCTTCATTAAGGGATATTGGAGTCTCTGGTAGATCCCTTACAGTGCACAAAAGCTGCTAAGGCTCAGCGTCGTCAACGCCGTGACGGCGGTCCATCGGCTGGCCAAGTGTACCTGCCTTGGGAACGGCTTAGGGTTTAGGGTTTACGGTTTTAGGCCGGTCCGGGCGAAGGGTTTCGGTTTAATGGTTTCGGTTAGGGCGGTTAGGGTTTAGGAAACTGGTTAGGGATTCAAGTACCTGGTGTGGGAACAGGTTCGGGGTTTTCGGATGAAGAGCCGAACCCAAGGGGTTCCCTTAGGTTCCTTTAAGGGATCTGTAGGGATCTATACGGTTAGGGTTTTCACTACAAATTCTTTCAGGACGCAAGTTTAGAGGAAGAGGATGCTTTGGAGGAGGGGAAGCTAGATCGGGTTTGCCTTGGAACGATTGCATGATTACATGTCCTGCCGGCCAAAGTTGAGTTGGGGGACCTGTGGAGGGATATATATATATATATGTATATATATATGTATACATATATATATATATGTATATATATATATATATATATATACATATGTAGGGTAACCATGGGGGAAACATTAAGTCATGCGCTATAATGAGTTTCGTCCAGTGATCACATGTCCACCGAAATCCGAATCACAAGGCAGTTCGACAGCGCTCAATGCCAATGGGGTTGGCAATTTGCGGCCGCAATGCCAAGCTTTTGGTGATGTCGCAGAGTACATTCATTCATCGTCGCTGACGGGGTCACGCAAATGAGGCCACAGTGGGTACCTGCAAATCCTGTGCTGAGCAGATTGCAAATTCTTGCAGGAGGGAAAAGAGGCAGACGAGCGAAAGGCTGACGAAGCTGATGTGGATGAAGAGGAGGGGCGAGATTATGGCTTGCTTAAGAGGCCGCAAATCATGCTTCAGGAGCCAAATGAAGATGCTGACTTGCGAGAGGCCCATGCGCAGCAGGAGGAGACTCTTTCTCGGAGGGTTGCAGGGTTTACGGTTTAGAGGGCAAGCCTGCTACAGAAAATATCCGTTGCTGCACCTTACCGTTGTCAAAATGGGGGGTTTAGGGGTTTTCGGGTTAAGGACCGGTTAGGGTTTGGCGCGAAGGGTTTATGGGCTAATGGTTTGGGTTGGGGGTTTAGGGTCTTAGGATTTTAGGGTTTAGGAAGTTGGTTAGGGGTTCAAGGGTAAAGGGCCTACTTTACACTATTATGAAGGCTTGCAGGTCTCCTATCTCATAGATCTCGATTATAGATCCCTTTAGAGGATCCCTTAGACGAGCCCGATTCTAAGTTTAAGGTACCCCCAAAAGCCCCGAACCCGTTCCCAAGGCTCTAACGGGCTTTGGGCTTTAGCCAATGGTTGCTCGACCCCAAGCAAGCCCTGAGTGAGCCCCAATCCCGAAACCCTGAACCACCACTCCGAAACCCTGGAACCCCCAAATCCCAAACCCTTATAGCCTGGAATCCGAAGGGTTTAGGATCCAGGGTTTCGGGTTTAGGGTTTAGGTTTTATGAGCCCTTTTAGCCTGGAATCCGAAGCTCCAATGTTCGGGGTTTAGGGTTCAGGGCTTAGGGTCAAGGGTTTAGGGTTTAGGCTTGACGGTCCTGGTTTAGGGTTTGATTTGGTTTAGGGTTCAAGGTTTGGTCTTCCTTGGTAGTCTTAGGGAGATCCCTTAAAGGGGACCCTTCTCAACTGTACTTCTGGCTCTCTGAATTGACCTTATTGAGAAGGTCTAAACCCTAAACCCTAGGCCCTGAAGCCTAAACGCCAAGCCTAACTGCTTTCTCCAGAGGTCCCCTCAATCCTAACTCCCGGGTTTGCTTGGTTCTTGTCGGACGGGTTGTCAACGGGTTTAATTTAAGTTACCAGAATAAGGAAACCATATTGCTTGCTTAATTTACTATACATTCCCATTATAGGCATTATGGTAACTTAAAACCAATTCCTTAACAAGAACCCAGTTTGGGACCCTATCCCCAAAGTTGTAAGGCCCGGCCGCCACGCGAAAGGACCCACGACTGACGGCGCTCTTGGCAACTCGGGCTGCCAGGAATCCTAGGAAGCCCCCTTAATTACGGAATATAGCCTAAGGCCTACGGGTTCCTTAAAGGGCTCCTTAAAGGGATCTGTAGGGGTTCTATAAGAGAACTAAGGAACAAGTTTATGGGGTTGACTATACTAGGATGCCCAGTAGTACCCTTATTCGATATTCCCTTTTCGTAGTCCTAGGTTCCTTATAAAGGTACCCAATTCCAAAAAGGGAGCCCTTTTTATTCCTAGATTACTGGGCATTCTAGAATCACGATTCGGGGCAGTATTCCTTAATTCAGGCTTCCTTAATACAGGACTTCCTAGACCCTACGCCCCAAACTCTCAGAAACCTCCGTCTCTATAGTAAAAAAATCAAACCCTAAACCCTGAACCATGATGAGTTTTCATCAACTAAGGGGTTTTGGAGTCCTTGATCAAGTCCTAGACCCGAAATGCTAACTCGTTTGGCTCTGCCTAAGCCTTACATTCTAAACTCTGATCAATCCTCGGACCAGAAAGTTCCTCAGGACCCGCTAATTCCTGTAGTCGGCGCGGTATTGAGTGTGTAATCAGGGCTTCAGGGCGAAAGAGTAAAGGGTTTTAGGGTTTGGGGTTGCAGGGTTTCTAGGGTGGGATTCAATGGTTCCGGGCTCTGGATTGATTGTGACTTTTACAACCCCTTTGTAGGCTGAAACCACAGCCGCAAATCCGGACCCGCTGGTTTAGATTCGTTGGTTCTTGGGTTTCCAAGCCTAATTACAGCTGTAAATTGAAGCCAACTGGGATATAGCCGTAGTTTGAGTAGCCAGTTTTCCAAGGACAGATGTTTTCCCACTTCTGGCCTACACTCTTGGTGCTAGTTAACCGTAACTTTTCGCATACCTCGGCCGTAGTGACTATTCTCTTGGCCGCAAACCCTAGACTCTACAAAACAAGCCCCCAACGCCAAACCCTAAACCCTAGCACACCCAACCCCCTGAACCCCGAAAGAGCCCCGAAGTCCGTGCAGACCTAACGCCCGGAATCCCAACATCCTGAAGCCCGACTTGGGGGTCGAGGAACATAGTAGGTAGGTACTGAAAGCTCTGCGTTTTACCTACTTACCAAGTTCCCGACCTTCGACATAGAGTTAGAGAAGCATCCTGAGAGGGATCATCATTGCGGTTATGATACGTCTAACTCCACAACCCTAAACCCATCAACCCTAAGCCCATAACCCCTAAACCCCTAAACTCCAAACCCTAAACCCCTAAACCCCTAAACTCAAAACCCTATAAACCCCTAAACCCCTAAACTGAAAACTCTACACCCCTAAACCCATGAACCCACAAACCCCTAAACTCCAAACCCTAAACCCAGGAACCCATGAACCCACAAACCCCTAAACTCCAAACCCTAAACCCTTAAACCCATGAACCCATAAACACCTAAACCCTAAACCCCTAAAACCCATGAGCCCATAAACCCCTAAACCCTCAACCCCAAAACCCACAAACCCATAAGCCCAGAACCCCTAAACCCATGAACTCAGAAACCCTAAACCCTGCAGTCCCTGGAGCCTCCAAGTAATGCCCCGAAGCTCTGGGGTTCGAAGCCGAGGACCGCGTGCGGTACATGTTTCAGCCAGGGGCTCAGCTTTCACAAATAGGGTTCAGGGTTTAGGATTTAGGGTTTAGGGTTTAGGATCTAGAGTTAAGTTACGGTTTGGGCTTAGGATCTAGAGTTCGGGGTTTCGGGTTTAGGGTTTGGATTTAGGATCTGGAGTTCAGGGTTTAGGGTTGACATGTCTCTTTTATGCAAGTGGGGGCTCACAGGGTTCATGGTTTTAGGGCAGGGCTTAAGTTTGGAGTTTCGATTTCGTCCCTTTCTCTTTGCTTTTGGGGTGCAGGGTTTAGGGTAGGGCTTCGGGTGCCGTGCTAAGTCTATCAGGGCTTCATGCGGTTTGCACACATTGTGGACCATAGCCATAAGTATAGAGACTAGAAGTGGATATTCCCGACCTCTGTATCACGTGTTTGCCAACGGTTTTGGGGTCACGGTTCCTAGAGCCCGATGACATGGTCTCAGCTTCCTGCGTCGAGGTTTTGGGTTGTGGGACGCTTGGAGATGTTTTCCCTAGGCCCTGGACCCTAACATTAAAGCTCTCCAGTTTCAAGCCATAGACTTCAAAACCGTAAACCCTAGACACCGAGTCCCCACACCCTGAGCCAAGAATCCTGCACTTACTGTGCGACTTTTAGCCCGCAGCCCAACTTCATAAAGGCACAGATCGTCCCAAGACCCCCCACCCCGAAGACCCCTAAACCCTGAACAAGAAACTCCTAAACCCCTAAACACCTAAACCCCTAATCCCCGTCCCGCAGCCCAGATCCCCACCAGGGCCCCAACCCCTCAGCTGAGGACTTCCGTGCCCAAAGAGGCTACGCAAGGCCATGCGCCGGATCCCGAGATGGATGTAAGTCTCGGGCACCCGGAAGCTAAACCATAGACCCTGAACCCTAGGGTAATTAGGGTCCACGGTTCAGCTTGAGAGCTCAAGGGGTGGAGTTTGAGGGTTTCCGGCTCTGGTTTTTTTCGATGGGCAGGGCCGACTGGGTTGAGGAGCTTTTCAGTTTGGGGCTTTCTGCGCTGGGATTTCTGGCCATTGAGGAAAGCTTCGGGAGGTCAGTAAGATGTTTCAAGATTCCTGCGAGGTCTCTTTACTGGTCGAGTCCTCAACGTCCTTCAAGTGCATGTGCGGGGCAGGGGGCAAGAACGCAGCGATTTCAGACGACTTCCGTTTTGATTGCAAAGTGGGCACAAAATGAAGTCGGGTTTCACAGTCCGGATCTCTAGATGGGGTCATACCGTGCTCTACCGAAGATCCACGGCACTTGCAACCCGTAAATCCGGGTCTTTAGACCCTGTAGGGCCCTCGACTCCGAACCACGAAAAACCCTAAACCCTAAGCCGCTTAACCTCATCTGCAGTCTGAACTCTCACAGCACACGAGGTGGAACTTCCACGTCGACACACGCGCGCTGACCAACGTGGCATGGGCCCAGGCATCAGCGAATTCAGCTTCTAGGGACCTAGAATCTCCATTGTAATTCCTTTTTTTGATTAGCCAGCTTTATGGTTAGGACCCTACAATAGAGATTTTGGTCAACCAGAAAAAGAAACTACAATGGAAATTTTAGGTAAGCTGCATTGATTTCATCGCCCTAAGCCCCTAGGCCTGTGTCGGAAGCCCCAAGCCCTGCACGCTAAAGTAGCTGAATCTTCAGCCTTCCTGACGTCCAACAGCGGGACAGGCGAAGATGCAGCTGAGGGACCCGACCATGCTCCAGTACATTTCGGAGGAGGTGCTTTGCTCAGTTACTTGCACTTAGTAGGGTTCAGGGTTCAGGGTGTGGGGCTGAGGGTTCAAAATCTTTCGGCGTGGAGTGATTACAGAAGCAAGTCGCACGAAGCTGTTGTTGTTTCGATTTGCGGGTTGCAGGGGCCGAAGGGGGATGAGATTGACTCTCTAAAAGTTACCTTAGACCTTAAGCTACCATAGCCTACATTTTGTAGGATTATATTATTCAGCCTTGTATCAACTTGTCCGGTACCCTGCAAACCAGTATGTGTTGGTAAGTTAGTGTAGGTTTAGGGTTTAGGGTGGCGTGTGTCAGGTTCCCACAACGCCCCCAAAAGCACGGTGAAGAGGTCCCCACTCCTGTGCCTCCTAGTTTCGTGTTGTTTGCAGTAGCCAGGACCCAGGATGCATCAACCTGAAACTTATTGAGCAACAATCCCAACCCAACTCTAGGCCCCAATGCAAGTGGGTCGGCATGGTGCTTAAATTCTTCTTGATTCTTGGAGCCTCGCACAATGGCTTCGTGATGTACGAAATGGAAAACATGAAGAACTCAGGACTCGCAAGCAGCTGATCTAAAAACCCTAAGCCCCAAACCCCTGAACCCTAAACCCTTAAAGCTCACACCTCAACTCATCGTCTGCCTAAACAATCCGGAGCCCTCAGTCCTAAGCACTCAAGGTCGCAGCGAGGGTGAAGCAGTGTACCGCGCAACAAATTGTCGCGCGGCCCAGATTCAGAGTACCATCAGATGGAGTGAGACACAAAGCATATTCAATTATTTCTGGTTTTCCTATGCCCCTATGTAAAGCGTTTGTGAGTGTGGTCTCTGGAAATTCCGTGGGCGTCAGCCAGCTTCAGATATGGGATTTCAACATTGTTCAGAGTATATCATCAGGCTGTTGGGATCAAAGAAAGCCAGGGTAGCGAATGCCACGCGTCTCAGCAGAACTTACCTTGGTCGCTGAGCTTAGTCATAGTCGTTTTCGATGTATCATCTCAGCTGACTAACATGTCCACTCAACCCTAAACCCTAAGCATCCCTAAACCCTAAACCCGAGTCCCCAGGGCTGCCAGAGAGCCAAACACGCCTTCTTCACCGATTTAGGGTTTGTAGGCTTTAGGGTTTAGGGTGATCTGCCTACAATTTGCAGGAGAATCCTGGTATGAGAAGTATTCGGTGCGGGGCTTCAGCAGCCCTACACTCAAAACCCAAAGCCCTGAACCCCCAAAGTTCCTCGAGGCTAATTGCGCTTGGGCTTTTGCAACGCTCGGCCTGAAGCACACGAGGCGGATCGAGGTTCAGGTTTTGGCCCCGGGGTGGTAAGTACTTGTAGGCAGAGCGTCGAGTTTTTTAATAAGTACCCTAAAAGGGATCCCAGTTGGGTTTTGAGTTGTAGGATGTACTTGGAGGGTTGGGGGAGTTGATAAGTTAGCAGCAAGCAGAGTCATAAGTACCCTATTAGAAGGGAATCCTAAATAAGGTCATGATACTTCTAACTTTATCGAACCTAGCACAGCTACCTACTAAGTCCCGGGACCCTCCAAGTACGTAGGGTTTGCCTAAACCCTAAACCCTCGGGTTTGGGACCTCAGTGTTTGGTAGAGAGCTCAATACCTCTTTAGGCAGGGAATACCAAGCGAGCCCAGTACCCCTTAATTAAGGAATATGGCTTAAGTCATAATACGAAGCCCTATATAATTCAAGCCATATTCCTTAATCAAGGGGTATTGGGCTCTCAGGGTAGCCCTGACAGCAGAATACAGTACAGAGGGCTTCGTCTTCCGACCCTAGATCTCTTTGGATTTAGGCCCTACCTGGACCCTGAAGAACCTACCTTTTTAGGGTTCCCTAATATGGTTTCTTTATATAAGTCCTTAAAAAGGTAGGTTGATTGGGGTTAAGGTAGGCCCTAAACCCTGAGCCGGATTTCAGAGTTTAGGGATGAGGGCTTGAAGTTTAGGGTTCAGGGCTTCAGGTTTAGGGTTTGGGTTTCAGAGTTTCTGGGCTTGGAGAGTCCTGGGCTTCGCGGCTTAGGGCTTTAGGGTTGGATTTCAGGGTCTGGGGCCTTGGGTCCACCTGACTGAAGTGTTAGGCGACTTGGTAGCTTAAAGTGAGGAGGCGAGAAGCCCTCAGAGATACCAATAACCCCTTCATTAGGGAATATACCTCAAATTATGGCAGGCTTCATATTGTCATTTAAGGAATATTCCTTAATTAAGGGGTATTGGGTTTTCTGAAAAGGCTAGAAGCTTATGTCTAAAGGTGGCAGTTCATGCACTAAGCGTGCCGGTGGGCAGCCATTCCGGACCTGTTGGCGCAGGCCATGAATGCACCGAAGAAGATCAGAGTGGTTGTCAAAATTATGGTCCCTTTTGGTCCCTAGTATAGTACGGCGCCTAGTATTTAGGGTACCCACAAAGGGACCATAATTTTGACAACCACCCATCAGAACCTTGGCGATGAAGAAAAGCTAAAGGCATCGACAGACGAGTGCGGACGCGCGCCCGCTGCGTATTGCAAGCGGGACCGTTTCGGTCTGTTGCAGCGGGTAGTCGCTCGGCGTCTCGGCAGATGTCCTGCACACTTAGAGATCCCAATATCCCCTTAATTAAGGATTATACCTTAATTTCAGGGGGCTTCATATTATGATTTAGGTTATATTCCTTAATTAAGGGGTATTGGCTTCTTTGAGTCCTTGTAAGTGCCGGAGGGCCGGAGCTTGAGTTGTTATGCCGGCCCGCTGTCGCCGCCGGGCCGGCGTAGGAGCAGGAGCCCATGCCCCTTGATTAAGGAATATAGCGTAAAATATATAGGGCTTCATATTATGATTTAAGCTATATTCCTTTATTACGAGGTATTGGGCTCTCTGGGTTATGCCAGCCCACTATGTCGCCGCGGAGCCGGAGCAGGAGCAGCAGGAGGAGGAGGAGTAGTGGTGGTAGCATTAGCAGTATTAGTGGTCGTCGTACCTTGCAGCAATGCAGCCCAATGCAAATCCCCAGAGAGCCCAACACCCCTTAATTAAGGAATGAAGCCTTTGCTCCAAGACTCTTCAAAATCCTGTAGGATGTGTTACCCTCAGCCATATGAACGATTAAATAGGGTTCATATTACGAGCTTTAGTGCGTCAAATATATGTACCTATATATGTATATATGTATACTATTGTATTTTGTTATGTTATGTTATATGGGATTATATGATATGATATTATATTATATTATACTTTTACGGAGTAGCGAGTATGTACGGACAGCGAGAGAGCGAGAGAGAGAGAGAGAGAACGAGAGAAGGAGGGAGAACCTCACAGTTGGACCAGGGAACAAAAGGCCTTTGACTAAGCATACTCGCCTCAAGCAGCATGGTAAAGTACGTCTTCTACCTTCAAAGAAACCCCGAACCCCATACCCTTAAGCCCCGAACCAAAACCCACAAACCCTTAAGCCCCTAAGTCCTAAACCCACAAGCCCTGAAGCTCATAGAGGCATAAGCCCAGACCCATATAGACCCTTAAGCCCTAAACCCGAAACTCATACATCTCTTAACCTAGCCATTGATATTGGGGAGCTAAGGGAGCCAGGGATGATGATAATCCCTATTAAATAAGGAGCTAAAGAGCCAAGGGAACCCCCAAAACCACTGGTTAGTAACGCTCGCCCTCAATGACAGGCTGCTGACGGCCTTGACGAGGGAGGCCACCGGCCCCTGTCTCCCGACTTTAACTTTTACAGCAACTTGCGGGTTTTGATGCTTTTTAGAGTTTAGGGTTTTTACGTAAGCTTAAGGACTGGGTTTCGGCTCTAGGGGTTGAGGCTTTGGGCTTCAGGTTTAGGGTGTAGGGAGCATCCTACCGATTTTTGAAGTATTCTGACGGGCGCGTCACGCGCAGCATTACGTCATCATCCGTCTACTAGATGTATGTACCGCGGTTTTATGACTCTGTTGTGCGTGCGTGTGTGTGTGTGTGTCAAGTTTTTTTCCGTTTTCTCACGGTGTACCCGGAGTAGAGGTACTGTAGGTGTACTCCTTGCCAGAAGTATTGTGAAGCTGTGCTGTTTGTTGCAAGCCTCGTTCAGCCAACGGACCCTCCGAACGCTGACCAAACCTTAAAGCGACAACAGGTGGTTCAGGTGGTTTAGGGCGTTGAGAAATTTACAGTGTTGAGGGAATCAAGACCGATCTGAAAAGATCCCTGTTGTGGAGCCGAACATCAAAGGCTGAGGCGCTCAACCCTTCTTAATATGCGCAACATGAGTATGAGGGTCTCAGGTTCGGGGTTTAGGATCTCATACTTGGGGCATAAACCTTCTTTTTTTTACAAGCTCTTCTACAAACTACCAGGTTTTGGTCGCGAAAGTATGTTTAACATAACTGTAAATGAACAAATAAATACATAGACAGACAGACATACATACATACATATATATATATATATATATATATATATATATATATATATATATATATAAGTGTTTGGAGACACGTATTATATATATGTATTTATAAATGCTTCGAGAGTCCGGTCAGGCCGTTGGGCGGATTGCCGAATTCAGCCCTCAGAACTTGATGTGCCCGGCTCTTAACGGATCCCGTAACGTAAAGGAACCGTTGCAGATCCCTTGGGAAAGGATCCCTCATGGGGAGTCAATGGAAAGGCTTTCGTTCCACTTCATGGAAGCAGGATACAGGGCTCAATCTCGATGCCGAAATGATTGCCAGCATTTTTTGATATTTCTCAGGGTTCTTTGTCACCCCAAAACACTACTCCAATTATTCATGCCCCTGTAGAAGAGCTTGGTCAAGAGAGAGTTGTTTTCCACTTCAATGGGTTGCCTGTTCAAAGGGTCAGGGTTGAGGGCGCAGGGTGGGGGAGGGGGCGAAGGGATGTGCTTGGTGTTTGAAGTTCAGCTGGCTGAGCCATAAATCAGGGCAGTCAAAATCTCACCCGGAAGTTTGCTTCAAACCTTACTTAGCAAGTCCCCTGAACCTCCAAGTACAGTGTTTAGTGTAGAGTCCTAATAGAACCCTATATAATAAGAACACGACCAAGTCCCCTGGTCCTCTTCCTTAAAGAGATGCTTTAAGAGGTTCTTTTGAGGTTTCCAGATGTGTTCTTCTCACGCCTTTTTCGTTTAAGACGTATCGGTATTCGGCTCACTGAGTTCGCCACGGACCAGGAGTTTACTACTTAAATTAGAACCCTGCATCCAACTCTGTCAGAGCGTCCAGGTTGTGTGTGCTATACTTAGGGCGTCTTTTCGTTGTTGTATTTAAAGTAATATACCACGAAAAACCCTTTCTAATTTTTAAGGCCACTATTTTACTCGGGGATTTACACCAAACCCTATTTCTATTTCTGAAGGCCCCCCCATTCTACCCGGGGATATGCCTCTAAAAACGTATTCTAATCAAATCATGAAGGGCCCCTTCTGAAGGGCCCAATGTTACCAGGTGTCCACTCCTGGGCCAAACACCTGTCCAAGAACGGGGCCCGGCGAAGGTTCCCGAAGCCATGAAATCAATGTCGAGTACAATCCAGGTCTTCTTTGGGCATGCGCCCGGCTGCAGTTCCTGCATGCAGCCCAGCTTGTCGGGTTGGGCATTTGGGAACGTTGTTGTCGAACTTTGGCAAGTACTAAAAAAATTCGCAAGGGCATGGATTCCCAAAGGTACAATCGCGTCCGCAGTGCGGCCGTAGAACACAGATTCCGAACCAACGCCTTAAACGGCCATGAGCCGAAAGTCTGAAATCGCCTGGGCGCGACATCGGTGGCACGGCCTCAGGAGCGGCGGTTCTGAGTCGGAGCTTCCAGGTCTTGGTATATTCCTGAATGAAGGGGTATTGGGATCTGGGTACATAGCTTGTCAACCTGAACTTCAGGAGCCGGGAGCTTTGGCTGTGGGTTCGGCTTTCAAATTCCTAGACCCTTAAACCCGAAACCCCAAACCCTCAACCCTAAACCCTACACCCCTAAACCCTCAACCCAAAACCCTAAATCCTTAAAGCCAGTTAATCTTCCGAAACCCTTACCTCCCAACATCACACACACACACACACGCGCACAGCGACAGAGTGCAGAAGCTCGAGGCACCTGCCGCTGTTACGAGCTGCTGCGGACGGCCTTGGGGTATGAACCGGGGCTTGAAGTTTAGGGTTTGGGATTTTTGGTTTAGGTGTTAAGTCGCCCGATGGATACCTATACTAGGACCTCAGTAATACCTGGTACTCTTTTTCTTTGGGGTTGAAGGGGTTACTGAGGCTTCAGGCTGCTATGGACGTCACGAACATGGGCACCTCGCTATTGGTTTAGGGTTTAGGGTTTAGGGTTTAGGGTTCGAAAAATGTGTACACCACAGGTGGTTCTTTCGAATTCGGGCTGGTTGTTTCGAATTAGGTTTTCCAAGTCCTGGGCGGGGCGATGAAGAGCAGACCCTAAACCCCTAAACCCTGAAACCCTAAACCCCTAAACCCTAAGCCCCTAAACCCTAAACCCTAAACCCCTAAACCCTAAACCAAGAGGAAGCAGGGGAAGAGGAAGGCAGAAGGCGACCCGTTGGGTCATCTCCAGATCCACAAGAGTGCGGCAGATGGAGTGGTGAAGGAACCGGAGGTTCCTCAAACAAAGCGGTGGTTTAGGGTTTAGGGTTTTGTTCAGTATTCCGCCCCGGAACACCATCCAAAGCCATGGCGAAGGCTTGGAACACGACCGGGATTGGTTTCTGTCCTGTGTCCAGGCTGCAGAGAGGCAGGAGGTAGGTAGTATAGAGGGACGACTAAAGGACTATGGGTTGGCTGTCGACTCCTGCTTTGGGGTTTTGGCAAGGAAGCTGGTATCTCCGAAGCTCTACTAGGAGCACTTCCTGACTTTTGTGGGGTTTGTCGACAGCTGGTTTGGTGTCGAAGATGCCGGAAGACGACCTGGAGATGCCCTGCGTTGCGTCGTTCACTTAGTTGGGGTTTGAGCCAGAACGGTTAATTAATCACATAGAACTTGGGTTCATGGGTTCTGGCCGCAATTATGTATGAGCGCTCTCAATTTCCTAGGTTGCTGCCTTCTGCCAAGCACAACCTCAGAACTCATGACCCACCCACACCACTTGAAGGGTCCAACCAACAGAAGGGCTCAGAAGGCTCTATTCAGCACCCGGGTCAAAAAATAGATTTCGGGTGGGAATGAGCGATTAATCGGTGGAGAAGGTATGCTCAGGGGTGAAAGCACTATGAGAGGGGTTGAAAAAGTATGTTCGCGGGTTAATTTGTCTGTGTCACTGCCGGCAAACACCCCTACAGATAACTTTTGGATGTCTCTTTCGGTTGATATTCCTTATTCTTGTTCACCTGTACCCAAAATGTTTGAACAAACACCTAAATCATAATGCCTTAAGAACCTTAAAACTTACAGCCCGAGACACATAAGTTGGTTGTTCCTTTACATCGCCCAAGCCTACACTTTGCTGTTTTTGTGGGCCCTCCCCACCCCTCAATTGAAGTTTGAATAGTGGTTATGCTGCTTTTGAGCATTCCGTTAATAATGGTCATATGTTCTGGCGGAAGTCACCATCTTACATCCCTGCGATTTTTGCCACAAGAGCTGGCGCTTGATACCTAAACCTTACTATACCCTGAAACTTAAAAATAATCTATAAACGCTAAACCCTAGAATCAAAGAGCTCTGCGCTTAAACTTAAACTGAAGCGAAAACATGCAGGAGATCTCCCCCGGCCGTCTCGGCCAATTTTCGCCACAGGCGCGTGTTGGCATTTGTGCAAAGATGGTCCCAAGGTAGTTTTGTAAGAGTTTTCCCTAAACTCCTAAACCAAAAAGTCCTGAACTGTAAATCTTGCCATTTTTGCGATCATCTTCCTGGGGGTTAAGGGCTGTTTATTTTGGGGATGAGGTTTGGGCTGCGCTTGGCTCTTCTGGTCTACTTCTAATACATCGGGATAGATCGGGTTCTTACTTAAAGGTTCGGGGGACTTAGTAATTGGGATACAAGTACCTTAATGAGGGCGGATATAGCTATAGCTACTTTATTTATAGCAACACCTACTAAGTCCCTTGAACCTTTAAATAGGATGCTGGCAATGAGAAAACTACGGTTGAGCGATCAGGCTGTTTTGGAAGAAACGCACATTGACAAGGTAACAGTCAACATAAGTGAACTGTGGGCGATTAACCAGTACGTTACTGTAGCTCTATGATTGACCTGCTTATGACTGTGACATATATATATATATATATATATATGTATGTTATATCATATGATATTGCCTCATATTATATCATATTTTGTTACATTATTTTATAGTATACTATTTTTTATATATAATATTTGCCCGACTAACTGGGAATATGAATCTTTTCGTTGGCACCCCATGGTACAATCGCATGTATATGATGTGCTCCACACCCTTTTCCCCTTTTCCAGTTGTATAGGTCCCTGTCTTGATCGACGTTATTTAGCCTTCCTTCTGGAGGTAGGGTCTCGGAATTTCTCTGATTCCTCTTCCGAGGGAGCTATTATAAAGCCGAAAGACGCTGATTCTCAAGCACGGTCTTTCTACGTCTGCAGCCCCAATCTCCGGGAAAGTTGTAGAAACCCGGAGTGCGCACCGGAACGCGCCAGGGAGCTAGAGAAAGGCTAAGAAATAAGGACAGTGCATTCAACTTTGAAAGCTAAACCGATGCTAGGACACTTGACACGGTTTAGGGTTTAGGGTTTTAGGCTTACCCAGAATACCGGGAGGATGTAGAAAGTAGATCCCCTAATTTGGGGCCCTATACTACTAAGCGTAGTATTTATAGGAACCCCCATTAAGGGATCTACTTTTTGGATCTTAATCAGGTTCCTACATGATTATAGTACCCTTATAGATCCCTTATAGTAACCCTTATAGACCCCTAGGGTTTAGGGTTTTAGGCTTGGGGTACCGCCGAACCCCCTGGTGCAGCATCTCTCCATCGTGGCCTGGGCGGTGGCGACCCTGGGCTTCCGGAGCGAATCGCTGATGGACACCCGGGAGGGCTTTGTTCATATAGGGGGGGGGGGTCCCCGAAATAGGGGACCCTAAGATCGTACCCTAAATAGTAGGATCCTTGCGATAAGAACAAAATTATGGTCCCCGTTTGGGTACCACCCATTTAGGGGCTTGAAAACTATTCAAGCGAGAGCCGTCATCGAAGCCAGAGACCCACTTTGAGACCAGGCAGTGATCCGTTCTGGGTGAAGGGGGCGTGAAGTAGCTTGGTTCATGTCATGAAGACTTCCACAAACCTGTAGAACGTGCGTGTATAAGCTTGTACAGACATCCTTAAGTTTATCAATCCCTCCAAGGAACCTAGAAAGGGAACCTTCCAGCATGATCCCAGACAGTACCACTATGATTATAAGAGTCTTCACACCCCGTGAACCCGTATACAATGCCAATGCAATTTTTGAACACCGCCAGAACACCCTTTGTCAACCGCTTTTCATGACCCTAGCCCTTGACCCAAACCCTTCAATACCCCCAACAACTTCGACCCACGACCTGTTCAAGACATTGTAACCTTAAACCTCAAATTCTTACGAAACTTTTTTGAGACGTAGCTCCAAAACCCCAAAAACCCCAAACCCTAAAAGCCCTAAGCCTAGGGAACCCCCTTGCCAAAACCCCTTTGCGACATGGCTCCACACATGTCGCATTTAACGAAACCTTGTGGAACCTTAGAAATAGCACCTTTATGGGAGTTTCCGAAAATGAGGGGCACATCATTTTGGGGGTCCTTATAATAAGGATCCTCTACTTTTTAGTGTAGTATATTAGGGTTCGCTATTTTCGGAAACTCCCTGAGAACCCCATACAACCCGATCAGGACCCCTATAGATCCCTAAGCCCCATCGACCCACGCCAGCATTTTTTAAGCCACGGCTCCAAATCGGATTCACCCGGCCTGAAACCCTAAACCCCAAAACCTTAAACAAAACCCAAACCCTGAACCCTTATAGCTAAGCCCAGGACCCAAACCCGTATAACTAAACCCTAAGCCCTAAACGCCCATAGCTCAGAACTAAACCCTAAACCCTAACCCCTCAAGTCCGGAAAGCCGAAACTTGAAACCCCTAATTTAATATTTGGAGGAGGCCCTTGCTGTCGAGGCAACGAAGTCCATGCGGCGCTTCACCGCACAGGCTTATGGAGCTTCAGGGTCCAGGGTTTGGTTATTCAAAGGGTAAAAGGAGGGACCCCTAATAAGGACCCCTAGGTATATACCCATAATATAGCCATTATATACCCATTATATAGCCCATTATAGGGTAGGGGTCCCCATTAAGGGTCCCTCCTTTTCCCCTTTGAGTTATGAAGGTCTGAGGTTTAGTTTTGGGTTATGAGGGTTTAGGGTTTAGTTATGAGTTGTGAGGGTTTAGGGTCTAGGGTGTAGTTATGAGTAATGAGGGTGTAGCGTTCAGGGTTTCGATATGAGGGTTTAGAGTTCAGGGTTTAGCTATGAGGGTTTAGGGTATAGTCATGAGTTGTGGGTTTAGGACTTATAGGGTTTAGTCGGTTTAGCTATGAGCTAGGAGCGTTTAGGGTTCAGGGTTTAGTTATACGGGTTTGTGTCCTGGGTTTAGTTGCGAGGGTTTGCTGTAGGGTTTAGGGTTGTGTTATAAGTGCTGAGGGTTCAGAGTTTAGTTCAGGGTTCAGGCTTCAGCGGGGTCGTGGTGGGGATGCCGCGCTGCAGCGAAAGCCCACCCTACCTCCCCCCCCACAAGCACTGTGTACTGGGTGTCCTCCGTGTCGCTTCCACAGTGACGTGTTTTACTCGACCTGGAATGCAGTCGGTGCCAGGGGACAGTTCTTGGAGGATCAGGGGACTTAGTAAGCAAGGTCATAATTAAGGTAACTATAGCTATATATATGTACTTATCACCTGAAGTAGGGTACTTATAACCCTACTTACTTGCTTCGAGACAGAGGCCACGAGGTCGCTGGCTTTTGCCTGGCCCTTTGTCTGCTGTGCCAGCGCATGACCTGCAGCCGTGCCCTGTGCACGACCAAGCCGGGTGGGGCGGCACATGACCACCACGACTGCTCACTTTGTCACGTCCCATGCCGGAGCCTCAAAATCAGTGTCAGCCGCTTTGCTGGGTCGAGCAGCCTCGAGGCAGTCACCGAAGACGTTAAACGCCTCAGTCTTCACATTTTTTCAGGCCGGAGAACCTAAACCCTAGGCTGTACACCCTAAGCCCTAGACTGTTAATCTCAAGCTCTTGCGCCGTAGTTCCTGAAGCAAGAGCCGCCTGAGGTCTTGATGCCCTGCACTTCACAGCTTACTGTCAATAAACCTATATGTCCTCGGAGGATCAGGGGACTTCGTAAGTAGGGTGATAAGTGCCTTAATATTGGGGTCATAAGTAGATATAACTATAGCTACCTCACGTATGGCCCTACTTGCTAAGTCCCCTGATCCTGAATGTGCGGCCCGAAAAGCCGGCGCCGTTGAGCCCGAAAAGCCGGCGCCGTTGAGCCCAAAACCCCAAGGGGGGTTTGGGGGTTTAGGGTTTTGGGGTTTTAAAGTTTAGGGCCTTGCAGTGGTAGGGTTGAAAGCTTAAGCCCGATACTGCAAAGGTGTTGGACTGGCTCTACATGGGTAGTTCTCTAAGTCGGGTCTGCTTTTAGTAATTTAGGTCCCAGAATAGTACGGCACCCTTATAAAGAGGACCCCGAAACAGGTCCCTAGTTGAAAGAACTCCCCACAGCCCATACAGCCTTGCATGTCCAAACGCATTGTGCTTCAGATCCCCTAAACCCTAAACCTCCACTCGCAGGCTCTCCCTCACGTCGGCCTCGTCCCCTAGGGCCCCTACCCCCACAAGCTTTCCCAGAATCTTGCGAACCTGGTTTGGGCTTATGCGACTCTGGATGTGCGCCGGGGCCTCAATTTGGGTGAGAAAGAGCTCGAACTATAACAACAGAAGGGGCGATGTGGGAGTGTTCAGTAATGCCTTTCATACAACCCGAGAACATGCGCCGAACCCGATTTGATGGTTGCCAGACCCGAGCCCTCAACCGTAAGCTTTCACTCTGCACCCGAAAACTCTTTGCGGTTCATTAGTAACACATTAGTACAAACGCATCAAAAAAGAACTCCCCGAATCAGGTGAGACAGGCCTTATCGATGTTTTTCATTTTCTGTGCATTTTGCATCTAGTTGAAGGTGGTGGGGTCTAGGCAAGATGTAAGCTTGCAGCAGAAAAATGGGAGCTCCGAGGCAACATTTGAAGAATCCCTTTCCCAGCCGGTCCGGTTTGAGAAAAACACCAAGAGTGGCACAAGACCCTTAAACCGCTTCAGAACCGCTGGCAACCCCGCACGCAACCTTATCAGACCCAACTGTGGAACCAGTGATGCAGGGGCCTTACTAATTAGATTTGGATTTGGGTGGCAAATTTACAAGAGTTATAATGAGCACTCCCCCAAACCCTTTTCTAATTATTAAGGCCCCTCGATCACAGAACCTTATTCTAGATCCTTCACAGAGCCCTTTAAAGGGAGCCCTATTCTAATTATTTAGGCCCTACATGAGCAAGGTCACGCGAAGCTCTTCGCCGCCGTGTCGCTGGAAGCCCGCACCAGGTTGGAGGCGCTGCGAAGCCTCCAAAGAGTAGGGACACAAAAAGGACATAAGCTTTTAACGGTTCCTTTAAGGGTTTCTACAAGGATTCCCATAAGGCTTCCCATAATTGTAGTATAGAGTTGGGACCCAAAGGGGCATAGCTTCCACAGAAGCTTTTCTAAACGGTTTGGGGTTTGTGTTGTAATATAGGGGCCTTGATAATTCGAATAGGGTTCTTATAAAGGGGTCTAGAAGGGTTAGTATGAGGGATACTCTGAGGGTACTTTCATTACCTATACTACTAGGATAGAGTTCCTTTAAGGGGGTGTGTAAAGGCTACTATAAGGACTTTTCAGGATTTAGTATTGGGGACTAAAAATTAACCTATATCATGTTAGTGGGTTCCTTGTTAGTATAATCGGCCCACGAAACCCTATTCTAATTATTTGGGCCCCTATATAAAACGGTTTAGGGTTGTAGGATGTTTTAGGTTTCAGGGTTTAGGTGGTCGAGATGTTTGGGGATGTTTAGGGTTTAGGATGTCTAGGAACCCTCAAGACCAACGGAGCCTTGTTTAAACTTCGTAGAAGCTGCAGGCAAGTTTAAGGGATCATACCTAAACATAAACCTCTCGAAGAAGCTGAAGCAATCTTGTCTAAGCCGCTTGGAAACCCTTAGAGGTTCAAGCAGCCGTATCTAAGCCCACTCTGTGGGATCGAGCGCTAAGGGTAGCGTTTTCCAGCTTACAGATTTCGGGCTTCGGGTTTAGATTTTAGAGTGTAGGGCTTCGGGTTTGCGGCGTGGGGGCAGGGCCCAGGGCAGGTCTAGATTCAAGGCTCCGAGTGCTTTTAAAAAAACAATAATATCTGTATGCCTTTGACTGCCCGTCGGTCTGTCTGTCTGTCTGCCCGTCCGTCGGTCTGTCTGTCGTCTGTCTGTCGGTCCGTCCGTCCGTCTGTCTGTCTGCCCGTTCGTCGGTCTGTCTGTCATCTGTCTGTCGGTCCGTCTTTCCGTCTGTCCGCCCGTCCGCCGGTCTGTCTGTCATCTGTCTGCCGGTCCGTCCGTCCGTCTGTCTGCCCGTCCGTCTGTCCGTCCGTCGGTCTGTATGTCTGTCTGTCTGGTCTGTCCATATATGTATGTCTATGTGTCTGGGGGTGTAACCCTGCTATGGCGGCGAAGAATCCCAAACAGTAGCAGACTTATTCGTAGGACCCCGAGACAAGGCATGAGGTACCTCAGTTTCAGCGCGGGATCATTGCTATAAGACCCCAGCTAATCAAACTCCGAGCCCTAAACCCCTAAAGCCTAAAGCCCTCAACCCTAACCCCTATACCCCTTAGCCCCTAAACTCCTAAACCATCCTAAACCCTAACCCCCTAAACCTTGAACCCCAAACCCTTAACCCTGAAGCCCCATTATCCATGTTCAGGAGTTCAACCAGCAGCACCTTTGCAACCTAGCACCAGCCTCAAAGCGCGATCTTCACGGTGTGTGGTTTAGGGGTGTACTTGGAGCATCATAGGACTCAGTAAGTAGTGTTATAGGGGCCTTAATTGGGGTTTCAGGTTCAGGGTTCAAGGGTTTAGGGTTCAGGGTTTCCGGCATGGTATCAGCCAACACATCTTTGTCAGAACAAGACCCCCCCCCATGCACGCCATGAAACTCCCAACCCTAAACCCCCGACCGAATACCTTCACAACTCCGTGGCCCAAACTCCTCAAACCCTCCCCCAACGTCAGGAAGACTGCACTTCATCGGGGGTTTACTTGGTCAGTACCGAATAGCAGGCGCGCAGTTAAGGGTGTGTGGATGTTAAAACAGAGGTCTGGCGAATCAGTAAGAAGATCTCCCTATCGTCCCGATGCAAGTATGCTATCACGAGACCCTTATCATGCCTCAGACCGCTTCCCGAGACACAAAAACCTCGAACCCAATCATAGAAGCCCAGTAGAACCCTTAGAGTATAGTACTTTAGGGGCCTTATGAATATCCGTTATAGTAGCCGTAACCCTTTTAGACCCCTAAGCAGGGTTAGAGGCAACCCTAAACCCTAACCCCTAAACCCTAAACCCCTACACCCCCAAACCCCTGAACCCTAAACCGCAAGCCCTAAACTTTAAACCGAAACCTTAAACTCCAAACCCAGAACCCTAAACCTTAAACCCCAAGCCCTATAAACCCTGAACCCTCAATCGTTATAAGACCACGAGCTGGGCCCTTTGTTCTTCCAAGTCTTGGCTGCTCAGGGGTTTGAGTAAATCTAGGGATTTCGGTTGAGGGTTTAGGGTTTAGGAGTTAGGGTTTAGGGTTTAAGGTTTAAGGGTTTAGGGTTTAGGGTTTAGGGTTTAGGAGTAAGGGTTTAGGGTTTAAGGTTTAAGGGTTTAGGGTTTAGGGTTTAGGGTTTAGGAGTTAGGGTTTAGGGTTTAAGGTTTAAGGGTTTAGGGTTTAGGGTTTAAGGGTTTAGGAGTTAGGGTTTAGGGTTTAAGGTTTAAGGGTTTAGGGTTTAGGGTTTAGGGGATTAGGGGACTTCGAATCCTAATTTAGAGAACTACCTAGATGGAACCGGGAGTAATCGAATCCTCGCGCTAAAAGATCCCTTAGCCGTAGCCAGGCCTCCCTACTTAGAGAATCAGGGACTAAAGGAGCAGGCTTATAAGTAAGGTAATTGTAGTCATATCTACTTTTAAAACCCCAGTTACGGTATTTATAACCCTACTTACTAAGTCCCATGATCCTCTAAGTAGGGATCTGGGCGAAGGCGTTTCAGGGTTTAGGGCTCAGGTTTTTGTCAAGGTCTGGAGTTGGGGTTCCCACTATTATTTTTAGGCCCCTAAGCACATATTCTCGGGCACTCCAAAGCACATAAGCAAACACTTGCTGGGGATGCCCCACACAACCCCCCCCAGAACGAAGCCCAAGAAGGTAGGGATATGTCGATAAGCTGCTTATGCTTATGCTTATGCACTGTTGAGCCCTGTATGTGCGAAACGCAGGATTCAGGGAACACAGATGGGACTACATGGACCAGCAAACTCCGTCTGTAGGCAGTTCGAATAAATGATGAGCAAGACGATGCCTCAGGGTTCGTCAGTATGTTTTTACTACGTATAATATAATATCTGAAAACCCTGCTTTAACCAAAACTGTTGCATGCCTCTGTACTCGACCCTTGCATGAAGCTTCATAGTAGCCCTTACAGACCCCTTAAAAAAGAAAACTAAACCCTAAACCCGACACCATTCTTGAGACCTTCGCATTTCGTGCTTCCATCGCGTGATCTTCCTGTATCCTGTTGTGGTTTTGGAAGAATGGGGCCGCTGGTCTGGCTGCAAGTGTTGTATACTGTAAACTAAAGCCCCATTCTAAGTATGAAGGCTGCTATAGCATGCAACTGCCCCGTTTGATTCAATATACGGAGAAGGTTGTTTGGCTTGAACGCGAACATGCGGTGGGAGTGAGGTGATCTCAGCATGAGGGCAAAGATGACTTTACGAAACCATGACCCACCTTGTTTTCTCCAGCTTCCTTGGGTATGATGCTCATCTGGCAGAAGCCTTGCTTCTGCAACGGTGGGCAGCGATACGTCTTGGGTAAACTTTGGGCAGCGATAAGTGTCTTGCGTACCTTCCCCCTGCACGTCCACGGCCGCGTCCAATAGCGTGAGGGAGGATCTTCGTCTTAGCCAATCTTAAGCTCTAAACCCTCGGATCTGGATCTGGAGACACTTGGAATTGCATGACTACAGCACTGAATATAAATGCCGGTTTTGATGGACAGTCCTCTAGACAGGCTAGAAGCAATCATCAAGAATGTTCTTTTCGCCCACATAGTCGCTTGCTCCTCGAGACAAGGCTTGTTATCTCCCCGGTGAGTCCATGCGGCCAACATCGCCTCCCCGAGCCTACCCAAGACTGAACAAATTGCCACTACATATCGTTCCTGAGGGTTCTTCAGATAATGCTGGTATCAGAGACCCCTCCAAGCCCTAGTCTCGCTATTAAGGCCCCTATACTAGCAATAACTGCAGTAATTTGGATTCTTAACACCAAGACAAGCCTGAGTGGTAATGGGACTTCCACCTTCGCGGCATCGGACGCTGCGATGTAGGGCCCAGGGCTCAGGGCTTGTTCGGCTTTAAGTCGGGTTCGGCGCAACTGTGCTTAGCGTTTCTCGTCTTGGGTCAAGATTGACGATGCAAATAGTGTACTTAGCAGCTACGTGGGAAAGCATCATATGACTAATTATTCGAAGCGAGGAGCCTTTGGCAGTCGAGAGCTAACCGTGCGGGCTGCTGTTGGAGTCTTGGACATATCTGCGCGTGGCCTTCGCCTGTGCCAACACGTCTGGGAAGAACATTTGTGGCTAACATGCGTGTGCAGAATCGCTTCGTCATGGCGTGTGGCTTGAAAATCTTGCTGGAAATTTTCGCAGTGACATGCGTAGGAACATGCGTCGCGCATGCAGCGTGTGCGTATTCACCGCAAGCTTTGCCCAAATCTCGTGTCCGAAGACGACTTTCTGGTGCATTGACCTTCAAAGCCGTACACCCCGTGAGTCTCGAACCCTCGAGCCACGAACACGTCAGATTTTTCATTGACGTCGAACAAGGTCGAACTAAAACTTGTCATTTTCACAAACCGCCCGTTCCCTGTAGGCCTGGGCGCACAGCGTGCTGCAAATCGCTGACGAGGAGTGCAGCTCGCACCGGGCATTCTCGTTCCGGTCGATGCTGGGCTTTGCCCTAAGGGTCCAAAGGACCCAATAGTTAGGTATTTGGGTTTGGGATAGTAGTTATGTAGGTTTCTTATTTTGGAGAGTATATGATAATTGGGCACTTGGACCCCTAGGGTTGGAGATTGCATTGCGGACAATTCTTGGCGGAGAACGCCCGAGAAAGGCAATCTCGTTTGCAAATACATGTATAAATGGATGGTGCACGTGGAGTGGAGTTGGCTCGGTTGCATCTCGCCATGTTTCGTCATCTCGCCATTTTTTGTCAGTTCGCCGTGTGCTCGCGACATAAAGCTCTAGAGTCTTCAGAGCACAAGTTCCACCGAAGATTTGCGTTGACTACACTTTTGGGTGGAGGGTTCGGGATCTATCGTGAAAATGTGCTCCTAAGTATGCTCCTGCATGTGTTCGAGCCCAGTCAACCGCAGCACAGTGAGGGTTGGGGCGAGGAGCTGTACCTTCAAATTGCGGACCAAGTCATCCGGCGGGTGGAGGACTTTGACACCCAGGCACGGATTCAAAAGAATTCTGCTATTGAGGTGTCTTGATTTAATTATTCAAAAGGACCGTCAACAGAGCATCCGGGCGGCACCCCCGGCAAGCAGAAGCGCCGTTTGGCTTCAGGACATGTTTGTCACGCATTTTATTCGTGAGCGTGATTCCCTGCGGCCGCAGTAAACATGCATCCGAACACTCATGAAGAGGTCTGCATCTGAATGCCCGAACTTTAGCGTTCAAGTAACCCAAACGCAAATCGAGCCTGTATCCGATTTAATAAGAGATACGGGCGTTCGTAATAGCTCTCTAATTTGCGCGCAGGGTCTGGCGACGATCGCCTGTTCTTTCGCTGCCCCTCGGCCGCTTCAAGTGATAAGACACGACAGCTTTCCTCCTTGGAGGTTAGGCTTTGGTGTTGTTCGCTGGAGGCTTCAGGTTCGGGGGTTTGGGGTTTCGGGACTATAGGATGAAGGACTGTTGTTTTTAGTTGGGTGGGTTTGGGCTTAAATTCCGCAATCTTGATAAACCCTACACCGTAAACCCTGAAAACACTTAACCCTGACTCCTCAACCCTAAACCTTTAAACCCTAAACGACGAAGCATAAGCCTCCACTTACTCCATGACTGCATGGTGTTGGGTTTCATGCGAACACGAATAACAAACAATCGGTGGAAACTCCGCAGAAAAGCATGCTCCACACTAAGAAACAGAGGTTACTTGAACAGTTTCCTACAGCAGGCTTCAGAGCCCTGGGAGGGTTTAGGTTTGGAGTTGGTGCGAAACATGAAAATTCTCGGTTGAGGCTCTTACCTACCTAGAGGCTCCATAGTAGTTCCTTTTGGGGGTCCATATTTAGAACCCTATAAGGTAGTTCCAAAAAGGAACTACTATGGAGCCTATGGGTGCACCCTAGACGCCAAACACCAAACCCTTAGCCCTGGAGTCCCGAATACCTGGTTTAGGGTTCACGGATTTAGTTTAGGGCTTAGGGTTTCGGGGTTTTTCTTGGGGCTTAGGGTTCAGGGGTTTAGTTTAGTGCTCAGGGTTTAGAGTTTTGTCCTGAAGAACTTAGAGCCCCTAGCCCTCAAGCTTGAACTCTAGAGCCCTAAAGCCATGACAGCCAACCGAAAGCTTGACACCTCCAAATCAGGCGCAAGAAACCCTAGGACTTGAAACCAAGCCCTAAATCGAAAGACAAAACAACACCCGAAACCCTAAAGCCCGAAAACTCTCATGCCCTGAACCCCTAACACGAAGAGCCTAAAGCTAAAACCATCCCAAGAGTCCTGTAAACCCTAAACCCTAAACTAAACCCTAAACCCTAAATCAAACCCCTCCCTTTAAGGAACCCTTTAAGGAACTCATTAAAGGAACTTTTAAGAACCCTTTAAGGAACCGTTTAAGGAACCCTAGGTATTCCTTGGGTACGGCCACCACTCAGTAATAGTTGAATACTATTCATAGTCATTACAGACTCTTCCTGTCTGGGGGCAGTACCTAAGATGCAACCCTCTAACCTCTAAACTACCCATCAGCTCCACAGTATATAGTTCCTTCTTGTGGTTCATATTTGGAAGGTAATTCCAACAAGGGTCTCCTATGGAGCCCATGTGTACAGTACCTAACCTAAACCCTAAGTCCTTAACCTCAAAACCCCGAGAACCCTATAGATCCCTTTAAGGAGCCCGTAGATCCCTTTAAGGTAATACCTAAGGTATTCCTTCAAAGGAGCTTTTGGAGTCTCTGATGAAAGGTCCTGGGCCTTCCTCACCAAGAGCTATTCGAGGCGAGGCTGCGGAGCCTTGGGATTTCTGAAGTTGCTTTTGAGGTTTTAGGGTTTAGGGTTCAGGTTTTTAGGGTTCAGATTCAGATTTTAGGTTTTAGGGTTTTAGGGTGTGCAATTCAGGGTTTAGTTGGGGGTTTAGGGTTTTGGGTTTTAGGGTTTAGGGTTTGGGGTTTAGGGTTTTAGGTTTTCGGGTTTAGGGTTTAGAGTTTAGGGTTTAGGGTGTAGGATTTAGGGTTTAGGATTTAGCTTAGGGCTTAGGGTTCATATTCACTAGTTTGAGGGTGTGAAGTTGAAGATTCCAATACTTGGATGCTTGGGGTTTAGGATAGCAGTAATGTAGCTTAGTGCTGGGAGGAGCAGCTACTTGCTTGTTACTTGAACCCTCGGCGGTTAGAGTTAGAGTTTTCGCTTTTTCGGCTTTTCAGGAGCTAGGTTGTTGGGTTTCAGGGTTGAGGCCTTGCGTGTATAGGGTGTGCCTGCATTTAGCCTTTAGGATCTTGAGCTCCCCAGGGTCTGCTCCGTTGATTGGGTTGGATAGGAAGGCGTTTCCGAAAATTAGGGGCACGTAGCTTATTTTGGGGGTGGGCGAGGGGTGTGGAGCTGGGATTTGAAGGACGTCTTTGAGCTCCACATCCTCACTATCTTCATCCCTGTCATCAAGACTGTTGCAGGGGCTCTCTTCAAAGATTGTCATCATGATCCCCAGCACCGCCACCACGATCATCATTGTCGTCATCAGCATCATCAATAGAGCCCAAAGTGCTGAAATACAAACGAGCTCTCGGCCAGGACTTCATGTACCAAATCGGCAATCGTGCTTCGAAACTGGTGCCGAAACAAAACGTCCAACATTCCAACATAACGGAGCACTGTTTTTCTATGTCTCGAGTCGACTCAAACGGTGTTAGAAACTGTGGTAAACCAGAAACGAGTACACCGACACAACGCACGGGACGTAACCAATGCGATTAGATTTTTTTGTGCGACGGGGCTACGGTGAAATCATATCTCCCGCATCACTTGCAGGATCATGGGATTGTAGTAACCTTAGTAATAGCTATTTGTCAGTGGATAGAGCTATACAGCTATATGCAAGCCTATACGCACAGTTACTATGTCCCTTCATACTCTAATTCTGTGGAGTTCTAAGTCGAGTTTCGCCTGAATCATAAACCCGCTTTCCACAACCCCTCAAAGGCCTCAGCATCGCAAAAGCTGCATGAGAATTTGCTTGGCTTCCATCGGTTGTGGTGTTTTAGGGTTTAGGGTTTAGGACAGCAGTCCAAACAATTAAATCCATCCGCAGGGCAGCTCTGAGCCCCCGCAAACCAAAAGGCAACCTTTATAAACGTTTAGGGTTTAGGGTTTGTAGGGATTCATAAAGTCTGTTAAAGATCTCTCCTATTGACATGCTAATGTCCTAACCCTGTAAACCCTAAATCCTAAGCCCCAGTAAGGGGTGTTGCGTGCAGGTCTTGGCGGTGATGACGGCGCACAAGGCTCTCACCGCTTCCTTCGTCCGATAATGAAGGGTACTTACTTGCGGGATCACGGGAGTCAGTAAGTAGAGTTCTTGTATGCACCTCAACCCAATTAGGATTATGAGTTCATAGACTGTAGTTGCGTTACCTCTGGCTCTACGCCTACTTGCTAAATTCCGTGATCCTGAAAGTAGATCTTGTCGGTCTGCAATTAGGGTTGAGGGTTTGCGGTTTATTCTTCTTGGAGTTGAGGAGATCGCTTGTCCCTGTCGACTTACAGTGAATGCCAGGAAAATCTCGTGCGATCTTTCTCGCCTGCGGCGGCGGATGTAACGTGGGCTCACAAGAACTGCTGGAGTAATATGGAGGTTTGAGAAATTACCAAACTATACATCAGGGTTCCCATTATCATTATAGCACAAAGGCCCCTAAAACCCGGTTCTAACGATTAAGACCCCTTAAGGCATCCACCCAGAGACTCCAACCTCCCTGATCTCAGGAAGATGTCTGAAACATAGAACAGGGTTCTGATCATTGCCAGTCTTGCTCCAGGTTGTTCAACTGATTCAACTGTTGTTCAACTACTGTTGATGATGATGATGATGGTGGTGATCATGGTGGTGATGCACAGTGTTGCATCACTAGTTGATAGTTTGTTACCTCGTCATTTGCTGTTCGTATCATTTTATTAGCATATTATAGCCTTGGACATGACGACTGAAAATCATACCGCACCTTGCGCACCGTGCGCTCGCCGGTGGGGAAACGACAACCAAAAAACGCAAGTTCCTAAAGCCCAAAGCCTAAACCCAAACCTTTATGCCCCAAGCTAAAACGGAACCCTACATACCCTGAAACCAAAAGCCTAAACTCAAACCCGTACACCCGAAGCCTAAATCCCGGAACCCTACGGACCGTCAACCCGAAGCAGCCAGGCCTCCTTCTGCACTCCAAGGGATCTCGAATCCCTGGCCTGGGCCTTCGCCCGGCTCGGCCTGCGCAAGGAGGCCACGTGTCACACATATTGTGTGGTTGTTAAAATTATGGTCCCTTCTTGGGTCCTTATTATAATGCGGCACCTAATATTCAGGGTACCCCCCCCTCCAAAAAAAGTCCTCTTTTTTTATATTGATACATGCCTGTAAGCAAATTAAGGTTGAGATGCAAGAAGGAAATACCTGATGATACATACATACATGCGTGTGTGTGTGTGTGTGCGTGTGTGCAATCGAATGTAAATGTAGTGCAATGCAATGTAGTGTAAGGTAATGTAAGGCAACCCAATGCAATTTAGTGAATTGCATTGCAATGCATGTCTGCGGTTATTCATGCATGGATGTATGCATGGATGTTGTGTTTTTTATGAAGGGAGCGCCGGGTGATGTTTAGGCTTGACATTCTTTTTGCTTTTGGGGTTGGCGGTGTCCTCTGTAAAGGCATCTTGTTACAATTGGGGTCTAGGACCTCGGATTTGAGGTTATTGGTAACGGCTTGCAGGATCCTCAACCCCCCAAATCAAAGCCAAAGAGCAGAGAAAAGAAAACGCCCAGCGAAACCCAAAGCCCCACACGGTTTACGTAAGGTTTTAGGGCTTCAACACTCCAAGCCGTTGACCTCAAATGCGAAATCCTCTCTCCCCGAAGCCACTTCAACACACCCTAAACCTTAAACCCTTAGCCCTCAAACCGTTTGAGTCAACACATAGCTTTTCTACAGTTTTTCAGACCTAGAAGGCTTCACAAAGCCACTCGAGTATACAACCCCAAACCACTGAACTCTAACCCGCAATGTCTAAAACCTTGAATCCTGCTGAAATTAGTGCCAGGTCTCCAGGCGGAACTGTCCTTTCCAAAACAAAACCTCCAATACCCTACACGTTTAAGACTTCCAACGTTGAAGGTTTCAGGGCTATAAGAATCAAGGGAAAGCCGATACCCCAAACCAAGATGCACCCAAAATCTCTCTCTGAGCCCACAAGCCTAAACTTGAACCTTGGCACATGACACGCTGCAACTGCCCACCGTCCAAGCCGCGGAAAAGGGTGTGGGGCACACTGAAAAAAACTACCGGCACTCGCCCAGAGAGCCCAACACCACCTGACGAAGCTTTAATTAAAGCTCAAATCATGGATCATGAAGCAAGCATAGCGGTAGCTCGGTCTGTTTGGGCAAGCTGTGAAATTAGAGGTTCAGCAGGAACTCAGCAAGTAGAGTATGGAGTAGAGCTTTTGAGTCATTAAGTACCCTGGTTTGGGTCATCATACTTGCGCCGCTGCACATGCCAGACCCACTGTGTACCCTGAACCTCTAAGTACTCGCTAAACTCTTATTGTAGAACCCTGATAAAGGCCGTCTAGAACCTCTGTAGAACCCTATAGACGCCTTACTTACCAAGCCCCCTCAAACCCAAACCCTAAGCCCAAGTCCTAAAACCTAAACATGTAAGCTGTTTGTCTCCGATGTTGCCTTCTAGAGGCAGCATTGAAAGCTCTTTCCGAGGCGTGGGCACTACCTATAGGACCTAGAGGCTCATACCCTACCCTTTTTTTGGTGTACCTACTTTTCTAGATAACAGATCCTAACCATACTACCCTACAAAAGGGGTAGGGTATGAGCCTCTAGGTAGAAGGGTGTATAAGGCTTGCTATAGATAGGGTTTAGAGTTCAGGGTAGTGTTTCTGCGTCAGGTCTACGAGGTAAGCATCCGCCATTCTTAGGTTTTTGGGCCACTGCCCAGAAGATTTAGGGCTCAAAGGGTTCTGGCACGGCGGATTTGAGGGGTTTAAGTTGGAGCCACTTTTCCTGGCCTTCGGGGTTCGGGATTTAGGGCTGTTTCTGTGGGCCACGGCGTGACCGTAAACCCTAAACCCTAAACCCCCAACCCTAAACCCTACACCCCCAACCATAAACCCTAAACCTCAGCCGAGATGGTGGGGTTGGGACTCTTGAAGCACTAGGCTGTCGGGGTTTCGGGTAGCATCATTCCTGGCTACTAGGAAGTCCCCTGATCCTCTAAGTAGGGTGTACCCGTGTACTTGGAGGATCAGGGACGTAGTAAGTAGATTCAAGTAAGGAAGCTATAGTTGTATCTACTTATAGCCTTAACTAAGGCACACATGACCCTACTTACTAAGTCCTGTGATCCTCCTAGAAAGCCATGGGTCTACCGCTGCACAACCTCGCATGACCTGAGTACCTCCGCTCTCGAACTGCCACGAAGACCATGCTTTTCCGAAACATACCGGCATAGCAATCCGGAATATCCCAAGCCCGAAAATTCTACTACAGTTGCAAACCCTGTAACCAAAACCCTACCCCCGAAACCCTAAACACCATACCGTAAACCCAAAACCCAGAACCCCAAGCCTTAAAGCCCCAAAGTTTTTTTGGGTCGGTAGAATTGGATCGCCCAAAGGCCGCGTTACAGAAGATCGATGACTTCCAGCCTCTGGAGTGTTGGGAAATAGGATTTTGAGCTTGGGCTTTAGGGTTTAGGTTTACAGTTTGGGCTTAGGGTTTAGGTTTAGAGTTTTGGGATCAGGCTTCAGGGTTTAGGGTTTGCAGTTTGGGGTTTAGGCTTTGGTAGGGTTTGGGGTTCAGGGTTTGGGGTTTATGGTTCAGGGTCTTAGATTGGAGTGCCTGGGGTGTTGGTGGGGCGGATGTTTTCGATGTTTTGATGTTTTCTCACAAGGTTCTTCTCTTTCTTCCTGTACCCTAGACCCTTAACTCTGCAGGGTATTGTGTCACTCGGAGAATCGTGGGGCTTAGTAAGTCGGTTAGAAGTACCTCACAAGGGCTATAAGTAAATATACCTATAGTTACCTTACTCATATCCCAATTAACTAAGTCCCCTGAACCTCGAAGTACATCCCCACCTAAACCCAAACAAACCCTAAACCCCTAAAGCTAAACCCCTAGACCCATAATTCAGGGTTTAGGGCACCCTCCACAGCTTTTGGTGTTGCTTCACCGCTTGCTCCAATTCCAGGCTTCAACCCTTGCAGGAGTGACATGGGTTTACATTCAGAGTTTTCACCGTGACACGTGTGTCATTCAATTGCACTCCTATGTGTTGTCCAGGCAGTCATGGAAGCGATTGCCGGCGCAGAGGGGCATCCGATGCAGTGACCTTCACGATTGGGACGAAAAGCGCTTTTGCTGGAGGTGAGAGCCGTGTCATTCAGAAGCAGTGACCAGCTAGTTGCGGCTTCGTGTCTGACACAGGATACCCGTTCAAGTATGTGCAGCGGGGGAATACTGAATGGAAAACCTATCTTTTCCTGCAGCACACCGACGGAGACAGGCAGAGCGAAACCCAGGGCCATAGATCCCCGAAGTCTAAACCCAGACACTCCAAAGTCCCTTCTTATCCCTGACATTTGGGTTTACTGTTAAGGTTTTGACTTAAAATCATATGAGCAAGCAACCCTAACATGATCTAGGGTTATATTCCTTGGCTAAGGGTTTTCATGTCTCCAGGAACTCCAGTAATATACGGTTCTTGTGGCGCTTTCGGGAGTAACGGTTTGGGGGTTCCTTTGCCCTGAGCCACGCTCTTGTTGAGATTCTGAGTAATATCGTGACATTTACAAGCACGCTTCAACCCCTTCCGGAATTTTCTTCATGAAGGCTGTGTAAATCTGGGGGTTCTGATGCGATAGACAGACTTGCTACAGACATGGGCGCTGTCTGCTAAAACCGACAGTAAAGTCGCCAAGCCGAAAGCCCACAACCCCAGCACCCGGAAGCCCAAATCCCGAAAGACCAAAACCCCCAAGCCCAAAACTTCAAAGCCCAAAACAGCAAAACCTTATTTCAACCCACACACCCCAAACCCCCAAAGACCAAAACCCAGAAACCCGACAACCAAAAGCCTAGTTAAACCCAAAGCATCGATACGTTAACATAGGGGCCTAAACAATTACCATGATACTGTTTGGGGCGTTCCTTTTTATGCTTATAGCATAATGGCCCCAAAACTCTATTCTGATCATCAAAGCCCGTATATTTTATTGAGAGGACTTGGCCAACCTTGCCTGGGCCTATGCCATCCTGGGTCAGATGGACTGGGTTTTCGGCCCCGGGGTTTGGGGCTTCAGCTGTAATACAGAAGCCAGAAATTTGTGATCCTTTTTTTGGTGGACTCCCTTATTACTATTATTGTTATTTTGCTTCTTATTATGATGATGGTGGTTAGGGTGGTTATGATGAGCATGAATATGATAATGGCTATAATGATAATTATGATATTGGTTGTGGTAATGATCATGATAACCGTTACAACTATGATTATGATTTTGGTTATTATTGTTGTTGTTGTCGCTATCACTATTCTCCTTGTTTTCTAGTATACTTAATATACTCTGCCCTAAAACGTGATTTTAATTTTGAAGGCCTCTGTGTTGGAGTTCAGGTTGTGGTTTTGAACGATAGTAGGCACACATGGCTTTGCATGGCAAGTGTCAACCAGCGGCCCTGATCTCTTTTGGAGGATTTTGTTGGTTCCTTAGGGGTCAGGGGTGAAGTAGACCCTGGTTCGCACGCCTCTTTGCCTCAAGAAGGACGATCTTGGTGATCTTGCTAGAAGGGGTAAGTTTCCAATGCTGAAGAACAGCAGCAGCAAGGAGCAAAGAACAAGAAGAAACTGCAGCCCCTCAACATGTATATTTTCATCTGCGCCACCACCCTAAACCCCACACCCGAAACCCTGCATCCCTGAAGCCTGAACTTTATTGTCGTTACTGCAGCCCTCCGCCCCCTAACAACAAAACCCAGAAACCCCTCCCTGAACCCGTGAACCCCTACCTGAAGCTCCGGAAGGATGCGAAGCTGATGAGCGCCATCGCAGCTGCAGCGATTCGGCAGGCGCCGGACCTGCGCGGGAGCTCCTACTTCGGGTCTTCTCAAATAGCTCAAGGGCGAAATAAACCTTAGAAGGGTGTACAGTAGAAGCCAGAAAATTGGAACATGGCTTTGGCAGGACTAGTGCTAGGATCCCTTATACATTACCGCAGGGGCTCGAGGATACTGATGTTCCAACTTTCTGGCTTCTACTATAAGGTTCATATACCATGTAGGGACTCATACCATATCGGTATAGGGCCCTGACGGTTAAGGGTGGTCGTTTGGTCCTTCAGGTACGGGTCTGGAGAATTTCCTTCATTATTCCCGAACATTCCTGCATGAAAATAAAAGTACAGTTAGAACCACCAAGAGCACTCTTCCATTTTTGAATGCTCTCCGCTACTACGACGGCTTACGTAAGGCCCTTGAGGCTTTAAGGTTTGGGTTTTCTTTTGAGGGTTGGGGCTTCAGGAGTTCGTGGTTGAGGTTTAGAGAGACTCATGCCCACCCTAAATTTCAATCCTTAAACTTTAAGCCCGAAGCCTTAAACCCTAAATGCCAACCTATAGGGTTACTTCTATGGCTCATTCAAAAAACCCAGAAAGACCCATACAATCCCAAAGCTCTCAGACATCTAGAATCAGAAGTAGTATAGGGTCGTGAAAATTTACCAATGTTGTTCTTGACAATTCCTTACTATAGTTTTTCCATGCTGGACCGCTAAACTCTGTTCTACTTCTTCATGCGCCTACATGGTAAAGACCCCTATTTGTCGCCTGGCTAGTATTAGGGAGACCAATTAAAGGGGACCCTTCTTAATCCTACCTTTGGCTCTCTTAAAAACAGTGACCTTGTAGAGAGGGTCTACACCCTAAACCCTAAACCCTAGACCTTTGACGGGTTTGAAAGGGGGAGAGCGCAGGCTAGCCCAAGGGCGGCACTGCATCTCCCGCTGATCCAAGCATGCGATCCATGTCCGCAGCCGTATTGGCCGTCTGGTGGCAACGCCTGTATTAGGCTATGCCCGAACAAAGTGAAAGTGATCATCCACGAAGTTGGCGCTGCCACAACGTTTCACGAAGCAATTCCCCCGGACTGTCGCTTTGCAGAAGCTGTAGGAGAAGTGGACCGGCGGCTGCGTTCTGGGACAAGAACGGTCGTCGGATCAGACCCTTGCGCGTCTGGCGGCATCCCAAGAGTTCCAAAGTGCGAAGTTTATGATGTCGAGGACTTGGCCAAATGCCAATACGTAGCTGCCGCTTCAGTACGTTCGCTGCAGTGACCAGCATCACTGTCGACTCCCGGAGTATAACAGGCTGCATAATACCTGACTCTGAGAGGGGGTCATACCATGTGGTCGGCCCCCGCTGGGGCGTATTTCGCCCCGGGGGCAAGCGGCCGGTGCACAGAGCGAAGTCAACGAGCAGCTCCAGGAAGGTGATCCCAGCATGTCGGTGATGTTCCACTGGAGCGCTTGGCCATTGAAGGTTTTGAGCCCAACGTAGTATTGCATCCATAAACCATGGTGGCCATCCTGTGGTCGGGGCTGTAGCGGACACGGGAAGGCCGACAGGCAGCGACACGGTATTCGTCTGTGGTTGCAGGGCGACCCAGTTGGCGATTTGCCGTTGGGCATCTTGCTCGTCGTCTTGCCCTGCGAGCTCCTGTCTAAACGCCTTCTTCAGGGGGACCACCACCTTGGTGAGCTCCAGGAGGTAGGTCGCTAGGAAAGAAAAACGTTCCTGTTGCTCTTGGTACCATTGGTCCACCTTTTCACATGTCTGCACCGCGAGGTCGTGATCTTGTAGACGAGCTTCCTTAGCGGCTGCATCCGCAAAAGCGTTTCCAACTGCGCAGAAGAGTTCATGATCTCGGCCAGCATAGTCCCTCGGGCAAAGGCTCTGGTGAGCTTTCACCTTCTGTATCCGGACGTTGGTGTGCAGCAGCTGCTGTAAATCGGAGGGCAGAAGATCGTCACAAAAGGTGACGGCGGCAAGCCCTTGGGGCCCATGGGCCCGTTGCTCAAAAACGCGGATGGCATTGGCCGAGTCAGACCAAATCGTGGTATTGAGCTGGGGATGTTGTGCTGCAACTTTCAAAGCCTGCAGAAGCGCACAAACCTCTGCCCGGTTGATGTCTTGCATGCCTGGGACTAGGCCCTGGGCTATCACATGCCATCCAATGGGCAGGACTCCTGTTGCTTTCCAGTGCGCGAGTTGGGCGGGCGTGGAATTGGCAGCAGGGCCAAGATAGGCCAAAACCGACCATGCTGCATGTCTGGCTGCGGGGCGGTTGGGCCAGGCACAGGTGCCGTCAGTGAACAGCTGGAGTTCTGTGGCCGCAGTTGCTTGAAGCAATGGCCGTGTATCCTGTGGGTCATGGAGTTCTCGGCTGCGCCAAAGCAAACGCAGGAAGGGCTCCTGGTCGTGCTGCTGCGGGAAAGGGCAGTGAATCCATTGGGGCTGTTCTTCTGTGATCCATTCCAGGAGAGGTTGGAAGTGGTGCCGGACCTTTTCTGTAGCCGGGCAGCCAAGCAGGCGGTGTGACTTCGTGTCAGACTGGCCGCAGAGCTCACACTGGGGACATTGCAAGGGGTCCCATGTTGAGCGTGCACTGTTTGACTGGAACGCACCAACAACTACCTGGGCAACATGTCTTTGCTGGCCGGGCGAGAGTGTCCTGAGGACAGCGTCCGTGACAGCAGGTGCAGGTGGGGCGACAGTGCGAAGGCCGTTGCGATGGCCAACTTTGTCCGGTATTGTATCCAGCCATGCGAGGCGAAGCATCGCTCGTATGTGTTTGGGGCGGTCTGCAATCAATTGAATGGCTGCGTGGCCGGGTCCCAGCATAAGTCCGTTCGCCTTCAAGACCCACCCGTGGCGATCAAGGAGTCGTGCCAGTGAAGAAGCCGGACCGATCGGGCGGCAGCCAGTGCCCTGCATGGAAAGGGTCGCCTGAAGCCACGCCTGCCCTTGACACTCATTGACGCGCAACATCCGATGTAGTGCAACAATGGTCTGGCAAAAGTGGTACAGCTCCGGATCCATCACCCGAGGCGTGAGGGCAGAAAGCGCCAGCAAGGGGCTGGCGGAGGGCCTGTCGCCAATCATGGCTTTGGTGGCCTTGGTGCGCAGTGAGGTCACAGTGGCCTCTGGTAGGAGCCGGCCCTCTGCGCCGTATAAGGTAGCCGGCCAAATGCTGGACTGAATCAAGTAAGCCGCTTCCAAGGGCGACTTGTGACGCTGAGCCAACAGATCAAGGCGACGATGACCTTCGGAGATTCGCTGAGTGGCAGACTGCAGCCCACCAATGGGACGGAAGCGGAAGGCAACACCAAGGTCTTTTGCATGCTGAACCATCTGCAGGATGGTCCCCGGTGGAAGTAGTTGCTGGGCCGGGCCTTTAAACCACACACGGAGGGGCTTGTTGGTCGCCCAGCAGAAGGACTTTCGCCAGTCAATGGGCAATTTGAGAGCCCGGCAAAAAACCTGGGCATCAAGCAATGCGTCCTGGAGGCCGCGGCAAGTGGTGGCAGTCCATGTGAGGTTGTCCACATAGGATGATAAGGAGGCGTCATCGCACAAGGGGCGTTGATCAGCTGCCCAGCACACAGCAACCTGAGCTAACACCGAAAGAAGACAACCCTCCGGCATCCCGGTGGTGGACATGATTGGGGCACCGATGCAATCAAGGAAGACTGGCAGCCGGTGGCAACTGGCAAGCATGTCAAACCAAGGATGTAAGATCGTTTCAGGCACATGCAGATGCCCAAGCAGGTGGCGGAGAGGGAGCCTGGCCAGTTGATTAAAGCATTTGACCACATCCAGCGAGAAACCGCCCGGTGGCCGTTGGGCCAGAAGACTTGCTTCCACTTGCAGCTCAATGCCCAGCGAAAGGTCGCGTACGGAGCGCCCCGGCGCGCAGCCGGTAATGCCCTTGGGCAGCCACTCCGCCCGCTGACGGAGTAGACTTGTGCACATGGTGGCAGACCACAACCGATAAAGGCTCGCAAAGATGGTGATTGGCCGGGACTGTTCCATGCCGGTGGGCTGAGTGACTTTAGCGAGGCTCGAGACAGTCGCTCTGCCGAGGTGCTTTGGCCACCCGTACACAGAACATTGCTTGAAAAGCGCAAAGAGATCACGAAGCGGTGCTTCTGGCAGCCATTTCAATTCAGCAATGGCAAAACCGCAGTAGCCGGTGGCGCTCCTGGGATTCATGCGTTGCAGCTGGTGCTGCCACATGCTAATGTCATCCAGATCGATGACTGTAGCCCTGACCCGATCGGGAGGTTCAGGTAAAGAGGTCACGAAGTCCTCCCAATGGGCAAGGTCTGTGCGGGCAGGACCCGTGTCCCTGTTCCAAATTGGTGACCAGTAGTTAGCAAACTGTCTTTGGAGCTCTCTGGGATTGGAGGCCTCTGTAGGCTGGCATAACTGGAAAGCGACAGGCAGAGAGCCGTCGAGGTGGCGGAGCCAGAGCCGCGGGCCGTGAACCTCGTCTTGCTGAAGTGACCCAACCTGAACTGAACCAGACGACGAGGAGGCGGGGCATCCCTCTCGGAAGAAACTGGGCTCAGGCAGCCAGTAGAGACCCCAGCCATCTTTGGCACAGCAGTGGAGCGTGGCAGGCTGCTTCTCCAATACGGGTAGTGCCTGGAAAGGCGGATGGCTAGGGCGGCGTAGGGCTTTGAATTGTTGCCCGAAGCCCGTGGTGGCATCAAGCCTATTGCGATAAACCTGAAGTTGCTTGCGGCCTTTGTCTTCCTGGCGGACTGTGGCCTCGCAGTCGAAACGGACAAATGCAAGCACGTCCTGCAGCCATTCAGTTGCGGGGAATGCATCCGCCACTTGCACAGGAGGGTCGGCGGAGCTCGGGCCATAGAAGAACACTTCCAGGGGGGCAGCCTGCATTAGCCATTGCATGAAGTCCGGTGGGTAGGCCCGGGCTTTTAAAATGGCAGCCCACTCTGCCATCAGTCTTTGAGGCTCGGGACACGCTGTTGGCCCCCCGTCGACGCAGAGTGACGAGTTGTGATGTAAAGGCCTGCAGCCTACGCACCTGTTTCACCTTGGCGCGGGAGCGCACAGTGAGGGCCTCGGCGGGAGGTTGGTAATCACCCGCGCGGGCTCCTGGAGCGGCAATGGGGCCAGGGCGCGACTTGACAAATCGGTAAATGCAGCGCCCGCGTGCTGACCTGGGCAGAGTGGGAACCGGATGGCGTAGCGGGTCTTGTTGGTGAGCCTGTGACATGGCAGAACTTACAGCCTCTTCGACCCTAGCTGCCCACAGCTGGAAGAGCTGATCCAGGTCGTCCCGCGAAGAGCAGGCCGCAATGGCTTTGGAGAAGGTAGCCTGTCCTGGGAGGTAGGCAGCATTGGCAAGGCTGGCACTCGGCTCAAAAGGCATCCAACTGTGGGGCTTTCGCCAAACCTGCCGGCAAGGGTTGGCTTGCGGTAGCCGGAAAAGCAACTGCACTGGTGCGTGGGAGTCGAAAAGGTGACATGCTGTTGCCACATGGGCATGCAGGAACAGTTCGCGGAAGGCAGGTGGCAGGAGCACTGTGTCATGACGCGTGCTGCCCCGGCAGGTCGGTGGCAACTGGTAGCCGTATCGGTGCTGCACATGTTGGAAAAGTTCCACATAGCCGATAGAAGCAAATTTGTCCCAGGAGGGCAGTGTGGTGACGTCAGTATTGAGGTCGCCGCCTATCAGAGTCGGCAAATGACAACCAGCAACAACCTGCCAAACGAGCTCAAGCAAAGCATCATTTTTTGTCCTGGAGGCTGCGTGGTTAGCAGGCCAGCCATACACGGCAACCAAGCGGGCATGCAGGGGTCCAATGCGCACATGCGCCACAGATATGCGCTGGGAGGAAAGCAATTCGGCGGGTAGCTGCTGAAAAGGCTGGCGCAAGGGGAACAGTGAGGCAATGGCAGCGCCGGACGCGTGACCTCGTAGGGAACTGGCCCCTGTGCTTGTTGTGGTATCATGTGATGCGACAGGCGGACTCCACGCCAAGGAATACCCGACGGGGCGGAGGCGGGCGGTAACAATGTCTTGTGCTTTGGCCACCGCCGCTGTCTCTGAGACGAAGGAAATTTGGGACTGCAGTTGGCACAGCTCGCTCTCCTTGTTCAAAATGGTTGTGGGGTTCACCACCGAAACCCGAAAAGTCTCTTCCAGTCCTTCCTGCGATGTGGGAGGTTCGCCAGTGAGAAGTGGCTCACCCTGGGAGCTGGTGGCGCCCGGTTGGCTGTTGCAGCTCGGTTGTGGAGGGCAGCTGGCGCGGGCTGTTTGTGCAGACGGGAAGAAGGAAGTCAGGAGCGCATTGCAGGGGGGGCGTCCGCCATCAGGGCGGGTATGCACACGGGTTGGGCAGAGGGCGGCCGCTGCTGAAGCATTTGGCCGAGGAGATCGGAAGGCTGGTGCCGGCTTGAGAGCTGTTGCGGGGCCTGGATGACTGGCTTCGCCAATGCGCTGGCCACGGTGGGTGGCCAGGAGCTGCTGTGCGGAGAGTGGCAAAGGAATGCTTGGGCAGGCCGTCCCACAACAACCGGGGCCTTTTGTAGACGATGATGATCGCTGGCAGGCCGAAAAAACACATCTCGGTGATGCAAAGGGGCCTGGTGTATGCCCAGGCAAAATCAAATAGGGGAAATAGGCCCCCAGATATCTGGTAGTAGACCTGTAGCTCGGGGCCGCAAGGAATGTGGGAAGAGCCAGGGAACCAGGGAGGCTATCGCTCACAAGGCTCGGGCAAAATACAATGGTAGTGCATGTCGTGTGCCGTCTAGCCGCATTGTCAGTTGCCATTGGGAACTGGGGAACTGAGATGGCGTATGACAAGGAGGGACCGGGGGCCCAAAATCGCAAAGGCGGCGCCAATGATAAGACAGTTGCATCGGAGCACGTACGGCCGAACCGGCTTTGTGCTGAACGCTTAGACCCCATATTTATTTTAGTAGACCAAAACAGCGCTGTTGGCTGATGGTGCGAGGCAAATTGGCGGTGCGAGCCAGGGCAACAGACCCCGAGCCATGGCTTGACACAGCGGCAAAAAGTTGAGGGCAACGCAAAAGAGGCAATGGACACATTGCCGCGGTAACCAGGGGGGCCACCTGCTAGAGCAGAGGCCGACTGGCGAACCCCGTTGGAGAAGGTAAACCTGGGAGCACAGGAGGGCCAGAGTCACAGCTCTGGTTCGTCCGACTTTTTCGCTTTCTTGGAGGGCTCACGAGTTTCGCGGCAGGAAAGCATAAGGTGCTTAAGCTCGTCCAGGCTAGACTGCATCTGTTGTTGCTGCTGGCGCTGGGTGCCTTGCAATGATTCAGTGGACAGGCAGAGTTGTTCTGCAAAAGCGGCGCTCATCATGCTCATCTGCTCCTGTATTTGGGAACTGGAGGCAGAAGCCCTGTCACGATCAACTGCTTGTTGCTGAACAAGTTCCTGGTGATTGGATTCTTGGCGTACCCGCAGGGCCTCCAATCCTTCCTCAAGCACTTGAAGCCTTGCCTCCTGCTGCTGGAAACGGCTTTCCGTGGGGCCTGCAAGAGCACGGCCGCTGTTGGAGGAGGGCACAGAAGATGCAGAAGTGTTGCTGGCAAAGCTAGTGGCCAGTGCTGTGGAGCGTACTGCGTGGGACCATGGGTCCGAGTGTAGCCATGGATCCTCGGTGCTGCCCAGGTTGGGCGCGTTTTTGGCGGCAGGCTTGTTCAGCCCGTGGGCCTGTCGAGTGCCAGATTGCACAACCGGTTGTGCCTGCTCACGCTTGTTTAAAGGCTCAATGAGAACGGCTTGGCCGTTGAAGGTGGGGAATTCCGTTGCAGGGTCTGTGCTGGCACCGATCAACCAGTGGCGGGCTCCTAAGCTTTTGATGACTCGCACATTCCACGCGGACCTGCCGGCCCATGCAATGATTTCCGTAGCTCCGGCCTCAGGTGGCAGGGGGCCTATTTTGAACATCTTAGACACCGTCACCTTCTGGGGCACCATTTGTCCAGGGCGCAACTGCGCGAAAACATCAGCGAAGCGTGTGGCGGGAACCCGCAATCCGTAGCGATTCTTGACTCTTGCGAGGCCCAACTGGCCTGGCACTTGGAGCGAGGCTCGCAAGGCCTCAGCACGTGAGTTGCCGATCCAAATGATGGCGTATGAGTTCAAGATGCTGCGATCCATGGCCCTGGGAGTAGCATAGAAATGATTGTGTCCGCTGGCAGCAAGAAGAGCATCAAGCTTATCAGTTGCGACCCGGGCCTGAAAGGAAAGCTTGTCAGCAAGTGAGGGCAGGGCCGGCTTGGCGGCCTGGCTAAAGAAGCGTCCCCATGGGGAGTTGAAGGGTGTCGATCTCGACCCCCTGCTTGCGGAAAGCCTCAACAGCACTTCTAACAGGCGATCGAAGGATAGTCTGCCAAGCTTCAGCTTCGAGTTCGTCTGCATAGCAGTCAATTGAGCAGCAGTGCTGGTTGGGGAGCTCAACCTGAATGTCGTCTGCAGCTTGCTTGCGTATGCGCCTTCCGCCGATGTTGTGGAGGCAACCTGCCAGCAGAAGTTTTGAACCACAGGCCGCTGAAGTTGCTGGGAAAGTCAAGTGCCCATTGCATTCATCTGGGGCGGGGCAACTGTGACCGAGCACGAGGAGGCCCAACTCATCTGGTTGTACCCCATGCAGTGCCCGCAAAAGGCCGATGGCATCCGTTTCATCTACGAGCAAGATGCCTGACACTCCCGGCTGGATTGAGGAGAGAACATTCGCTGGGGAGCCGTTCTCGTTGAGGAAAAAACCTGGTGACAAAATGACCTCTGCAGCTGTGATGTGCATGCGATTCTGCTTGTGGCGCTTCTGCATGGAGGCGCGGGCCCGGTTTTCCGCCTTAGCGGCCAAGTTTTTGGCCGCATCAAGCAACGCATTCCATCGGTCAGTTGATGGGCCATCTTGGAGGGTCTGTGACAGTCGTTGGACCCCTGCAGCGGCCGCAAGTTGGTCGACAAATTGCTGTGTGGCTTCGAGATCAACTCCGTTGGCAAGGCAAAGGGAAGCGGCTTTAGTCTTAGCCCAATTGGCTGCGTCAGCTTTGGCTCCACCCCCGCGAAGTTCTGGGTGTACAGTGAGCAGCAGTCTGCCAGAGCGGCGAATCACACAGGAAGACGGATCTTGGAGCATTTCCTGCAGCATGGTCTCCGGTACCTTTGGGTGTGGGCCTGAGAAGACACGGTGACCGGGCGGATAGCTGCATGACACCGCTGCTGCCTGCCACCAGGTGGAGATCTGAGCCAGTGTGACAGAAGCAGGCAGGCGGCCTGTCCACAAACGCAAAGCAACGAGCTGAACCTCAACTTCAGCGCCTGGCGCGGTGCTGGGCACAGAAAAATGCTCAAGTTTTGCAACAAACATCCAAACGCGCCATGCATCCAGGAGAATGTCTGCGGGCATGTGCAACATGTCGGCGCGAGGGCGCATGTCAAGCACAAGCGGGCCAGGCTGCCCTGCGGGAGCAAAAGTGGCAGTGCTTTCCCATCCGATGGCATCAAGTATGTGAAAAGGCAGCCGCATCCAAACATCCAGTACTGCGGTGGCCTGCGCCTGTAACCTGAGGCCTCCGGTGGTCCGGCACACTGAAATACAGTCGACATGTGGCCCTATGCCAGCCAGGGACAGGATCGGAAGATCATCAGATTCCGGGGCTGCGACAATGCAGGAGCTGAACTGGTCAGTGTGTAATAAACGCTGGCCGCAGATCGAGAAGATGGCTAGTTCTCCGGGGCCGGGCTCAATGTCACGAAAGAGTCGGAGAAGCTGCGACCACGTGCGAGGGGTCGAATGCTCAAGCACGAAAGCGCCCTGGGCAGTCAGCGCAACACAAAGTCCATCCTTTGTTCCACAACTCCCAGCAAAGCCTCCGAGGTTAAGTCCTGGTGGATATGCCACCGGGACCGACATCGCCTGGAGGTGGCTGGACAGGTCAGAGGGCAATCGGGCAGAAACCTCCGGGCAACCCATAAAACTGAACAAGCGAGCAGGCTCCATGTCAGGTGGTGCTTGCAGTGCAATGGACCCTGACGGGACCTGCAGCTGGATCGTGATGAAGGCCTCGGGCACTTGTTCATCGAGGTCTGGGGCCAAGCGATGCCCAACATTGGCCAGAACATCTGCTGTCTGCTCCTGGTGGCAGAAAATCCAGTCAGTGCCTAGAGGCATAAGCACTGTGTTGCGGTTGTGAAGACGGGAGGCCATGCACCATCTTATGGCTTCGGCAGGTTCAGGCGCTTTAGGGAGACCGGCAGCAAGACACACAATGGACAATGGCGCCAACGCATGTGGCACTGCTATCGCGTTGCCTAGCAGCTTCATCTGCACTTTGTGATCATGATGCAAGAAGACCGGGCGGACGGCGCCGTGTATGGCTGCTATCTCTGGCCCTGAGAAGAACCTGGCAATGCCTTCATGCAACACAAGTGTTCCCATAATACCCTTCTCAAGCATGTGCGGAGGCAGGAGGTGCTGAAACTGGTATTGTGCCATGAATGTGCTGGCAACATCCGTTGCCTTGCGCAAACGAAAGTCAATCGGACGCTGTGGGCGCAAGCCAGGTCGAGACGGGCTGGGGATGTAGTATGGGTCCATGTAAACGGCCATGGTCGCTTCGTCCGGTGTGTTGGCGGCCTTCAAGGTGGGGGGCAGGGGGATCAAAACCTTACCCAATCCTAGGTTCAGGCGTTTTTCCATGTTCCATGCTCCGACTGTGAAGGCTTTTGGGGAGGCTGTCAGCCGGTGTCCAAGTACCAACAGAAAACGCTTCCTGTGCCCAGGCAAAACATCGACCAAGTCAAGACTGGCTCGCCATAGGATTTGATATCCTGCTTCGCTCCACGCGTTCATGATAAAACCAAAGTGCGGATGATCAGGGAAGTTTGCGACTTGTTCGAAAGCAACCCAAGGAGTGCGAAAAACCCCCAGGATGTCAATGATGCGTAGCATAAGCATGCCTTCTTCGGAAGCCACCCCTGATTCGCTGCCCGCGCGGGACCATGGTTGGCATGGGGCCGAAATACAAGCCAGCTGTATGGGACTGAAGTTAAAAGCTCGTAACCACCAGTTCCAAGTCACATCGGCGCAAACATGAAAGTGAGGTTTGTTCTGGGCTGCATAAAGGTCCTGTAGTGTAGATACCTCAAGCCATGCTGGTTGCGCTAGCATATCACTACAGTCTGGATCCACGTCAATGGTCCATGCCATGTGTGCCGGGACTCCATTACGATGTAGAAGAAAAGCAGCCTGAGACCATCCTGCGAATCCCCCGCTGAAGAATTCCGCTGCTCGCAACGTCGTGTCATGCCGCAGAGAATGAGCGGTAACAATCACCGAGCGCATGTCCGTACAGTCCAGAATATAGGTATTGTCCTGACCCCGGAACTGTGCCTGGAGAAGCTTGACAACTCCCGTGGCTGCCTCAATCATGGGCCAATCTGCGCTCCTGAGAAGCATGAGCACCCGGCGTTGTGGTGACTCAGAGGACACCATCTCACCTGTCTGTGCGGGCGCAGACAGGACGTCTGCCCTGATCTTGACCTGGCTGTTCTCAAAAATCGGTTCTCCAACAATCTGGACACAGAAGTTGTGTACCTGGCCCTCGAGGGCTGGCGAGAGTTGCTGGGCTTGCTGGAGCAAACGTTTCCATTCAAGATTAGCCAGAGGAGAAAGGTCTGTTCTGTGTATATTGCCAAATGTTTGAGTGCCCATGGCCCGATTGGCGTCCTACCCTAGTAGGAGAACGGCACTGCCCCGTGTAGGCTCGGGCCGAAGTGCTCCTAAACCCTAGACCCTAAACCTTAAACCCTAACCCGAACTCCTACCTTGGACCTTGCAATGCCTCCGAAATCCAGATCGCCGACTTCCCGGCACAGGCCAGGATCTGCAAGGGTTTAGGGTTTAGGGCCAGGGAGTAAGTGGTTGAAGGGCTCAAAGGGTCGGGTATCAGGCCTTCGTTAAGAGGCACAAGGTTTTGGGTGAAGGTTTTTGTGATGTGTTTCTTGGTTTTGCAGGTTTGAGGGCTTCCGCATGTAGGGTTGCCACTACCAGCATGATTCTTCAATTTTGCAGCCAGTGCTGGTTTACTGACTGAGAGAATTTGATGTTTTAGATTAGACTTTGGGCTCTAATCCGTAATACAGGCGCCTATAAATAATCACCAATACCACCCCCGGGGTTCCTTTTGATAAGTATAATACAAAGTACCTCAAAACCCTATTCTAGTTTTTAAGGCCCCTGATCCGTAAGCCCTAAACCCTAAACCCTCAACCCTCATCTGTAAGCCCTAACACCGAATCCTAAACCCTAAGCCCTAAAGCCCAAACCCAGGAGCGGTTGGGTCATCCGGGAGCAGGAAGCAGCGTCTTGAAAAATCCTCCCTCTGTGATCTGCCTATTTGTCGATCGATCGATCTACCTAGCTACCTACGGTTGATGATACCAATCCCACATTACCCATAATAAGGAATATACCATAACTCCCATAGTCTAGGGTAATTAAGGTGATGCAGGATTCATATCATCAACCGTATGTACCTATCTATCTACCTATCTATCTATACATACATGCCCTTGCATACACACATGTACAGGTTCATGCCCGACAAACGCGGCCTATGCTCCACACCCCCTGCACCCAAATAAACATTGTTTGTCATATTCTGCCTTTGGCTCCGGCAGGAAAGATGTCAAGTTTGTCTCCGAATCGCAAGTCAAATCTTCTGCCGCTAGGAGGCTACAGCCTTTGAAGGTCTGGTTCAGAGTTGGGGGTCTCGCCATGCGATAGAAAAGAAGCGCTCAGAGTCCAAACGACTACACCCAAGATTCGAGGAAAATGCTTTCCCGGACGTGCAACATGTCGATTACCGTGACAGTCGGGTTGCTCAGTGGCCGAACAGCTTCTGTGGAGGCCGGCTTGGATGAGGACGTGGAAACACTAAATCGCCGGGCACAGGCCGCATTGAGAGCCGGAAAAGGGCGACTGCTGGACGCATCTGGAAGGACTTTGGATGGATCTTTACTCCTTAAGGATTCAGGATTGCAGCCCGGTGACTCGTTGACTTTTCACATAAAGCATGTCCAGGTATGTGGCGCAGTCAACACCTTTGCTGCCATTCTGGGCGATGGATCCGTCGTGACCTGGGGCTATGCTGGGACTGGTGGTGACAGTCGTGCGGTGCAGCATCAGCTGAAAAATGTGCAGCAAGTCCAACACACTGGATTTGCTTTTGCTGCTATCCTCGGGGATGGATCTGTCGTAACTTGGGGTGATGTTAACCACGGTGGTGATTGCAGTGCAGTGCAAGATCAGCTGAAGAATGTGCAGCAGATCCAAGCCTCTAGCAGCGCTTTTGCTGCCATTCGTGGAGATGGTTCTGTCGTGACCTGGGGCAGTGATTTTGCTGGTGGTGACAGTAGTGCTGTTCAGGGTCAGCTGAAGAGTGTGCAGCAGCTGCAAGCCTCCTTCGGCGCTTTTGCCGCCATAACTAAAGGTGGAACTGTCGTGGCATGGGGTGAAGCTGGCCGTGGTGGTGACAGTAGTGTTGTGCAGGATCAGCTGACGAACGTGCAGCAGATCAAGGCCTCTCAGAGCGCTTTTTCTGCTATAGTCGGCGATGGTTCCGTCGTGACGTGGGGAAATGTCTTCTGCGGTGGTGACAGTGCTTCTGTGCAGGATCAGCTGAAGAATGTGCAGCAGATCCATTCCTCTCAGAACGCTTTTGCTGCCATCCTTGTCGATGGATCCGTGGTAACCTGGGGTATAGCTGGCACTGGTGGTGACAGTAGTGCTGTGCAGCACCAGCTGATCAATGTGCAGCAGCTGCAAGCCTCCTTCTTCGGCGCTTTTGCTGCCATTCTTGCTGGTGGATCGGTCGTGACCTGGGGTGATGCTGACGTTGGTGGTGACTGTAGTGCTGTGCAGGACCAGCTGAGACATGTGAAGCAAATCCGAGCCTCAGCAGGGGCCTTTGCTGCTATCCTAAGCGACGGATCTGTCGTGACCTGGGGTGATGGTCTCGGTGGTGGTGATAGCAGCGCTGCGCAGGATCAGCTGCAAAATGTGCAGCATATCCAAGCCTCTGAGCGAGCTTTTGCTGCCATTCTTGGTGATGGATCTGTCGTGGCCTGGGGTGATGCTCGGGCTGGCGGAGACTGTAGTGCCGTGCAGAATCAGCTTAGGAATGTGCAGCAGATCCAGGCCAGTGATCGTGCTTTTGCCGGAATCCTTGGTGATGGAGTCGTCTTGACATGGGGTGATGCCAGCTATGGTGGTGACAGTACCGCTGTGCAGGATCAGCTGGCGAACATGTAGCAGAACAGCGTGTCTCGGCTAGCTGAAACCTTCGCGCGCAGTCTTTTGCCACTCAGACCCTAGAGTAATTGCATACGTCTGGCACAGGTTCTGGTGGGCATCACCTACAGCCTCATCATCACCAACAACCTCGTCATCTGGGTCATACCTTTCATATTTGCCATCGCAGTCATAGGCCGTTTCTGAACACAGACCTGTAAACACTGGCACCATCATAAATCGCGGAAATGGCCATACTCATCTTATAGTTACTCACACGACCTAAGCAGACAAATATTGACACAATCACCAGTGCCAATCATCACCTAAATCCTAAACTTAACCGTAACAGGCTAATCCTAATAACCCTGAACCCGAAACCCTAAACCCGCAAACCCTAAACCCTAGGACCCCAATAACCCTAAACCCCCAACAGAGACACTGAGCCCAAGACCCCAGCCGATAGACCCTGTTTCGGTGCTTCGGGCTCCGGGCAGACGGGGAACAGGAAGCAAACTAAACACTGTATGGTTTAGGGTGTGGGGTTTAGTAGCCTGGACCCCAAAAATATGTAGAATAATAACCCTCTATAGCCTTAACATTAGGTTGCCTACTTTAAGTTGAGAGCTTTAGGTGGCGATGATGGCATTCGCCTTTCCTGGCAGGCCCTCAGTCATCTCGCTTGGGCATACACGACACTCCGCTGTGACTCATCTCTGCAATGCCGGTGGTTGAGGGTCTCTAGGGTTTACATGTATAGTAGAAGCGAGAACGGTGGAACATTGCGCATGCCCTGCAGGTAAAGTATACAGGATCCCAGTACTAATCATCTCCTATCAATGTTCCCGTTCTGGGGTTCCCTGTGGCCTTCTGTTTGTGGCGTCTTGGGTTGTAATGTAGGGTCCAGGGACGCAGGATTCAGGGTTAGAGCGCAGGGTCTGAATGTAGGGTTTAGCGTGAGAGTGTAAGGTTTAGGGCTTGTTGGAGGAGTCTACTTGAAGGGTGTGGGAATTGGTAAATAGTGAGTTTACAGAGTTATAAGTACCAGGAACCCAACTAGGATACCTTTTCTTGATACCTACAATTCGACTTATCATTACCCACTTACTAGTCCCCTGACCCTCCAGGTAAACCGGGCCGCTGACATGAACCCTCTCTGCTGGGGCTCTCGTCGCCCTTACCCATAGGCCACATAGTAGTTCCTTTTTTGGGATTACCTTAAAGGATTCTAAGTACGAACCCCATAAAGGAACTACTATGGGGCCTATGGGTATTCGTGGGTATTAGGCCTCAGGGTTTAAGAGTACGTAGGAGAGTGCATTTGGCAGTCTGGCTGGGGTTTGTGTTCAATGTTTAATGCTTAGCTCTAGACGGTCTAGGGTTTTGGCAAAGAGTTTTGGGTTTTGGGTTTAGGGGAGTTCAGTGATTCAGGGGTTGGAGTAGAAGGTCCATTAAGACATGCGGGAAGCAGTGTTGTGAGTTGTAATGCTTCGGACGTGGATGGATGCTGCAACACTGTAGGTGGGCTTTCCCTCGCTCCGTCCACGCCCCGCTCATTCCAGGAAGCCAATTACATATGGGCGCGTGATGTGCAGCAACTCATGCGGCCACATACACATACAGACATCCATGCATGCATGCACACGTACATACATGTATATTTACATACATGCATGCATGCATACGTACCTATATACATCTACACCTGCATACATACATGCATACTAACAGAATGGTATGCAACAATAGGAAACATGCTATACTGTAGGATATCACAGTGTAATATAATACATCAGAACGTATTGTAGAAATAAGATATACAGTGGCACAATGTGATGCAATGTAATTTATTATAGTGGAATACAAGGCAACATGAAATGGTATATCATACACATCATATATATATATACACATACATACATACAGTCATGTATACATTCACAGCAGCAGTTATAATTGTAACAGTAGTAAGAATAATAATTGTAGTACAAGAAATCGTTATAATCCTAACCACAGTCATAATCATACGCCATACACATATAACAAGATACAAGTAACAATATTAGCTAGTATTGCTGCTATTGTCACTGTTGTTGTTATGGTTGCTATGACCATTATTTGTAGCAGTATTCCTCGTATGACTGAAACCTGTTATTGTTTCCTTATCACTATTGTTACTATTGTTATTATTCTGATTACCCGAAGCCCCAGAGCAGGGTGTTTTGGCTTTCGTTACCACTCGCCACGCCGGGGCTTCGCAAAGCACTGATGATCACTGATGCACTTCTGGCTTACGACATACCCTAGAATGTAAACCCTCAAGGTTGTCAAACTCTGGCAGCTTCTACAACCTTCGATCATGAAGCTCATTCTAAGTCAGGTATCATGGACTGGACCCCCCAAGCTACTCTCTAATACATTTGAAATACCCACGATTAAGGGCCTAGAGGGCTTCATTAAATGGCCCTTGGGGGTCCTGTGTCTTGGGAAAGCACCTACTCCGAGCCTTTCACCACCAATCCTAAGCCATAAGCCCGACACACTGAATCCTACAGTTGAAGCCCACAAGTTGGAAACCCAATAGCCTCATCCTTAAGAGTCATGTATAGGGATTCCCAGCACTAATTGTTCTTAATACGGTTTCCAACTTTCTGGGGTTTCCTATAAGTCCAAGATCAAAACGTTTTTCCACCCGCGCCCTGAATCTTCGAGCCCTTGCCGCCACGTCCTACAGAGAAATGACAAGACGAGCCCCCATTCTGCCAATGTTATCAAGCGCTATAAGACCCTTATAACCGTTGTTCAGATTCCTGCCTTAAACCCTGTATCCTTTCTAATCTCAGCTCCTTTATGAAGGGAGCCCTGGCTTTGAGGTTTAGCTGCCGATCTTCGGGGAGCCCTGTCGCTGAAGGCACGCATCTACTGGCCGAGCATACGATTCAGGGGCTTTGGGTCATTCGGTTAGAAGTGAAATTAGCTCCAACTAATGTATCTCCAGCGGGTGTCCACAGCCTAGTTTAAGATTGGTTCACGGTCCTTGGTGAGGGCAGCAGAGCCTATATACTTCTATCGATACATAAACCCCGCCCTGTCCATACTCAGAAGATGTGATGGCTTGATTCTCAGGTACTAGCTACATGTGCAGGTAGGTTGCGGTTCCGAAGCCCGAGTGAGTGGTGCCTCTGTTAGGCTTCCCACATGCCGTTCTATGCAGATTTATATCCTGCAGCCCACAGGCCCCACAGGGCAACTGTGGAGGTGGCACCAATTAGCTATTATCCCGCAAAGCTACCTGAATATGCTGCATCCCATTGTTACGGCCCCTACACTACACACGGTTTACGTTTTTAGGGTTTCTGGTTTAGGGTCCAGTTGTCATTATCAGGACAATGTTCAAACCTGAAACACCTTTCGCCGAGGAGAGGCAGAGGGAATAACTGATATAGAAGTCGGATGAATAACCAGTGCTATTCTCCGGATTTCTTTTATTATGAGTTATGAATATAGTACAATCTACCCAAAGACCTTGCTCTAGCCATGAAGGCCCCTGCATTAGCAAAGGGGCGGTTCTTATTTGTTGAGGAGCTTGGTATTGAGCGGCAGCGTGGAGAAAGCCCTCATAGAACCCTTTTGCCACCGCCCCATGGCAAAACGAAAAGAAAACTACAGCTGCAATGATCAGAGGAAAGCCCGTAATACAACCAGAAGAAAACCCTTGAGATAAACACGAACAGCAACTACAAAAACACACACACACACCAGCAAAAGCCCTGAACCCCGCTTGGGAATTCTTCGGTACTCGCAGTTGGAACAGTGCGCGAAAAAGCTTAAGCCCCCAACCCTACAAGGAAACCTAAAGCCTCAACCCTAAAAGAACACCTAAGCCTAAGCCCTCAACCTAAAGGACAACCTAAACCCTCAATCCTCAACCAAAAACCCTAAACCCCTAAACCCTCAACCCTAAACCCCAAACCCAAACCCTAAACCCTAAACCCTCAACAGCAACAAAAAAAAGAAGCCGTCCTTTCGTCTCCATTACCTTTGGTTGTATAGTAGGGATTGAAGGATCGGGGTACAACCAGAACTACTATTACTACCATTCTTCCATTCCCTACTAACCCTAAACCCCAAGACCCCAAACCCAAGACCCTAGAACCTAAACCTCCTAAAGGAACCCTTAAAGGAACTCTTAAGGGAAGGAACCCTTAATTAAAGGAACCCTAAACCCTCAACAGCAAAACAAAAGCCGTCCTTGCGTCTCCGGAGGCGCAGAATCTCCTGGAGGAGCTGGAGCTGCAACAGCTCGCAGTCCGCGCCGCTGTGGGTACCGATAGGCTCCATAGTACCTTATAGGGTTTAGGGTTTAGGGTTTAGGTATTAATATGAACCACCAAAGAGAACTACTATGGAGCCTCTAAGTAAAGCGCACTTAGAGGATCATGGGACTTTTTAAGGTGTATGCCTTAATTCCCTTATAGAACCCCGACAGATCCCTTTAAGGAACCCTTAGGCCTTAGGTATACTCCTTAATTATTAAGCCAGACTTAGAGGATCATGGGACTTAGTAAATACTTGAAGGACCATGGGGCTTAGTAAGTAGGGTTATAAAGTACCGTAATGGGGTTTATAAGTAGATTTGAGTAGATCTAACTCCAGCTACCTTACAGTTAGAGGATCATGGGACTTAGTAAATAGGGCTCCTTAAAGGGCTCCTTAAATGGATCTATAGGGGTACTCTAAGGGTTTAGGGTTTAGGGTCTACTTGGAGGATCATGGGACTGAAAGGGCTCCTCAAAGGGATCTAGAGGGTTCCTTAAAGGGATCTATGGGGGTTTAGGGTTTAGGGTCTACTTCGAGGATCAGGGGACTTAGTAAATAGGGTTGTAAAGTAAGGTTGCTATAGCTATATCTACTTATAACCCCAACTAAGGTACTTCATTACCCTACTTACTAAGCCCCATGATCCTCCAAGCAAGCATGGGAAAAATCCAGGTCTTCAATTAGGGATTCCAAAAGCACACAAGAATAAGCATTTTATAGGGATATCCATACCTTATTGGGCTTTCATTATAAGGGGGTTTGTATGGGATATCCCTATCCTAATTTTTGCTTATGTGCTTTTTTTGGGGCCCTATCTTCCCAACCCCAGACAACGCTTCGGAGCTTCAGTGTTTAGAGGCGTTTTAAACTTGGCGTTCTTCTGTTTGGCTCTTAGGACTTTACGTTTTTGAGCTTCTGTATGAAGTATGATAAGGAGGCGGGAAGTTTAACTTGTAGGAGGGGTTCAGCAGTCAGCCAAGCGTGTTTCTGGCGGTTTCCAAGGTGTTTTTTGGGAGGTTTAGGGTTGAGGCTTTTTAGGGGTTTAGGGTTTAGGTTTTATAGAGGTTTAGGGCTTAGTTTGTTTCATGGGTTTAGGTTTTTGAGGGGTTTAGGGTTACAAGGGTTTGGGGGTATAGGGCTAGGGGCCGCTCATCGCTTGTAAACTTGATGTCCAGGCAGCTTTTGATACAGCCATGATGCAGTCGCGGGCGTCTTTGCAAGCCTAGGCCCCCAGGACTCAAAATTGTTGCCTGACCTGATTGAAAGACCTGAAGTCGTCCTCAACTTCGCAAACTCCACCTGGAAACAGATGCTAAAACCCTAAACCCCAAACCCCTGAAAGGATCAGCCTTCTTGGCTGAGATCTTCGCAAGAACACTCGACGATTATCTCACACCACTGATCAACGAGTGGGAAAGAACTGAGGCGACTTGGATTACAGGCGACACACAGGAAGCACGGTTTTTGCAATCGTCTATGCGGACGCCATCCTGCTCTTGGCGACGAGTGCCGCCCAGCTGACATGCATGCTGAACGGCCTTCAGGATACCCTGGAGGTCATTGGACTGCAACTTGCCCGCGGCAAGTGTCACATGATCCGGTCCCCGGACCTACCAAGGACCCCAGTGCAGCCGAAGAGGTTCCAGGAGCCAATTCAGGAGGTTGAGTCGTTTGTCTTTCTGGGAATTCCTGTCGGCTTCGCTGTAACCTGTCAGATGACCATAGCAGCTCGCCTTCGCATGGCCACGATTTCCTTTTACTCGTATCTTGGCTTTCTGTCAGTTGTAAGACGCAAGCAGAAGATCCGATACCCTGAGCCCCCATTCTGTTTCCCAAATAGGGGTTTAGGGTTTAGGGTTCTTCAATATGAGTTAGAGTTTCAGAAGATGTAGTTGGCAGGTTAGAAGTAGTGAGACAAGTTCTTCATTTGTCGCAAACGTGGGCCTGGATTCGTTCAGCAGATTATCGTGAACCCTTCTTATAGCTCTACCTAACACCGACATACCCAGTCACCCTATACCTAAGATACAATGGACCGTCTTAATTACACGCTTCAGCGCTTCCCATGCCGTCAGCAGCCACCACCACCACCAACAACACCAACGAGGTACTGCTCGATGCAGACCTCTCTTGCCGGGATCTCCTGGGCAGGCTCACAGGGGTGGGCTTGCCTTGATGTCCGATCACGATGGGAGCACGTCGAAATCAGCCGTGCTTGATGAACCCCAAATCCACCCCAAACGCGTAGACAACAGCCCGCCGTGGGAATGTCGCGAAACAGGGGCTCCCTGCGACAGGTCGGTTTCGTACTATAGGGGCCTCAATAATTACCATGCTATTTTGGGCCCTTGTTATAATTAATTAGAGTATAACGGCCCCAAAACCCTATTCTAATGATTAAGGCCCCTATATTACCAATAAGAATGTCCCCAACATAGCACGGCATTGATCGTTGACACATCGGCTTCGCACTAGGCTTCTGCTCCCAAACCTGCCCTATCACATAACAACCCCTTTTTTGTTCACTCTGAAGTGCATGGGCTTTGGCACTGGATGCTTTTCAGACCGCTTGGCGCCGAATAGATCACTGCGCCAGCTCTGGCTCTGCAGGATTCTCGATACTCAGAGGATTAGGGGACTTGGCAAGTAAGGTTAGATGTAATTGAATTCAGGTTACAAGTGGATATAGCTAACTATTTTTTAACTATCGCTACCTTTCTTGTAACTTATAATCCCACTACTAAGACTGCTACGACTCCTGATCCTCCAAGTAGGGGTGGCGCGGTAACCCTAAACCCATTCTAAACCCTCATTGTGGCCCTAATGCCTGAAAACAGCTAAACCCTGGATCGGTGCATGCCTGTCGGACGTGCCCGGACTCGCCCGGTAGGAACCTTGCGGCAGCTCTTGTATCCGAACTGTAACACTGTTGAAGTTTAAGGTCCCCCTAAACCCTACACCCTAAACCTTTGACCTACGGGTTTGGGGTTGGGGTTTTAAGGTGTATATGGTTTAGGGAAATAATACTCCGGCATGACCTTACGTTCCCCACACTATGCGAGTCATGAACTGTTCTTTGTTGAGGGTCATGCAGCAGTTCGTTTATCAACTGTAGGTCCCATGCAAAAGGCAGCAGCGCAATGTAAACCGGGGCATAGGTACCCAGACACTCCAATATCCCTTAATTAAGGAATATTCCTTAAATCAGTTTAGGGATCCTATTACAATATAAGGTATATTCCTAATTAAGGGATATTGGAGTCTCTGGGTTGTAAGACGTTGATCATGGACTGGCGGCCCGCCATTTCTTTATCTTGAACGCTCCGCAACTTACATCAAACCCTACACACCGAAGCCCCATGTTCACTTGCAAGTGTTTGCCTATAGTCCCAAAAGCCCGAAACCTTATCCCAAACCCAAAACTAAACCCCAAACCCTAAACCCTATCCAAAGAATCCTCGACTAAACCCTACCTGGACCCCACAAGTATGTCGAATACTAGCCTTTCATAGGGTTTGGGCCATTATTTTACCTACTTTTGGGGGTCTAGGTAAGCCCCAAACCCTATCCTAAAACCTTAACCCCCCCAAGCCATCGGAGGCGGCTGGGGGCAATGTTGTGGCGCTTCATGGAGGCTTCGATGCTAGAAGCCAAGAAGCCGTCATTACTTGGAGGACCATGGGACGTAGTAAGCAAGGTTATAAGTTATAAGTTGAAACTATAGTAATACCTACTTATAACTTTACTTATAACTTTGATTAAGGTACTTATAACCCTACGTACTAAGTCCCATCTCCAAGTACGTGTTGGGAATGTCCGGGAGACCGAGCGTCGAGAGTTTAGCACGTGGGCGTTTCGGGATGTTTTTGCTTCAGGGTTGCTGGGTTTTGCATTTGCTCCCGGCGCTTCGTAGCGAATGGGGGGTCCTTAATTTAAGGGATCTATAAGGGATCTATAGGGTTTAGGGTTTCGGGCTGGGTTTTGCATTAGGGTCGGGGGTTCAGGGCGATGGCTGCAAGGGATTGCTACGATTACGTACCTCAGCATATCTTGAGATGGGAAGCTCTTGGTGCCATCACTTGAAAACCCAATACCTAAACCCAAATCCCCTAAAGTCTGAAATTTACCGGTTACAGAAACACTGGAGCTCCACAAATGGGGCCGCCAAGCAAAAGAAACTCAAGGCCTAATCCCGAACACCGGACTTAAAGCAGCACTGAATCCCAAACCTCCCAGGCTTTCAAACTACCGTTGATGACATAAATCCTGCGCACATTATTTTAAGGACCCTAAACCATGGGAATTATGGTATATTCCTTATTATGGGTAATGCAGGATTTTTGTCATCAGCCGTAGCCCCTGCATGCCAAACCTTGAAACGCCGAATCCGGAGCCTTCAACCCACAAGGTTTCAGCATTAAGCTCCAGCACCTCGCTGATGCACCAAAGGTGATCAGCTTTCTACTTTTCCACAGCCGCGGTGTTGGGAAACCGAAGTGAAGGTCTGAGGTTTCGGGTTTACTCCCCGGTGCTTAGTAGGGAATGTGGGAATGGGTTATGGGGACTATTAGTGTTATTAGTAGGGATTATATATGGACTACTATATGCATAGGCCCCAAAGTAGCTCGTCTTTGTGATAACCTTATAGGATTCTAAATATGAACCCCAACAAGGAACTACTTTGGGGCCTTGGGGTAGGGATCCATTTCCCCATTCCCTACTGAGCGCCAGGGAGTTTGGGGCTTGAGGTTCCCTGTCCGATAAAGTCTTCGCAGCGACCCTGCGCACCCTTTGTACCACCCTGGATCCTCAGCTTACCAAGTCAGACACCGGCCTCTGGACAAGCATCTTGCAGCGAACAGCAGAAAAGAACACCTGCTGGCTGCGCAGAGAGGTGACAATTTTCTTGCAGAATGTGGAGGAAGCTGTCCGGACCACCAAGAAGGGCCAAAACTTCAGTCTTCGCAATAGAGCGGCACGGCTGCGGGACAGCAATCCCGACCAGGCCTACGCAATGTGTGCTCTCTTCAGTTTGACTGTTTGAACCCAGGGTTCCGAGTCGGAGTCCGCCATGACGTGTTGCGGGTTGAGGGGCATAGAGAGGCGAAAGGTTAAGAGGCTAGAGAGAGCTCCTCTGAGCCTACCTTACTGTTCCTAGCAGGGTTTAGAGTTTAGGGTTAAGGGTTACGAAGTATATAGAATTTAGGGTTAAGGGTTACGATGTATATAAATCAGAAACAGAGAGGCCAGAAGCTTACGATAGTGAGTTCTGCAGGATCCCAGGTACTGTGTGGGTTTGGTTTCCCTGGCTTCGACCCCTCAACCCTAAACCCTAATGAGGTTCAAGGGACTTAGTATGTGCGGTTATCAGTGCATTAAGCAAGATTCTAAGTAGTTACAGGTACAGTTACATTGTTTGTAAAATCTACTAACTTCCACGACCTTTTAAGTTTCGCCCTGTTGGAGAGAGCGTCGCCAGGTCATTCCGAAGACTCCCGAGCAGTGGAGTAACGAGGCATTCTGGGGGTTCTTATTGCTAGGGGCTACCTTTTGGGTGTCTTTGTACAACGAACCCCACTCTTTAGGGCGGTAGATAAAGATCCCTTGTTTTCTGAACGAATGTTTTTAAAGGGTCATGCAGACAGTAGTTGGTTATAGATGTGGTCATAAGTAGGGTAGCCCCCTTGGTGAACTTGTAGCTTTACAACACAACGACTCGCCAAGTCTGCTGACACCCCGGTGTTGAGGGTTCACGGTTCCAGCTACGATGGCTTTGTCGTTTTGGCTTAGGCTCATGATATACATTTGGCTCGTGCTCCGCTTGCTGATCGAGGGATCGCGGGTGTTATATTATCACTGGCCTTGGAGCGATCTTCTGCTTGGCTTTGTATGCCGTGGTCCTCTCCGCTATTCAGTGAGTCAGACGTATAGGCCTGAGTCGTTGTAGCAGTGCTGGGTTTGCGCAAGTCTTTTCTTGTCTGTCGGCATTTGAGGTTTCAAGGCCTGGGCGTGTCAGCTTAGATTTCAGTTCTTGAGAGCCTCCTACATAGAACCTCGAACACGTTTCGTTTTCCATTTTGACCGACATCAAGGGTGTCATGCTGACCCGAGGCATCAAACCCAATTCCCGTCATCGCCAGAATGTGTGCATTCTACAATGTCCCCAAAGCTGGGGAGAAGCTGAAAGCCCCAAATTCATGACGCAACGCCGTAAATCCGAAGGCCTTAACCGTACAGTTGGAAGCCGAATTATAGCGCCTCAGAGCCCCTAAACCCCTATCTATAATTCCCTGAACCCTGAACCCTAAACCAAAAAGCCTGAACCCTAAACCCTGAACCCTAAACCCCTAAACACCTTAACCCCTTAACCCCTAGACCCTAAAGCCTGCAGCAGGCCTATTGGGCCTATCTGCAGAAGTTGCAGGCCATGGGGCCCTTTTTCCTTGAGCAACTTTTTTTGTAGGGGCTCCTATTAATAATCTTAATAGTAGGGCTTTAGAGTAAGGCTCGCAGGGCTCCTATTCGGTTTCGAGTAAGAAGCTTCTACCCAAAAAAGATGTGATGGTAGATTTGGCGTGTAATGCATGGGCCCTTCACTTTTGAAACTACAAGATCACTGAACTACGCAAGAGTCACCAGAAGAGACCAGAGCAACTCCAGTTCCGCAGTCAGTAGCATTTAGAGACATGTCACTGAAGTTTGTTCTAGGTTTAATTAATAGGGATATAATTGCCACAACCCCAAATATGAACCCATTGAGGGTTTTTAATAACTCTACCTATTGCCTATGACTAAGTCCCCCGACCCTCCAAGTCATTCTACGAATTTTTTCAGAATATTAAAGCTTCGGGCTTGGGGTACCTTTACTGGGGTTCAGGGTTTATGGTCTAGGTGTTAAGGGTTTGTTGTTTAAAGTTAAGGCTTCAGGGTTTGAGGCTGAACCGTTTTGGGATTTTATTGTTCAAGGGTTCAGGATACAAAGGGTTTTTGTTTACTGAGTTCAGGAGAGGAAGGGGCTATCAATGCTTTCAGTTCTTCGATTCTCCCAAAAACTCGAGTGCATTGGGCAAAAGCTTCCTAGGTCGGGCGGCGATGTCGTCGAAACATTGAAGATCCCTGAAGACTGGGTTTGAGGATTGATGAACCCCAAACCCCAAACATTAGGCCGTTGATGCTCTTGCTCCCAACCAGTGCAGCCGTCGGAAGGTCGACAACTTCGGGCGTCACGGGTGGCCTGGCCTGAGCCAAACCCTAAACCCTAAACCTTTTTAAACCTAAAACCCTGAACCAGAAACCTTAAACCCTAAACCCCGGTTGAGGATGCGCATTGCCACACTGTTGAGCTTTGTGATGCTTCGGTATTTGGGGCCTCATCATCCGGTGCCAAGCTGTGGTCCGAACATCCAGGCGAATTCCGAAACCCCAAGCCCTAAACCCTAAAGCCGAAAATGTAGGCAACCTTCCGAAGCTTGGAGTTTGAACCCGGCTGGTCGAAGAGCCTGCGGGGTACTGTAGGGGCCTACTATTTTGTGGGTTCCTTATTATAAGTATAGTACAATCTGTACCAAAACCCTATTCTAATTGCTAAGGCGCCGATATGAATTCGTAATAACCTTCTTTGGGGCTGCTCAGTGCCCTGCTTTTGCTGTAGTAAGGAGAAACCCTCCCCAAATCCTGTTCGAAGTATTTCGGTCAGATGTACTACGCCCCAGACCCTGAAACGATAATGTTTAGAAGTCTTGTCGTTCTTACTGAAACCCTGATTCATGTTGTTTAGGCCTTAACCCTAAACCCTGCTGTTTCTGCTTTTGGCCCCGCTAAAGCTCCTAATTCCTAAACCTTAAAGCCTAAAGCCCAAAACCATAAATCCTAAACCGAGGTGCTTCTTCGTCCTGGAAAGACTTGGCATCCACAAGGCCGCTCAGTAGTAGAAGCGAGCCGGGAATGATGTGGGGTTTAAGGTTGTAGGGTTAGGGCGAGGGGCTCATTGGGTTCGGAGTCATTAGTATTGGTATCCTGTCACAGTCCTTATAGGGTTAGGGGCTTATTGGGTTCGGAATCATTAGTAGTGGTATCCTGTTACAGTCCTTATCTAGTTCTACCATGACATTGCGGAAGCTTTGGTAATTCGTCAAACTCTCCACAGCTTGTCCTTACGCAGTTATCCGTCATACATCCCATAACAAAACCCTATTCGAAGCTTCAAGGCCCCCTCTACGAGGCCCAGCATGGGACCTCAAGGTTCGGAAGTTGAGGCTAATTGTTTGTTGCATGGGTAGCTGTAGATTCCTTGAGCCTCCATATTGGGTAGTTGTTCAAATTACGGTCCCTGTCTGGGTACCCGACATATTAGGTGCCGTATTAAAAATAAGGACCCAAAGAGGGACCATAATTTTGACAGCCACCCATATAGTCCTTTGAAAGAAAAGGGTGTCGAACGACAGCGGATTGAACCAAACCTCAACTGCAAGACTACTGGAACCCACAAAACCCTTGGACCTAAATGTGAAACACATCATCCTGGGTTCAAGTTCCACCCCTACTTGAAGACCCTAAACTTTTCGGGGCCTCTTCATGTTGGGTTTGACCCGCCTAGATCGTAGAAGCCCTAAACTGTGAGACTCCAAAACCCCTAAACCTCTGAATCTTAATCCTACATTCCATGCCCTGAAGTGGAGACTCCAATATCCCTTGATTAAGAAATAGACCTTAAACTATAATAGGATTACGGTATATTCCTTATAATGAAGGGATATTGGAGTCTCTGGGTACTAGAGCAAGGCAAAGCTTCCCGAAACCCCAAAATCCTACGCCCCGCTGCACTCAATTGCCAGACTCATAAGGCTTTAGGGTTTAGGGTTGGGGCTAGTGAACTTCAAATGCAAGACCAGTAATCCCCAAGTAAACCCCAAAACCCTGCATCCTACACCCTATAACCCCGATTTTACACAGTATGAGTGTTGCTTGCAGGGTGCTGGCAGGGGGTGTGCACAGATGTACTCTAGCTTGCACTGCGTTGATCCCGCCTTGATGACCTCTGTTGTGGTAGGGTTGACTTTGGGGTGGTTGGTGATCTGGGTTAACAAGGCTTGGGACCACAGGCTCCTCCAACCATGGACTTTCGGATGTTTGTGCAGACGGAAAAGAGCCCCCCCCCCCCCAAACAAAAAAAACACCTAAAACCCCTGAGTTGCAACACTAAGAACACACCGAAACGTCTTAAGCCCTTAAAATCCCAGAGGCTTTATTGATTCATCTATTTGATTCATATATAGTACCATTGTGGAATTAGGCTCCAACCGACCATCCTTATCAGGGTTTTAGGGGCCTAATTCCATAGTGGTACTATATATATATATATATATATTTATATTTATATTTATATATTTATTTATTTATTTATTCATGGAGCCTCCTGGAATCCTTCGTCTTGTAACCCCGAAGCTGCAAGTTCAGAACAGGCCGCCCAGTCCTTCGCCAAGCGTGCCGACCGGGAAGTGCGCAGGCCAGACGGGGCACGGTGCTTTCATTCAAACTTAAGGTCTGAATAGTTTAGGGTTTAGGTTTTTAGGGTGTGAGGGTTTTATTTTTTTTATTGTTTTGGGTTTGAGGGTTTAGGGGTTTAGGGTTTTAGGGTTTAGGGCTTTTGGGCTTTAGGGTGTAAGGTTTCCCCCCTGTTGGCCTTGTGCCATGAAGGATGCTATAAGCCATAGGTCTGCGTGACTTATTGAGCAAGGTAAAGTGGTAATTTGCATGACACCTTTTCCTTTCTGACCGTATAGAAGCATCCATGAATGCTTTGGAGAGCCATTCCATCAGGTTTTAAGTTTTCGGCCCTGAAGCTAAATCCTAAGCCGCCGGTTCCAAATACCCCTAGGCCTACAAACCCTAAACAGCGAAGCAGGTACATCCGTGGGAGCAACGAAGCGCTGAAAGACCTGACCCACCAGGAGCGTCAATTCCGGTAGCCCTACGGACTTGGAGGGTCGGGGATCTTAGCGAGTAGTTAGTTTACAGAGTTGTAAATCCCTCTTGGGGTACTTAAAAGTCTGCTTATTTACCTACTAGTACCTACTAAGTCCCCCAAACCTCCCAAGCAGGGTTCGGGGTCGAGGAGAACTGATTTTGAGGATCTCTGCGAGTGTGTCAGGGTTTGGGGTTTTGGGTGAGGGTTCAAGGAAGTTTGATCTTCCTGCAAACGCCAGAGTTCCAAATGCTTGAGAACCATCTTACCTTGCTTTGGTGTTTCTAACTATAGACTCCAGTTTTTATCATATCAGGCCTGAGCCTTGTGCGTGTTAGGCGGAGCGGAAAACAACGAAAAACTTCCTGCCACTGAAGCTTGCTAGGATGCCACCCTTGTTTCCTTTTTGTAGTCCTAGGTTCCTTATACAGTTGCCCAGTACCAAAAAGGGAGCCCTTTCTATTCCTAGGTGACTGGGCTTCCCAGCTTGAGCAATCGCCCTAGGCCCCAAGCCGCTAACATGCTAAACCCTGAACCCCAGACCCTACTTGGAGGATCACGGGACTTAGTAAGTCAGGTTATAATCACCTGAATTGGGATAATACTTAGAAATAACTGCAGTTTCCTTCCTTGTAACCCTACTTACCAAGTCCTCTGATCCCTAAACCCTCTAAGCATGGTTTGGGGGCCTTCACGGGGTCTGGAGTCTGGGCAGTAGACCTTCACGTTGTTGGACTTGGGGTTCAGGACCTGCGTGGTGCACCGCTGTGTTTCAGGAGCCGGTACGGTTGGGTGGAATGCAGATACAAAGCATTACTAGGAGTGTTGAGGATTTAAAATACTATAAAAGTCTCTCAAATCCTCAAAACTCCTTCGACCCCGTGGAGAAACCCTTATAGAACCTCCTAGGGAACCTGCACCAAAGCCTCGCTGCCCCAAAAACCCGAAACGGCTGCAGGACGTGATGCACAAGAGGGTCCGGAGCCGAACTGTTTGGTTTGCCTAAACTAGGACCCAGAGTAGGCCCTTATTCCATGTTTTTAGGGTTTAGGTTCTCTTATAACCCCCTTGTGGTCCAAGGTTCCTTATAAAGTTACCCAATACCAAAAAGGGAGCCCTTTTCATTCCTAGGTTACCTATATGCAAGTAAAGGGAACTCCAGAAAGTTGGAATATGGTTTCAGGGTAGGATACCCTATAATTTACCATAGAGGGTTTAGGATAATCATATTCCAACTTTCTGGTTTTTACTTTAAAGGATCAGGGGACTCAGCCCGCAGGGATACTCCAAGGCCGCGGAACAAACAAACTCAGAACCCATCAGCCCGGTAGACCTTCAACCCCCCAAATCCTCAGCTTTGAATACTAAAGTTAGGGACCCACAACGGACATAAGCCTAAGCATGTTATAGGGATATCCTTAAACCTTTGGGCTACATTACAATTTGCTTTTGGGGGGGCCCATATAAACCCCATGCCTTTTGTCCTCGACGCCCCCTCAGTCCCTGCGCCTCCTTAGGCCCTACTAACCCCTGGTTTAGTCCCTTGAGTCTTCTTCCTTGCAAAGCTGAACCCAGTGAGGGTCTTGGAGATGTTGTTGGCAAGCGGCTGCCAAACCAAACAGTAGCCGCCCAAACTATATAATATACAGAACTTGAAAAACGCATGTCGCAATTAGGGTCGAAGCTTCTATTCCAGCGGTCACCTTCCCATTCTCTCAAGCCCTTCACATACTTTGTCTTTCTGCCTGTCGGTGAAGAGAACGATAGTTTTGAAGAGTGTGGATGTGTGAAGAGAACGGAAACCCAAGACACAGATCTATGATCTATGCCGTAATTCCTCCGCTGAATCCCAAAACCAAGCCCCGAAGCACCAAAACTTCGAAGCCCAAACCCCAAACCCCAAATTTAAACCCTAAATTTATCAAACAACACCCCTAAACCCTAAACCCTAGGCCCTAAACCCTAAACCTTGATCCCCTAACCCCAAACTCGAACCCCTGTTGGGGCAGATGCTCAGGTTTGCAGCTTCGCCGCCTACGAACTGCATCTGCCCGGGGGCGCGATGACCTCGGCTTTGGTTTAAAGTTTAAAGGTTGCCTGAAAGGGTGAAAGCTTTAGGGGTTTTAGGGTTTAGGGTTCGGGGTTGGGGGTTCAACCCTAAATCCTAAACCCTAAGCTCATGGAGGTCTGGGTCTTTTGACGGCAGTTGTGATGGCAAAGTCCGGGCCTGTCATTGGAGGGGTGGGGTGGGGTTTATGACAGGTGCCTTAATAAACACCTTCACCATTTTGGTGGGTTCTGATTATGATTATAGTGCAATGGGCGAGCGACGAGTTGAGCCACAGGAGATTGCAGCGGCAGCCGGCATCTAATGCATCTTCGTGTGCACCGCAGTCATCGGATAGACCTTGTGGAAGAAGGAAGTGCTTCTCACAAATGCCGAGACATTCGGCAAAGGAGTGCGAAAACTACTTCAAGGCAAGCGGCAAGAGCTTCTCCTTGCCTGCTCGGTCTTCGAGACGAATATGGGCAACCATGCATGCCTTTACCCGTTTGACTCAAACTCCCCTCACAGATGCCGTGTATGGCGAAGTTTCAAAACCCTAAACACTAAACCCTGAAGTTACGAAGATTCTCCGGGCATGAGGGGCTTCACTTGCTGCTTCCTCGAGGTTCGGTGTTCTGGGATCTAAGCCCAACGGGTGCTAAGTACCTATATGGGAGTTTCCGAAAACTGGGCGTACCTTATTTTTGCGTGCTTATCATAAGAACCCTGCTATTTAGGGTACTATATGAGGGTCCCCTATGATCGGAAACTCCGATCTGAGGGAATACTTACCAGAACCATAATAGTAATTCCTACTATAGACGCCTTACTTCTACTATGCAAGTACTAGGACTCCTCGGGGTTTCTTTCTGGCAGAGTTTTGCGCTTATAGGTCGAGGGAGTTTGGGGTGTTGTACTCGGAGGGTAATGGGATTTAGTAAGTTGGGTTATAAGAAAAGTAACGAAAGTTATATCTACTTAGAACCCCAATTCAGGTACCTAATTATAAGCCTACTTGCTAAGTCCCATGATCCTCCAAGTAGCATCTGGTCCTGACGGCTTGTGGCCGAAGTTTGGAGTGGTTGGCACTTACTCACAGAGCACGACGTGTGATGTGCACACCTTTTCGGTCTTATGGTGTTGGGCGCAGGACTGGACTGAGCTGCATAAACGGCGTCACGTTGCAAACACTCAGGGTTGAAACTCGCAAACGTGCTGGTTTCCATGGTTGCCACCGAAACTACATCCTGCTAAACCCAGGCATTAATCACCCCCTGCGCTCTGTCAACGTGTTAAGCTGAAAATCAAAGAACCGTAAAGTTCCAAATACGGATATATACGTATTTGTATATATATATATATATGTTAGACATACACACCCTGAACAAGTAGCAGTAAGATGCCAATTACTACTTGCAAGGACTCTGCATGAAGAATTCCTCAGTTTAAGATTCCCCTCCTTGCGGCATAAACCCTTAACATCATTGTGAAGCCCTCACAAACACCCACTGCGCCCAGGTACATCGTGAAGGTGCGATGATTCGCGAGAATGGGCCGGAAGCTTGGAACATTTTCCGCTTGTTAAAGCCGGGTTCTAGGATACCATATGATATGTTTTTTTTTGAGGGGGGGGGACGTGTTCCTTTAAGCAACCGTTATGGAAATACAGTGTATTATCACTTTTTCCCCCGGGTTCTTCAAAGTCTAGGTACCCATGCTGTACACTGTAGTTCCTGGTTTTGCCAACTTCGTAGCTGAGCCGGTAACCTCCAAGCTTTTGGGGCTTGTATCATCTTGAAATACATACAAGCCAACCCTTTTGGGCTAGAGAACTCAGCAACTCGGTAACTCAGTTTTTTTGTAATTCGGCAGATTCCTAGAAGAGACGCTCCACATGAGTGTATGAGTAGACACCTGACCAGCAAACCCGTGTCATCAAACGAGGGTTGCTGTACGGGTCCTGATACTACGCCCTTTTACTAAGGTTACTCGTGGTTCAGCGACTCCTGCTAATTGCATATGAGATTTCCGCAGCTGAACAGATGGGGTTTGTTCATCAGGCGTCCACATTGCAGCCACTTGCCCAAGAACATCCTGTTTAGGTCCTTTGAGGGTAGCTTCTAAACCATCACTTTAAAGCCTTTAATCCCAAAAGAGAGTGTAAAGGGTAAAATGGTGGGGGCCTCAACGCTTGATTCGCTAGATTCCTTAATATGAGCCTAAACTTTAAACCCTAAACCTAAATCTAAACCCTTAATTGAGGTTCCTTCATGTAAGTCTACTCAGGGTCTACTCTAGTCTACACCCATATCACTATTCTTGGGGTCTTCGGTTCTTTGTTCCGGAACGCTGTTGTGGGTCGGTTGAGAGGCGACTCTATGCCCTAAAAGGTCCCACAGCTCTCAAACCCCAAACCGGTTTAGAGTTCAGGCTTTAGGGTTTCGGGTTTGGGGTGAAGCCTAGCCCCTAAACCCTGCACCCACAGCTCTTCAGGTTTTGGTCGGCCAGCACCCTCCGTGGTGGCAAGTGTCGGTGGTTGCGCGCAGCGCAGAACCTCAAGGACCGCCGGCGTATAGGAGTTCGGGTATACGGGGGTTTAATAAGGGCTCGACACTAATACTGGTTCTATAATAGGAGGTCTATGTAAGAATAACTGGCACTGCGAATTATGCCCATGTGGTAGTCCTTATATGAATATGCCGTATACCCCAAAACCCTATTCTGGTGATCGAGGTCTCTCTGTTCGGTTTCCTGTTGGGGTATTGGATGCAGATCCTTACGGCAGTTCGGGGCTCATGACATGAATTGCCCTGAACCTCTGAGCCGTGGGCCGTGGCTTTGGGGTTTTCTTTTTGTGCTGGCACGTCGAAGCCCAACAAAACCATACCTCCAAAAACCTGAACCTCTAAACCCAAAGCCGTAACCCCTGAAACCCTGAAATTTGACAGGTTGGGGCTCTGGTAGACCGCACTCTCTGCAGCGAGTTCCAGACTCTGGAGGCGCGTGGAAATGCAAACTCTAAACCTAAATCCTAAAGCTAGGTGAAGCTTTGGGACACTTCTTGATTTCCTTGATGGTGCTACAGAGGTGCCCTTTTTGTAGATACTTCTGAGAGCCCTTAATAAAGTACGATCCAGATCATGAATCAAGCTACAGCGCATGCTTCTTGGGAATTTTCCCGGGGTTGAGCAGTGAGAGTGTAGGGATGAACCTAAACCCTGACCCTAAACCCCTCAACCCTAAGCCCTAAACCCTAAACCCCCAATCCAAACCCTAAACCCTAAACCCTAACCCTATAAACCCTAAACCCTAAACCCTGGGGTCGCAGCTCAGTTCTGAGAGGTCAGGGTTTATCGGGATGCGCGTCTGCTGGCCCCACGGAGCCCCTAGAGACACCCTTTAAAGGGGTCTACAGGGGTTACTATAAGGGATCTATAAGGGTACTATAATAATGTAGGTAATCTAAAGGCACACAGAAACCGTCCTCCTTGAAAAAAACAGAGAAGCAAGTGCGGTTTAGGGTGTAGGATTTACTTTGAAGGTTTCTATTTATACGGATTGCTATAAGGGTTACTATAAGGGCTTACATACTATAGGGGCCTTAATAATGAGAAGACAGTAGGAATCTGATTAAGAAACCTTCTGCCTTTATTCGGGCTCCTAATATGAATCAAACTACTTTGGGGTTATAGGCCCAGGGTTTCTTAATCAGGTTCCTACATTATAATGCAAGACACTGTTCTGTCACGTCATTTTGTCAGGGACTCATTTGTTTAAGTCCGGTCAGTGTATGTGTTTGCTTGCGGTTGAGGTTTCGACGTTTCTGAGTTTTTCAGTGTTTCGATGGTCGCATCCAGGTTCGGTCAGGCACCCGCATATCGAAGGTTGAATTGAAAGTTCGTGGCATCAGTGGGAAGCTTGTGCTAGAGGATCACTCGGCACAATGCCATCATTCGGCCACTTGTCAAAACGGCTCGAGCAAGGGCTTGTGGAGCCTTTCGGATTGGAGATTTCCGGCTGGAGGAGTGGACGAAGTAAAGAAACCCTGGGCCTATAACCCCAAAGTAGTTTGATTCATATTAGGAGCCCGAATAAAGGCAGAAGGTTTCTTAATCAGATTCCTACTGTCTTCTCATTATTAAGGCCCCTACAGCATTTGCAATATAACCCTGAAGGCCCAAACCGGCTCTGGATCAGTGCCTCTTAGGACGGGTTCAGATTGGAGGGTTTATAGGGCTTGCTTTAAACCCTGACCGCGCTTTATAAAACCTCATGCAGCAAAGCTCCATTGCGATCCTTTCAGCTAGCCCAGACCAATGTCACTGGAGTTCTTGGAAAGTCTTGTAGGTTTTGCTGTGCTTTTGGCGGAGGAAGCTATGAGTCCAAAAGAGTGCTCCGGCCAGGAACTCTGCGATATCCTCGAAGAGGCCACAGCCACTTGAGGTTGTAAGGTTGAGGTTTGATGTTGTGAAACCTCAACTTGAGGTTTCCTGTGTGGGATACATCTGGGCCCTGCAGAACCTGCTTTGTTAAGCTGTCAAGCTTTTAGCCTCTGTTTCTAGGGAGAACGGAGGTTCCGTATGCCCCAGATCCAATATGGTCACAAGGGTTTTGGCATTTGGCTTCAGGTTCAATCAGGAGTATATATGAGTATAGCCGAGTATAGAATAGAACAGTATAGTATAGTATAAGCTCGACAAGTGTAAGTATATTTTACAAGTACAAGTATAGTCATGATGTTTGCGGACATGGTTTCCGGAGGGACCCCAGAGACTCCAATATCCCTTAATTAAGGAATAATATTACGGATCCTACCATAATTTAAGGAATATTCCTTTATGAAGGGATATTGGAGTCCCCTAAACCCTAAACCCTATAGATCCCTTATAGATCCCTTAAAGGAACCCCTAGGTATTCCTTAATGAAGGGATATTGGAGTCTCTGGGACCTGGAGGATGCAAGGGCTGCCTATCTTTCGCACAGGGCGTCAGCTACGCAGAGTTGGCTGCCATCCTTGCAACCTCCTTAGAGGATCATGGGACTTAGTAAGGCTCCCTTTAAGGGATCTATCGGGTTCCTTAAAGGGATGCATGGGGTTTAGGGCTTAAGGTACTACTTAGAGGATCATGGGGCATAGCAAGCAGGGTTATACGTTATAAATAAGGTAGCTATAGTTATATCCACTTGTAACCCTAATTAGGGTACTAAGTCCCATGATCCTTGAAACCTACGGCTTCTACCCTACACTTCCGGGGTTATGTAAGTGCTTAGGGTCTAGGGTTTAAGGTTCAGGGGCCCTGCAACAGTTCGGGTTGTTTAGGAACTCAGAGCTTTCAATATCAAGGTTCAACCTGAAGGCGGCCTTATCTTAGACTCGTCTTAGGGTTCAGGGCTTGAATTACTAGGCAGTGCTTTGGGACATTTTATATTTGCTCTTATTGGGCTTAAGAGGATCTTACCTACTAATATTTTTCAAAGGCTTCTAAAGCATCTCCTAGATTAGGATTTAGCGTTCGGCATTCCAGGTGTCGGTGTGCTTTGGGTTTTGCAGGGCTTTGGGTGTGCTCGCACAAGCTTTCTGACATGTCGCAAAGAATGGGGTCGTGTGTCTTCAATGCCTGACATCTAGACTGTAGCTACTGAGAAGATCGGGGGACTTAGTAGGTACTTATGTGTATATATATATATATGTATATATATATATATATATACATACTCATATACCACTGTGGGAGCACTTATAACCCGACATACTGAGCCCCTAACCCTGAACCCTAGACCTAAGCCCTTAAGCATACTCTACGGCCCCCAAAGCCCTACAAGGAGCCGGTTTAGGGTTTAGGGCAAAATAAGCAATACCTCGAACCCACAAAACCTTCAAGAGTTTCAGTCTGAAAATCGCAGGCCTTCACCCCCTGGGCCTGCGCCCCATCGACACCTTCAACGTCTCGTCAAACTGCCATATCCTACTTGTGTGTGCAAGGTCCTCGTGACAGGGTTTCTCCATCATTGTCAAGACCCTGAAGAAAAAGGCGAAAACCATCAACAAATCCAGCATCACCAAGCGGTCAACCATATGTGATTTCGTTTTTTCCTCATTGAAAATTTAGGTGCAGGATTTCGGATCTAGGGTATTGGGTTTTGACTTTGCCGTCCTTTTGGCAAGGTTTCGGTTCAGAATTCCCTGTAGATTTCATGTGCGCTGCATCCTGAACATTATCCTGAAGTAGAACCTCGCAGTCTGGTCAAGCCGGGGAGGCATTCCGGGAAAGATGCCGCAACATCCCATGCCGTAAACGGGATTCCGGGTGTGGGGCTTCTAGTTACTGTTGAACTCGCATCCCTTTCATGCCGAAGGCAGGAGGGACTGACCTGGCGACTATCCGCACCCAAATCCAGGCTGCCTTTCCACCGTGCCTGTTTTCTATGCGGGGTTTTTATGTAAGGAATAAAAACTTCAACAGCACAGATTCTTTCAGAACATTTGTGCATTCATGCACTTCGAGTTCGTTGGATTCGAAGTGGTATATGGTGCTAGGTGTAGATTAGTCCGTTTCTTCTCGTCGTCGGTGACGGTTCGTTGTTCTGTTGTTGGCAGTCTGAATAGTTAGTGGCAGTAGCCCCTGATAGTCCCTATTTAAGTATAAAGCTCAGTCAGTAATATACTAAGATACACCGAAACCCTTCTCCGGTTATGAAGGCCCCTTCGAAATGAAACCCTATAAGAACCCATAAGGCGGTATTGAAAACCCTATAAATTCCTGTCAGGTATGTCATGGTCTCGGGTGTACTTAGAGGGTCATGGGACTTAGTAAGTAGGGTTATAAGTACCTTAATTAAGGTTATAAGTAGATATAACTATAGCTACCTTACTTCTAACCCTACTTACTAAGTCCCCTGATCCTCCAAGTAGCACTCATCTTGCACACTTCGGTCCGCTGGTTGCCAAACATGATTGAATCCGACCGGGTAAGGGTTTGTGGTTTTAAGGTGTGTGCCCAGAGAGCCCAATGCACCTTAATTAAGGAATATGGCTTAAATTATATAGGGCTTCATATTATGAGTCCAGCTATATTCCTTAATTAAGGGGTATTGGGCTCTCTGTGTAATGGTTTGGGCTAAGGGCCTTAAAACCCTCAGGAGCTCTCCCTATCAATCCCACCCATACTCTATCCATAGAGTTCCTTCGCCTGTGAATCTGGTCGTGGTTTCTTTTCCTTGTCACGGGTTCCTGGCCAGAACGAATTTGAGAGTATACTTACACGCTACACCGCCAAAGGCACCGCTATGTCGATCCCTAATCGCCTCGATCCTCAACTCCCTGAATTCCTAGATCCCTGACCCGCGTCCAATAGCCGGCAAAAGGATGATTCGTCTTGGAGGATCATGGGACTTAGATCATGGGACTTAGTTTTAAGTACCTTAATTAAGGTTATAAGGATCTATAACTACACCACCGGGCCGAAAGTTTCGACATGCAGCTTATAACCATAGATGTATGCCGCGGAGAGGCGGAGAGCCCCAAGACCCATTTTACGTGGCCAGCGTGGCGGAGTAATTACTTTCCGGGAATAAATTTATACTATTATATAGTTTCCGGCGGAGAGCTTTGCGGGGTTGTGCTAGGATTCTACGGGGGAAAAGGGCTGAACATGTGGTGATCTCTCAACTTCATGTTGTATGGCGAACTTTCGTCCTGCGGTAGTATACTTACCCTACTTATAACCCAAAAGTCCCCTCATCCTCCAAGTATACTATACCATAGGGGCATATCGAGATGCAGCACACAGGAAAGTGGGCTCCAGGGAGCCCAATGGCCCGTAACGAAGAGAGGCGTGCCACGGTATAGAGGGATCGCTCTTTTTGTCCTCCCTTATTCTTAATGGTTGTGTAAAAGAAATTCAATGTAAAACCCTCAAGCCGCTGCAAGAAGCAATGCATAGCCTTGTCTGGTTTTTGTTAAGGGGTGTCATTTACGTTACCATAAGAAGGAACAGCCTAACCTTTTTTTTTTACTATAGATCCCTATTATGGTAACTTAAACTAATCCATTTTTATTTGGTCTTCTTTACCCTCTTGCCGGTACAGGCGCTGGCTCAAGCTACGCCATTCGGGACATGATTGGTTCCAGCATGCTCAGCCCAACTTCTCAAGGAATCGGCGGTCAGCACCAATGAATAGAAGCCCGTCAAACCTAGCTAGCCTGCTTGCTGTGCTCCTGCAGCAGGCAAGTTTGACAGGAATCCGGGACATCCGGCGATCAAGTGCTAAGGCGGTGACAGTAAGTATCAGCAGTGGACTTAGTCTGTGACGGCTTTAGGGTTTCGGGTTTAGGGAAGCCCTAAACCCTAACCCCACATCCCGAGACCGAAACGACTCAGCAAACCCTCACCCAGCCCACTTGAAACCCCAGGCCCGAGACCTCAACACTCAAAACCCCAAAGCTTTCAAGCCTTGAACCCTGAGCCCTGGCTATGCATCATGGAGTCTGTGTCGACCTCCCTCGCACGCGTGCCGCTATTGATACTCCGCCCGATTCATTTTCTTTTCTTTGGCCGAGGTCTTCATTGCTGGCAATAGAGGGGCCTCAATCAAGGGAATAGGGTTTTGGGGTAATGATACTATATTATAGTGATAATAAGGAATCCCCCCCAACCAGTATAGGTAAGTATCAATGGCCCTATGTTAGGTATGCTTTGCACCCTTGTTGGGTTCATATTATCCTACCACAACTACAGCACTAGCAACCTTCACAGGGGCAGAGAAATGAGCTCGAAGCAGATCCCCAGGTTCAGATCCCCAGGTTTAGGGCAGCAGTTTGGGGGGGTAAGGGTGCGCTGTAAGGTCATCAATGGGATTCAGAGAGTAGTGGTTGCTTTCGATTTGCTGCTTTCCGAGGCCTGCATTACACTCTGGCTTTGACTAGGCACCGATTGTTGGAGAATGTTTGTTTCCCTGTATTGTTCACCATAGAACCCTACGTGTGAATAATTTGGGATGGTTGACATCGACACCCGGTACACTGCTTTGGGCGGCAGCCTGAACCCACGTCGCAGCCGCCCGCAGGGGCCAGCAGAGGGCAGCGAATTCCAAAAGCGATACCCTAGAGATGACAACCCAAACCTTAAACTAAAACAGAGCAAAGTCCTCGCTCCTCAGGCAAGGAAAAACCTGAAGCCATGAACCCTATCACCCCGAATCCTGCACTTAAGGAAGGCGGATCCACGCAAAGAAGGCATCGGGCAGGCAGCATGGCTCCTCGCCAGCAAGTCCCTTCGTGTTTAGGACCGTTTAGGAGCTTACTGCTGAGGATTCAGGGGTCTCAGTCTTTGAGGTATCCTTAACTTAGCGGAGCAGGGATCTTAGAATGTTGGGTAATGCGAAGTAGCTTTTTCCGAGTAGCAGTAGACATACTTAGGTATAGTTACTTTACGGATAGCCCTACTTGAGAAGTCTCAAAGTTCTACAAAGTAGACCCTACCTTAACCCAAACAAGTAACAAACAACTCGCTTTTTAAAGGTTTTCTGTAAAGAAATCATATAAATAAAGGAACCCCAAGAAGGCAGGTGTCTTAGGGTTAAGGTAACCCCTGCAATAAACCCCTAACCCTAAACCCTATTGAGCCCTAAACCCTTAAGCCCCTAAACCCTATAAGCCATACTAAGCCCGAAGCCCGTAACCCTATTAGGCCCTGAGCCCCCTAAACAATATAAGCCCTATATCCTCATGTAAACCTGTAAATCCCATATAAACCCCACAGAAGCCCTATATTTAAAAACACCCTATAAAGCCCCAAGCCTTCACAGCTTCGAGGCAGCTAGGCCCTATGTAAACCCTATGTAGACCCTGAACCTTCAAAGCTCCGAGGCAGCTCGAGGATTGCCTCCGCGACCGCCTGGTGACCTCGTATCCGTCGAACCTGGGCTCAGGGAGCAGGGGGGTTTAGTTAGGGCCCCAAAAAAGCACATACGCAAAAACACGGGTAGGGATAACCCATATAAACCCCCTTAAAAGGAAGGCCAATAAGGTAGGGAAATCCCTATAAAATGCTTATGCTTATGTGTTTTTTGGGTTCCCTATTAGTGGGTTTAAGGTTAAGGGTTTAGGGTTTAGGTTCGGATCCCCTAATGGTACGTATCTTAAGGAGCATGGGCTTAATGGGTTTAGGGTTTTTCGGGTTTAGAGGGGTTAGGCTTCGAGGGTTTAGGGTTTAGAGGGGTGGCTGCATGCGGGTTCGTCTATCAGCACTACTCGCAGCACTCGAGCGAGCAAGCAGGGCCTTGGCTTCGGTCGCCCTCGTGCCGGATCACAGCAGGATGACACAGTCGCACAAGGCGGACGCTGCGGGGGCATTCGCCACAAAGGGGATGCCCAGAGAGCCCAACACCCCTTAATTAAGGAATATAGCTTAAATCATGATATGAAGCCCTATCTAATTTAAGCCATATTCCTTATATAATCTAAGCCATATTCCTTAATTAAGGGGTATTGGGCTCGCTGGGGGGCTGGCCAGCGCAGACGGCGAGAGCCCAGGCTCGAGCAGCAAAGGCGCAAGCGAAAGCCCGGCACCAGCGCCTGAACGAGCTGCAGTAGTATAGGGGCCTTAATAATTAGAATAGGGTTCCTTTAAGGGCTCAAAAGGAGTATAATAGGGTTCTATGATATAGGGGCCTTAATAATTAGAATAGGGTTCCTTTAAGGGCTCAAAAGGAATATAATAGGGTTCTATGATTTAGGGGCCTTAATAATTAGAATAGGGTTTTGGGGTGAAGCGGACTGAACTTAACGTCGGGGCGATCAAAGAGAAGCAGAGTGACAGGTGCACCCTCTTGAACAGAATAGGGTTTTGAGGTATATTCTACTGTACTCATAATAAGGAGCCCCCGAAACAGTATTGGTATTTATTTAGGCCGCTATTTTGGAGAAAGAAGTAGCAAAGCAAGAACAGGCCTGAAGTGTAGGCACCTGTTCTTTGCAGCGTTTCGGCAAATCTGTCCGACTTGAGGTTGAGGACCTCCAGCGCTGGCAACAAAATGCGCCCTAGACCCAAAACCCCAAACCCTAAACCGACCTCAAGGCTCGCGCAAAGGAAGACGAAGCAGTCCAATCCTGAGCATTCAACACGCAAAGAAGAGCGAGAAGGGTTCAAAGCACGGAGGGTTTAGGGTTTTCGAACTATTGCATAGCAAGCGGTAGCAATTACGTATATGAGGGAGCAGGGGGTCCAATGGCCCTTTAAGGTTTCAGGTTTAAGGTTTTGGGTTTTTGGACTCAGGCTTCGGGTTTTGGGGGGAGTGCATTGGGCTTTTCGAGCCTTGAGTTTAGCACAGGTACTTGGTAAACCCTATAAACCCTAGACGCACAGAACAAGCAGTCGAGGAACTACAAGGCCAGGCAGCTCCACTTCCAGGCACGGTACCACCTACTCGGGGTTTTGGCTGAGGCGCTTGAGTTGTGAGGGCTTTTAAGGCGTTGACTTGTTTAAGTTACAAGCCATCAAACTGCCTGCCATGTCTCAGCTCCTACATCAGTTTTATGATAATGATGATGATTTCTACGACCAGCTTTTGCAGGCTTGAGCTTTGGCTTTGGGATATCGGCGCTTGGAGTTTCCTACCGTCTCCACCACCCCTGACTTAATGAGTTCATCGTAAGCCTTCTTCTCTCCATGCGTTGCGGATCATGGCTGCGCTAAGAAGTTTTGGACACTCCGTGTTGGCGGTTTGCAGGTTTTTGGGTTGGAGGTTCGGCGCCCCTGTGCTGTCTACTCCTAAAACTTTTCGACCGATGAGGTCTTGGGCCTCAGATTTGGGAGCTGAGGGATTCCATTATGCCTCAAATAACCGTCCCAGAGAGCCCAACACCCCTTAATTAAGGGATATAGCCTAAATCATGATATGAAGCCCTATATAATTTAAGCCATATTCCTTAATTAAGGTGTATTGGGCTCTCTGGGGTCTTAGTAGTCGCCAATTCGTCACTACAGTTGCTAATTCTTTAGTTCCTGGACTTCGACTCCCCTACTTGGAGGATCAGAGGACTTAGTAAGTCTAGGGTTATAAGCAAGGTAACACTAGATATATCCAACTATCACATTAATTAAGATAGTTATAACCATACCCTACTTACTAAGTCCCATGATCTGTTGAATTACTAGCGAATCTGGGTTGAACTATTGGAGTGATCCGTAACAAATTGACCTACGTGTCCAGTTACCTAGACGACTGAACAGTCAACGTGGGCTGTTGTCTAGCACGTCGACTCCCCAAAGGGTTAAATTCTACCTACTTGGGAGAAGGTCCATGGCAGTAATGACATCTAGTCATAACTCGTTGTAGTTGAAAGACTTTCTACTTGAAGGAGCATTGGACTTAGTGCGTAGTTTATTAGCGATCAGGGCACGGTGGGGCGAATCAGGTGGATGGAGCCCTCGTCGTGCGAAGTAATGCCAATCCTGAAATGACCCTGAGAGTCCAAAGTACCCAATAAGTAGGTACTCGGCTTTAGGCCTGCGATTTCGTTGTGTCAGGCCCCGACAGTCGTCCAAAGGAAGAGGCCTCCTCGGAGTAAAGAAGGATTATCGAGTATCCCCGAAAGAGTATATAGAATAAATCCCGAGGCGATCTAAAGGCCTAAAGGTATACTGAATTTTGTTTGATTGGGTGTTCGGCTTTCAGGGTAGAGGCCCTGGAGCCTTCCAGAGCATTATTTTTCCTAAACGCAAAGCCCTCTGAACCGCGGGACGGAAGGTGGCGCACGCAGCCGCCCGGCCACGGTTGCTGTTTTCGGGGCTTTAGGGGCTTTGAACCCAACCCTGAGTTTTGTACAAAGATCCGAAACCCTAACAGTTAAACTTATTAAACCCGAAGTTACGAGTTGTATTGCGGAGGGCTTTGGAGTTCTGCGTCTCTGGTTTCAGACGGGGTAAACGGTCACGAGAAATAGGGTTTCATAGGCTTACGGGAGCGTCATGTTGGACACAATTTTCAAAGTGTTTGGGTTCCAGCTAGTGCTTCTTCTGGGTGTAGTGAGAGTTCAGACGGTTGATGATACAAATCCTGCATTACCCAGAATAAGGTATATACCATAATTCCAATGGTCCAGGGTCGCTAAGGTAATGCAGCAATTTATATCATCAGCTGTGCTTCAGGGCTCCAGAGGCTTCGCAAGTAGTCTGCTTCAAACTGGAGAAGTACCCGGAAGTCTCTTGATTTCGGAGAATCAGAACCTACCTCGAAACGCAGAACAGCAATCAACATGAACATGCTTCTGAGGCTTTCTTGGGTAGAATGTGCGTGGTTGATGCAGGTTCAAAGTTTCCGGTTCCGGGTCAGGGTTTAGTCATAGTTGGAGCTTTCGAGGTTTAGTGGGGAGGTCTGAGGAAGTAGCAACAGTTTGCCTTTGAGTCCTTTGATAAATAGACCAGGGCACACCCGAAACCTTGATTCGAATGGTTAAGACCCCTGTACTCGCTTCTTGTTGAGGAATTCAACTTCAGATACCATAATCGGGGTCTGTAGCGGAACCCTTAGCAAGAACCCAGTATAATACTGTGTCACACCAGCCTGTAAGCCCAAGTACCACAGCAGCCAGGACTTTCTCTACACCCGTGCGCTGACATGGATGTTGATCCCTGGATGCCCTAAACACTTAGTAGCTGAGGTGACCTTTAACCTTTTGGGGCTTATATAACGGTACCATAATAATGGAACAGGTTAACGTTTTTTTTGGCTAGGGTATTCAGCCGCTAAGACACAATCCTAAACCCTAGAACCTAGAACCTAGAGCCATAAACCTTGAAACCTAAACCTGAGACCAACCCTAAACCCTAGAAGCCTCAGAACCCCAAGGTCCCTAAAACCCCAGCAAACTCAAACTCCAAATCCCGAGACTCTCAGCTCAGAAGGCCTGAGGCCCAGAAACCAAACCTACACCCTGAAGCTCCGAGACGCAGGGGTTGAGGGCGCAAGAGTTTGGTGGAGCAGGGCCTTGGGGGTCAGGATGCTGAGTACTGGGTTTCCCTACACTCTGCCTTTTGGGCGTGTCGATCTTGATGTTCAAACTTTCTCGCGCGAACAGCCGACAGCCGAGGCGCCCCCAAAGGAATAAACTCCTGTTGGGTGCCTGTTTCGGGGCGGGGTTCATGACTCTAACCCTAGACCCTAAACCCTAACCCGTAAACCCTAAACCCAGATTTGGAGTTTCAAAGCACAGGTTTTAGGGGTCGGGGCTCGAGGTTTAGGATTTCAGAGCTTCTTAGGTTGGGAATGGGAGTATGGATCCCCACATTAAATTCCCTATATAATCCACAAAAATGGTTTAGGGTTTAAGGTAGTCCCTGTATATATTCCCCAATAATAGTCCCCATAACCCATTCCCCCATTCCCCACTCAGAACCAGACAGTCTACTAAGAACCCTAAACCCTTATAGCCTTATAGTATAACCCTTGAAGGAGCCCTTAAAGGAACCTACAGTATAACCCTTAAAGGAACCCTTAAAGGAACCCCAGTCCCTTCTAAGCACCAGACAGCTGAGGATCCTGACCGTCTTTGAGACGCCCTCCTGGTGTGACAACGAGAATAGCTGCCTTGCAAGAATCCTTGGCGTTCTTCTGGGCGTTTATATGAAAAATTACAAGGAGGCTAAAAGTTTAACTTTTCGGACTAGCTGCCTTGCAAGAATCCCAGAGACTCCATCCCTTAATTAAGGAATATTCTTTAAATTGAAATCGGATCCCTCATATGATTTGAGGAATGTTCCCTAATTAAGGGATATTGGAGTCTCTGGGCATCAGAGTCGCGAAAAGCCCAGTACAGCTTGGTTCAGGAATGTACCGCGGCATCAGACTGAAGATGCTGCTATTGGTACATATGCATACAACTACTTATCATATACCCTATATTGGTTAGTATTGGAAACTGTTTTGGCCCTCTTTTATGTTGATACATTCATTTCCTTCGCCGGCTTCTGTGTGAGTGTGCGTGGATGAGGTCTTAGAGTCTAGGATGTAGGGGTTTGGGGTTCTGGGTTTTGGGGGTTTAGGCGCCAAGTCGCAGGGCTGACTCGGTTCTTTGGCAAGCATATTGACAACGGCATGCACGTGCACGAGCTACACGGCTGTTTGCGGATGCCGAGAGATGTGATGTACACGTTTTCAATAGAGTGTTAAACGTGGAACTCACATCTGCAAGTTGAAACCTTTTATAAGGTAGGGCGTGTATTACTTCAGGACGGATCAAATGTCGAGATGGGGCGAAAATAACAAGGAACATCTACCGTGAAACGACGAACGATTCCATGTCACTATGGCCAGTGGAAGCCTGGGTCGCCCTTGAACGTAAAGCGCCTCCGACCAAGGCTTCTTCAATTGGATCAGTGCAGAAGAGCGCTGTTCTATAGAAGGTGTGGCACCTGTTTGGGTGCGACTGGGGCTAAGGAGTTGGGGGTAGGGTACTTGCAGGATCAGGAAACTTAGTAAGTGGGGCTATATGTAACGTAACTGTAGTCGTATCTACTTAGTGAAAACCCTAACCAAGGTATTTATGACCCTATTGACTTACTAAGTCCCATGATCCTCCAATTAGCGAGTTGAGCCTTCGTCTTGTGCGGTGTGTGGGTGGTCAGGGTGAAGATTCTGACTCGTCAAGCGTGGTAGATGTCGAAGGACTTGCAAGATGAAATCTTGAACAGAACCCTCGCCCGAAGATACATCCGGTACTCCGCAGTTGCAGTTGGTCGAACCAACTCGATTGCTGGCCTTTGTTCCTACGCAGCTTCACCCGCCAAAACCTCCGGGCTGTTTATGATCAGCCCGAAGGCCGGAGACTTAAGAATGCCCCAGGATGTCTGTTCCTCCGCAAAACCAACAAGCCTTGCAACTTCCAAAACACCAAGCCCAAAGCTGTAAAGCCCTGAGGCAACACCAGTAAATCCCAGTGCAGCTTCCGAAAAACCAAGGCCGTAAAGTCCTAAAGCCTCTGAACAACAACTCCAAGCCAGCAAGCGCTGAGCCCAAACGCGCCAAACCGTGCAGGGGTGCCAAGCAGTGACATCTTGCTCTCCAATGTTCCGTACATCCCGCCTGGGGTGGGCTTTCGGGTTCGAGCTTTTGGCGCGTGGGGTGGATTTTCGGTGTTTGAGGATTTGGGCCGCGCTTTTGTTCGGGATGAGGCTCGAAGGTCTTTTCGTTGAGGGCATCTTACCGAGAGAACCGTTTGCTGTTTGAGGCGTTCAAGTTGATTGTGGTCGTTTTGAAGCTGTTGGCCGCGCGCAAACACTGCGATTGGTGATTCCTAAACCCTAAGTCCTAAGTTCTAAGCCCTTAACCAACCGTGTGCCTCAAGTGATATCGGTTGATGATATAAATCCTGCATTACCCAGTATAAGGAATATACCATAGTTCCCATAGATTAGGGTCCTTAAGATAATGCAGGATGTATATCATCAGCTGTATCTAATCCATAAGATACCGCGGGGATCCTGACACGTAGGGGCACCGGGACTGGTGGAGGTCCGGGGACTGAGTAGGTAAGTCACGAGCAGAGTTATAAGTACACCGAAAAGGTTCCTAATCGGTTTTTTACTTCTAACTAATAGTTGGGGTTATGATACTTACAACTCTATTGATTGGGGTTATGATACTCATGACTCCATTAGTTAGTGCCATGATACTTATAGCCCTATAAACCAACTACTTACCAAGCCCCCCGACCCTGCTAGCAGGTGGGTCTCATCGTTGAGACAGTGATACTTTTCGTCATCGCCCGGAAGCTTTTGCTGGAGCGAGCTCTCCAGGCATCCGCTATTCTGAATTGGTTTTTAGGGTTTAGGGGTTTAGGGTTTAAGGGTTTAGGGTTTTAGGGCGTGACGGTTTAGGGGTTTAGGGTAGTTACAACGGGCCTCAATAATTTCCAATACTGTTTTGGGGGTTCCTTGTTATAAGTATAGTATAATGGGTCCCAGCATATTGCAGAATATGGTGACATTTGGGGTATTGGGCTCTCTGAGATATTTGGAGCTTGGCCCTGGGCCGCAGGCAATACCAAAGACCGAACTGAGCAGGTCTGGTCTGGGTCATGGATTAAGGCTCACTTTAGCTTTAACTGCTACTTAGGACAATAAGCCTGCTAACCTGGCGGCTCAGGTCAGCTAGTAAGTTGTACACACTGGAAGAGAAGCACAATCTGCTAGGTATCACCTGGCTTCGAGCTTTTGTGCCCTAGGATCCTTCAAGTGGGGTTTAGATCTGTGAGGTATGAGACTATTTGCAGGGGCAGGACTGTACATGTGAGGCCTTGGAGAAAATCTGAAGCTGGCGGGGTGATTGTGTAGGTTATGAGCGCTTTGAACTTGCTGTCAGTTGAGCTCTGGAGGTTTGGTGAACTCAGGCTGTGTGAGTAGACCCTACATCCTGGTTTCCAAGGAGGTTGGAGGCTGAGTTTGGGGCTGAGGGCTCAGTGTAGCATTGCAAGGGTTAGCAACGGAATGCTGCAGCATGTAATTTTGGCGGCCGAAACATCTAGTAAAAGCCTACTGACAAAGCTACTTGGACCCGTTGGGAGTAGGGTTAAGGTCTCGATAAAGTTATCAGCTTTATGCCAGACGCCTGGATTACCCAGAGAACCCGATAACTCTTAACTAAGGAGTATACCTTAAAATGAAAGGGGGCTGAAGAGTATGCTTTAAGGTATATTCCTTTTATTTAAGGGTCGGAATCGTGAACCCTGGAGTTGCTCCTGAATTCTGCAGGTGCTTCTATACCGGTTTCAACGTTACAATCGTTACAAACGGTTTAGGGTTTAAGCATAGTTTGTATCGTTAAAAACATGCATTCCATGGGGGTTTCACGATCTAACGTTCACGAAGTCTCACAGTTCGTCTCTCGCCAATCCCAAATACCACGGAAATCTGCAGGTGCGCTACTTCAAGCCCATTGGCGTGGAGTATCATAGCATGTGGGTCATCCGCTTTGGCCTGGTGATGTGCATCTGGAAGTCCGTGGACATGTCGCTGGGCGTGCAATCTTAGATTTCTTGAAATCAGTCAGTCAGCCACCCAGCCAGCGAGTCAGTCAGTCATTGTCCATGTTTTCTTCAGGGATCCTAAACCCTTAACCCTCGACCCCGAAGCCCCTAAACCCCAAACCTGCAAACCGTAAACCCCTAAACCCCTCAACCTTAAACCCTTTGCGGTTTAGGGTTTAGGGTTTAGGGTTTAGGGTTTAGGGTTTAGGGTTTAGGGTTTAGGGTTTAGGGTTTAGGGTTTAGGGTTTAGGGTTTAGGGTTTAGGGTTTAGGGTTTAGGGGTTTAGGGTTTAGGGTTTAGGGTTTAGGGTTTTAGGGTTTAGGGGGTTTAGGGTTTAGGGTTTAGGGTTTAGGGTTTAGGGTTTAGGGTTTAGGGTTTAGGGTTTAGGGTTTAGGGTTTAGGGTTTAGGGTTTAGGGGTTTAGGGGGTGGGACTCCGAACCCCCCGCCCAAGTGGCTAAAAGATAACGGACTCTGAATCATAGGAGGCCTAAAGTGGTTTTAGCCCATGGGGGGTTTAGTAGGGATTAGGGTTCCCAGAATAGGGTTCATATTAAGGAATCCCTACCCCAAGAATCTTAAACCCCCGTTTTGGCCTCCCCTCACTAAACCATCTACCCTAAGGTAAAAGCCAGAAAGTTGGAATATGATTATCCTAACCCTTCTATGGTAAATTATAGGGTATCCAACCATGAAACCATATTCCAACTTTCTGGAATTCCGTTTATATTCATAAATAATAAGGAGCCCTAAAACAGGTAGGTTATTCAGGGATTAGGTCGACCCTAAAACCTAAACCGTGGTCAACTCCTGCCCAGGCTCGCCTTCGCGATTTTTCGGATGACCTTCCGGACCGCCTTCATCGCCGCTTGCGCTGAGTTGAGCTTCCTCCGGATATGGGGCTATTTAGCATCTTTTTTGGATTGAGGGGGGCAATTCAGGTTTGGGGCTGGGTTGAGTTTCTTCCCTTCGGGCTTCGGTTTGGGTTTAGGTGTTTGGGGTTTAGGGTTTAGGGGTTTAGGACGGATATGGTGCTATTTAGGATCCTTTTTTTGGATTGAGGGGGGTACTAGAGGGGCCTAAATCATTACCAATACTATTTCCTCCCTTTGGGCCTCAGTTTGGGTTTTGGGGTTTGGGATCTTCGAGTTTCACTTTGTGTTTGAGGGTTTCGGATTTCGGATTTGTATGCGGGGTTTAGATGTAGGATCTTTTTTTGATTCAGGGGGGGGGGTTAATATCGGTTTTAGGGTTTGTTGTTCCGGATCTTAGCAGCCACAGGGTTACGTGGTGTGGGGTTTACCCGGATGCCAAGAAACCTGCATGTTTAAGGGTTCCTGGTTATGTTTGCCTTGTGTATGCCCGGCAAAAGGGTAGCTTATTTGGGGCTCAGGTGGAGCTTAGGGCCAAAAGGGCTTATTCCGCACGCATTGAACAAGAGTTGCCCCCGCGAAGGGTTAAGCTTTTCGTGCTTCTTGAGGGATTCGGATTGAAGGGTGCAGGGTTCGGGATTGGAAAGCACCACGCCTCTAAGCTTAGAGTTGATGGGCTCTGAGCTTCCTCTTAGTAAAGCCTACTTGGAGGGTCGGGGACTTGGTGAGCAGATAGTTTGTAGTGTTCTAAGATATTATAAGTATCGTAAACCCAAGAAGATCCCTGTCAAGGTACTTGACTCTACTTGCTAGCTACTTGCGCACTCACCCGACACTCCCAGCAGAATCCAGACCGAGAAGTCTGGTTTGGCTGACCTAGAGCCTCCAACTACTATAGGGGCTTGAATAATTACCTATACTATTTGAGGGCTCCTTATCACAATTATACAATAATATACCCAGAAACCCTATTCTATCTGTGAAGGCCCCTATAGTACTCAGCAACTACCCTCTACTATGCCACCATAAGGGCGCTATTGAAGGTCCCTTGCGGGGCTCCTGCGAGCAGACAACTACTCCCTTAAACTTTTGTTGCGTAATATCGGGGCCTCAATAATATTAGCCAATACTGTTTTGGGGGTTCCTTGTTATAAGTATAGTATAATGGGCCTTGGCGTGGGAGCTCAGGAATTCGCAAACCCTCAACGACTGAACCCCTAAACCCGAAAGCAATTTCTTAACCCCTATTCACACCCCTAAAGTCTAAATCGTAATACCTCAGCCGCTGAAGCCCTCTACCCCAAACATCCCCCAACCGAAGATCCTGAATTCAATTTACAACCGCAAATCCTAAGTCCTAACATTCTACTCTCTGGTTGCTAGTAGGGTATGTGGGAATGGATCCCTGACTGTGACAGTCCCATAAGGTCCCTTCTTCTTATCGTCCCTACAAGCCATAAGCTGTAGACCGGAAATTGACCCTAAACCCTAAACCACCAACTCGAAAGTTCAGTTAACTATACCCCGAAATCCTAAACTTCCCTGACACTCTAAGCCCAAACCCTCCTAAACCCTAATCCCTAAACCCTAAACCCAAACTACAGTTAGTTACAGGCCAGAGCCCTATTCTAATAGTTAAGGCTTACGTTACAGGCCAGAACCGGCTTCCTCGTGATGCTGCCCTCCGTGCGCCGCTTGGGCCATTGCGCTTCTCGGCCGGCTGTAGGTCTCTGAGTGGAAGGGTTTAGGGTTTAGGACCTCCATGTATATATATATATATATATATTTATTTATATAGAGAGAGTTTACGGTTTAGGGCTATCTACAGGGTTTGGGGTCTAGGACTTATATACAGGGCTTAGGGTTTAGGGTTTAGGACTTGTATTATAGGGCTTAGGGCTTAGGGTTTAGGACTTTTATATAATGGGGTTTACGGTTTAGGGGTTTTGGGGTGTTGGGTTTGTTTAGAGTTAAGAGTGTGGCGCTTCGGAGTGGACTCCATATAGGTTATAGTATTGGGGTCTGCTATGGTAGATTAAACTAATCAAGGAGTATATCTTCGAGTTTAGAGTTAAGAGTTAGGGACCAAAGAAGGACATCAGCATAAGCGTTTTATAGGGATGTCCCTACCTGCTTGGGCTTCGATCTAAGGGGGTTTTATATGACAGGTCCCTATCCTAATTTGCTTACGTGCTTGTTCGGGGCCCTGAAGAGTGTAGTGCTTTGGAGTGGAGGGGTCTCGGGTTGAGGTCCGAGGTGGGTAATGTAGGAACTTGATTAAGAAACCCTGCGCCTACAACCCCAAAATAATAGGTTTCATATAGGGAACCCTAATAGAGGTCGAAGGTTTCTTATTCAGGTTCCTACATTAGTGCTGTGTCCAATTGCCCACAGGAACGGTTTGCGATATGGAGACAGCTCAAGGCCCCAAGCCCTAGAGAATGAACCATACCTAAGCCGTAATCCCAAAATCGCCAAATGCTATACAGGCCTTAGGGCTCTAGGTTTCGAGTGGTGCCTCCGGGCTGTTGCAGGGTTGCACAAAGATTAAACACTAGATATTAATGATACTAGCTGCTGCTACTGCAGCTGCTATTGCTGTTGTTGCTTTTAACGCGACGACGACGACTACTCGGAATGCGAGTGATCACAGCAGTGATAGAAGCTATCATAGACGGGCGCAGGGTTCGGTTTGGGTGAGCGAGTGTGATCAAGGATTTTGGGGCTTGGGGCTAGATCGAGTGTGTAGGGTTTACGGTTCAGGGTTCAGGGTTTCGGGTTTAAGGTTTAGGGACTAGGGTAGGGCTTAGGATTGCGGCGTGGGCATTTAGTGCAGTCAAGAGCTGTGATTGAGGGCACAAGTGTTGACTGCACCGGGTCCAGAAGAACCACGGTCTCGACTGTCGACCCCGGGACGCATTTTTCCTTACGCCTAAATTTGAGAGCTCTGAAAAATAGCGGATTGCAGCCTAAAAGCTCGTTTTGCAAAAGCAAGACACGCCCGCTACATCTTCAAGTCCTTAAGGCTTTACATCCCCCAAAGCCCTTTCTAACATGATATTCCTGGAAAAGAACCAACCCTCCGTCAGAATCCGGCACAACCACGAGCTTAGAAGCTCTGCAAGCCTTAGTAGTAGCTCAGGCAGCCTTTACCCTTCTTGGGGTACTGCAACCCCTGTTTTCCCTTAAGGGTTAGCTTCGATATGGCTCCCCTAGGATACTGAGAAAGTAAGAAGCCCCCGGACTTCCTGGCTTCAGTCATACCTAGAGGATCATGGTACCTAGTAAGTAGGTTAAACGTACCTTAATTAGGGATATATAAGTAGTGATATAACTATAGTTACCTTACTTACAGCCCTACTTGCTAAGTCCCATGATCCTCTGCGTAGTCATATTTCCGAGGTGATGTCGGTGATCGGCGAGTTCATGTCGATTGCTGCACCTTGGCATCCTAAGCGTTGACAGGAGAACCCCAGACCTTTATACGGGAGTTTCCGCAAATTAGGGGTACCTTGTTTTGGGGTCCGTATAATAAGGATCCTACCATTTAGGGTGCTATATGAGGGTCCCCTATTTTCGGAAACTCCCATGCAGGTTCAATTAACAAGGCTATAAGGTGCCGGGATTTGGGACCTCCATGGTTTAGGGTGAGGCCTTAAGGGTTGAAGTGTCCGGTTCAAGGTCTGGGGTTCAGGATTTAGGGTTCAGGCTTCAGGGTTTAGGGCTTAGGGTTTAGGGTAGAGTTCAGCAGCTTTTGGCTTATGTAATCCTACCGTGAATGAAAACCTTAAACCCTAAACAGTCTCTTCGGCCAAGGAACTCAGGAACTAGGTTAAGCCTCCGAGGGGGACCCTCAAGCGCTGAAGCCTTTGAGCCTTAGTCCCACACACTACAATTAAAAAGTCCCTAAAGCCCTCGAGCCTAAACCCCAAACTTTAAAGCCTACAAACTATGCCCTAAGAGCCTACGCCCGGACCCCCAAGACGAAATCCTACATCAAAACCCTCAACCCAGAATCCGAAATCATAAGCCTTAGGCCTCTTTGCGAGTTAACGAGAGACATCCCAGCATGGAGGAACGCCCGATCACGCTGCAGCATAAGTTAGAGATAGTTAGAGACAATCAGCTGGGTTCTTGTTAAGGAACTTGACTTAAGTTACCATAATAGGGATTTATAGCAAATAATACGTTTTGCGCAGTTTGATAACTCAAAAGCAAATCCAGTAACAAGAACCCACTGAGTGCTGGGATTCCTTTCATTTTGGGCTCTTTGGCACGGGGATACTTGGGGGATCATGGGACTTAGTATACGTAGGGTTGAAAGTACAAGACCTTATTCCGGGTTATAAGCAGATATAACTATAATCACCTTACTTATAGCTTATTACCGAGTCCCAGGATCCTCTAAGTAAAGATGTTCCAACTGTCTTACTTGCACTTCGACTCAAGGCTTTAAGGGTTATGGGCCTCTCTGGGCGATCAAGACCTGAGCGCCTTCCGTAATTTCTGGAGAGTTGTCGACAACATGACAGTCGATTTCCGTATCTCAGTAGACTCCGAGGCTGAAAAATAGTGGATGTGCGGTGTTGGGGTCCTCATCAATGCGAGTTCCAGCTCCCGAATGCGAACTTCTAAAGCCTAAGCCGTATAGTCAAGGTGATCTACGTCGGCACCGTCGTCTTTTTCGCCTGGATCTTCGTCACCATCTTCGACGATATCGAGGGCTACATCCACGGAATGCCCGTGAACAAAGGCCTTGACGCCTTCAGTACGTGACCCGGTTGCAGCCCGAGGGCCGGTCTACACCGTAATGCAGAGGGTATGACCCTACCCGTTGTTTCAGGTACCTAGTTTTATGGTTTAGGATCTGTTAAGTTAGAAAGGTGGGTGGCTTAAGGGTAGAGTATGACCCTCTGAGTAGGGTGAGGGATTTGGCATACATATATATATATATATATATATACACATGTATATATATATATATATATATATGTATGCATATTATATATATATATATATATATATGTATATATATATATATATATGTATGCACATATGCAGACACACACCATTGCACGTCTCCAGCCGTGTCTCCTGGCGTTGTTTATGCGCATGCCTATCTTTCTCTCTGTCTGTATATAAAAATATGTGCTTCTGCAGATTTGGCTGTCCACGTGAAGACTCAGGCTAAGTGGTGACATTTGCAGTGTGCCGGAACAACTCTGTTCCCATGAATCTGTATATGTGCATGTGTGCATTCTTGCGTTCATGTACACTGAATGCACTGAGTGTACACATTCGTACATGGAAGCTGACATCTTGCGGTGCTTGCGTGCACCTGACTGGGAAGTATGGGTGCATGCATCCACTGGTCTAAACCTGCCAACTCTACTGTAACCCGAAGGCCCTAAACCCTGACTCCATGGTAGAGCAGGTCACTGAACACGATGTTCATTGCCGGCTCGACCGACGACTTCGTGGACTGCTTGCTGCCTTCGTACTCGACGACCCTTGGCACGGCATATGCTTTGTTGGGTTTACTACTACAGCTTTGTGGTATAAGGGGGTCGGCGTAATATTATCCCTTTATGGCCCCAAGTATATTGCAGAATAGCCCCTACATATTTTTAGATTGTATACTAGACCCCCAGAACCCATTCTGATTATTCAGGCCCCTGTACTGGGGTTTAGGTTGAGGAGGAGGTAGGCTCGAGCCTGAGATGCAGGGCGCAGCATAGCTGAGAAAAGCGGTTAGTGGTTTGTGGGTTTGTGGGTTTAGGAGTTTCGGATTTCCATGGGAATCTAGGGTTGGGGGGTTGAGGGCTGTATACAGGTTTAGGGGTTTATGGGTTAACTCCACAAGCCCCTTGTTCAGAAAGCCGGGCCGCAGGCAGCCTGGCTGAGTTGGTGCATTGCCCAGATGCGTACTTGAGGTTTAAGGATTTGGGTTTGAATAGTGTTTAGGGTACCCAGAGGAGAGCCCAATACCCCTTAATTAAGGAATATGGCTTAAACTATATAGGGCTTCATATCATGATTTAAGCTATATTCCTTAATTAAGGGGTATTGGGCTCTCTTGCCACACCCCAAAGACATCAATCCACAAAACCTCGTCAGTCCTTCGACCCTACACTTGAAATCCAGGCAATAAACTCCGAGCTCCGGGAAAACTGCCCAAACCTTTGAAATTCCAATGACCTCGAACCCTAAGGCCCTAAACCCTGCAGGCACTAAACCCCTACACCTTACATCCCAAAGCTGAAACCTCCAGGTACCGTTCGAGTGGACTTCTTTGGCTGCTATTCCTTGTCATCGTCCACGTCTTGCTTCTGAGACCCGGCAAGCGGTAACCCCATGTAGTATTTCAGAAGGGTTTAGGGTTTAGAGTTGCGTTCGGATGACAGCTTCAGAGAAAAAAGGCATCCCAACGTAGACCGTAGGGCGCTGCTGCAGCAAGGGTTACATTGAGACTTTGCAGGTCCCCCCAGGAGCCCACCGAAACCCTGCAAAGGAAGCCTTCAAGGAATCCTCTTTTTTTCATCGTTGAGTAACATTTTACATTTTCATGTGTACTGCATCCCAGTAAGGCATAAAAATGTACATGTTTATTACTAGCCCAGCCATGAACTAGTATTGTAGAGCTTTAAAAGCATGGCTCTCCCAGCACCCGAGCCCCCCCACCCGTGATGGTATGCTTTCGATCGTATGAAGCTCTCTACTTCCTGTTTGTTGTGCAGCAGACTCCTGTTGGTTATCCCAAGGTGTCAATAATGGGTTTAGGGTGTAGGAGTTTAGGGGTTCGTGCAAGCAGCCACTGCGGACGGTTTGGGCGGAGTTTAGGGGTTGAGGGTTGAGGGGCTGTCGAAGAATTCCCGAAAATTTCTCGCTATTCCTGAACACCAAATCGGTAACCATGAAAATTATGGTCCCTTTAAAGAACCCTAGATAAGTCTATACTCTTAATACGGCACTCTATAGTTTGCGAGCCCAGAAGGCACCCTAGTTTTGACAACCACCCAGATCCTGACCGCCCACCGATAAAGCATCGAATAAACCCTTAAACCTTGAAGACCCTAAACCACCAAAGGAACTTGGTCCTGGACATGCTCGTGGCTGCGTACACGAAGTACTCCGAGGAGCAGGAGGAGATGGCGGCTAGACTGAAGGGTTAGTGGGTTTTGATCCCTAATCGCCCTAAACCTTAAACCTGGCATATGAGGGATGTATGAGGGTTCCTTAAAGGGATCTACAATAGGGTGTAGGGGTGTAGAAGTTTAAGGCTTTAGAGTTTAGGGTTTAGGGTTAAGTGGTGTAGGGGTGTATTACGGGTTTAGGGCTTAGGGGTTCCTTTAAAGGGATCTGTAAGGGTTTCCTTGAAAAGGATCTTTTAAGTGGCTCCTTAGAGGGATCTATAAGGGTTCCTTACAGGGATCTGTAAGGATCTTTATAGGGATCTATAATAGGGTATAGAGGTTTAGGGTTTAGGGGTTCTTTTAAAGGGTACTATAAGGGTTCCACGAAGTGATCTGTAGGGGTATGGGGTTTCGGAGTTTAAGGGTTTTGGTGTTTTTTAGGGATTTTGGGGTGTAGGGTTTCGACATTTTGATCTGGCATGAATATCCTTATGATCTCAATGGCTTGTTACAAAGCAATCCACCAATAGAATAGGTGCTAGGTTGGGGATCTACTTCCTGGATCCTCCGCCGAGGGATTTGGTGCATTTCGTAGATCCGGCTTCTGTTGGGGGTTTTGGAATCAAGATTTTTGAGGTTACGACTTAGGCTTTTGTGGTTTGGGACTTCTGTTTGATGTCTTGAATTCTTATTCAAGGTTCCGCTTGCTCTCAGACTTGAAAGCTTCATTGCTCGTCTTCCGACGAGCGTTGCAGGGTTTAGTTCGGGTTGAGGGTGGAGAGCCTCTTGGGGTCTTAAACCCAAACAGGAATCTGGTGGTTGAGGTTTTTTAAGGGTTTGGGGCTTTCCAGCGGTGGTTTAGCCTTTTCAGCTCCTCCGGCGGTGTATCGAGACAGCTCCTGACGGGTCAACGAATGGTCCGACACAGAGCAGCACCGAGCTTGAGGCAAGAAGCAAGAACAGTTAATACGCCGGCGCACTTGGAGGATCAGGGGACTTAGAGGTACACATGGTATGTATGCATGCACGTATGTAGGTGTGCAAGTATGTGCATATCTGTCAGCTACATGATAACCAACAAATAAAATCATGAGCACATGAATCAGTACATTAGATAGATAGATAGATAGGTAGATGTATGTAATGTCGTGCATATGTCTATACATATGTGTTCATTAGTTCATGTAGTTAGGCAGATAGATCGCCAGATAGATAGGTACATAGATAGATAGAAAGAGAAAACTCAACGCTAGATAGATAGATAGATAGATCGATAGATAGATAGATAGATAGATAGACTTAGATAGATAGATGGGTGAATAGAATGATTCGATAGCGAGCTCGCCAGCTAGCGAGCTGGCCAGATAGATTGATCGATAGACAGATAGAAAGGAACATGGGGCAGTTCTGCCCCCCTCGATTTCAAGTTGCCTTCTGCAAGCTCTAAGCGAAGCCTGCTTCATTGCCCAAGCTCAACACAAACATGAACACAGCTTGGAAACTCCTGCACGTGAAGCACATCCCAAACTTCAGGTGACGGAAGAGAAGGTGCAAGGCATCCTCAACGTTTTCCGGCCACTTGGCAGTCAGATTTGGTGGTTCAGTGTACTACAGATACAGAGGCCTGAAGAATTACAAATACTAGGTAGGGCTGTGGGACATTTTACATTTCCCCTTATTGGGCCTAAGAGGATCTTACTTACTAATATGACAATACGATAACTTACCTGAAGAGCCCTGTTCTAGGCATCGCTTATGACTCAATTTCAGATCCAGGGCTTGGAGCGCTTGTTCATGTCAGCTGTAGTAGAGGGGCCTAAATAATGTTCAACACTTTTCTGGGGACTCCTTATTATGCTTATAGTATGATGGGCCCCGAAACCCTATTCTCATTATTATTGCTATTGTTGTTATTTTTGTTATTAGTATTACTACTTCTATCTTTATTTAGGCCCCTATATTCGAGAGTTGGAGGTTGGAGAGCCCGAGAGATCAGGATGTAGTATCCGGACTTTGGGGTTAAGAGTTGTGGGTTTGAGTTTGAGGGCTTTTGGGGCATGCCTGGTTCTTGTAATCCGGATCTCGTTTCAGGCGAGAAGTGCAGCAATGTAAAACCTTTTTCAAGAAGCCATCCTGGTTCAGCACCTGGGTTGAACGTCTGTTACCTCGGATAAATTATTGGTGGTATTATGCCGCAATCTACCCGATGGCTGAAAAGAGCACCCCAGCAGAAGCGCGACACAGACTCGCTCGACTGTGGTCGAATTCGCCGTCGCTGTCCCCCTCAAGGAGTCCCCTGAAATCTGTTCACAACTCATCGCAAGCGCAAAACCCTAAGTTCCTTAAACTATCCCCTACGGTTTTAAGCCTGATAGAATCCAATGTTTTGGCCCTTGTAGTAAGCCTTATGGATCCTACCCTAAACCCTAAACCTAAACCCCAGGCCAAACCCTAAACCCTGAACCCTTGTAGCAACCCTCTACGTATGTTATAGGTCCTAAACCCTAAACTCTCCCTCTAAACCCTTACCCTAAACCCTTGTAGCAACCCGTTTAGTAAGCCTTGTAGATCCATCCCAAACCCTAAACCCTTACCCTGAACAGTAAGCCTTATATAGATCCATCCCAAACCCTAAACCCTAAACCCATCTTAATGCGAGCCGGATGCCCAAGGACCGTCTCCCGTGTCACTGGTTCGGAGGTTATCACTCGCCGCAGCCCGGCATGCAGTTTCAGTAGAGAAGGGTTCAGGGTTCCGGGTTCCTTTTTAATCAGAAGCCTAATAGGTATCAACTTAGTTTCCTCAGGGTTCCTTATCAAAATATGTGTCTACTCCAATCTACTCCAGAATCCGTTCCAATGATTACGGCCCCTGCAGTCGGGTCTGATTCAAGGGTTTAGCGTTAAAGGGTTTTGGGCTTCAAGGTTTGGGGTTTGGGCTTTAACATGTTAGGGTCGAAAATCAAGAAGTGCCGCCAGGGGCCTTCTGGTATGGGTCTGTTTGGTTCGGAGTTTGGAGGTTCACGGTCCGAGTTTTGATCAACCATTAGCCATAGAGTCTCGTAGGAGGCCAACAGGGGTTTTAGCCTATGAGGGTTTAGTCGGAACTACGGTTCCCATAATAGGGTTCATATTATGGAATCTCTACCCCAAGAATCTTAAACCTTCCTTGTGGCCTCTTCTCAGAATCCAGCGGTTTTAAACCGTGCCTTGAGCAGAGGGTTTGGATATTTAACCCCGGGCCCTAGCCGCTAAGCACCGTTCTTCTCAACCCAAGAGGTTCCAAAAATCCGCAACCTGCGCAGATCCTAAACCCTAAAGGGAACTCCAGAAAGTTGGAATATGGATTAATGGTAGGATCCCCTAAAATTTACCTTAAAGGGGTTACGATAATGATATTCCAACTTTCTGGCTTCTACTGTAAACGGACTCAGAATTCGAAGCTCCCTTGGGTTTCGGGATTGGGGATTTTGAGGTTTGGGGGGTTTAGGACTCTTGAGCCACAGGGTTTCGGACTTTTCCTGTTTGAGGGTTGAGGATTTTCGAGATTGTAAACAAGTGTGAGTGTGTTACTGCACTGTTAGAGAAAATTTACCCTAAACCCTAAACGCTAGACCCTAAACCCCTAAACTTTAAGCCACAGCTCTGAAACAGGCACTTTCATGGACTTCTGCGAGGAGTACAGCAAGTCTCCAGCAGTGCGGCCCATCACGGCAAACACGGCGGACATCATGCAGCTAGTTGTGAAGTTAATTTTCAGGACTTTACGACTTTAGTCGATCGTTGTGCAGTTTTATGAAACCACTTAAATTTGCAGACCCTGCACACAGAGTTTATGATATCCGAAGCCGTCAACACAGGTTCACCACCATGGATGAGGACAAGAGCGAGGAGCTTGAGAAGGCCCCGCCCTTAGGGTCTGCCCTGAATACATGATAAGTGAGTCGTGATAGGGGTTTAGGGTTTACGGATGCCACCAACCCCCAATCCCGAAATGAGTAGTTTCTGAACTAGCGTCCCTTGTTATATAGGAACCTCCAAGAAGGTGGCACCCTTATGAAACTTTGAATGAAAGCGAGCTTGATGTGGAGAACTATTAGGGCCGAGAGGGCAGGGTTAGAGTTTTAGGGTTCGGATTGGAGGAGTGATGCGGGTTCCCTCACTGGTGGGATTCGGGGTTTCTGAGGCTGGTGGTTCTACAGTGGCCATTGTGTTTGTTTGTTGTAGGGCCCCCATTTCTATCCGAAGCCCAGCACCATCCATCCAGAAACCCCTCACCCTCGGTACGGCAAGGACGAGTTTTTCGGCATCTGCGGTGTCATTCAGTGACTTGGCGTGGGCATCAGGCATGTGGGCCGTGTGCACAAGTATCCAATGGCTCCAAGGTGGGATGAAGGTAGGTCGGGTCATCCCAAAATAAGACTACTTATACAAGGGATCCTTAATCCTACCTGTAGTCTGCATTGCAGTTCCTTTTCTTGGTTAACCAGTTTTATGGTTAGGATCCTGTAACATAGTTTTGGGTTAACCAAAGGAAGGAACTACGATGGAAACTAGAGGTACCTACCTGCATCCCACCTTTTGAGGCCTCCAAAAAGTACAAGGTGTGAGGACCGGGAGATGGCTTTCGGCCAGCGGTTCAACCGCTCAAGGTTTAGGGTTTAGGGTTTAAGGTTTAGGGTTCGGGGTTTCGGGTTTAGGGTTTTATGGGTTTAGGGGTTTAGGGTTTGGTAGAGGGCTCGCTACCTGGACTTGGATTTGGGGTTGAGCTTCGCGAATAGATCGATTCTTGTGCCTTTTGAATTGAACTGCACATGTTGTGTGCCCAGTGAGCTAGTTTTTAGACGCTGCTGAAGTTGTCCAAAGCTTGACCCCAAGATCAACTCTTGAATCGCGTTTTCCGGCAAAGCCAACATCACCGTCACCTTTACGAAACTGGCAGGGTAGACGTAGGGTTTGGTTTCACCTATAGTTATGTGACCTGCAGAGGTTGAGCGATAGAGAGGCCTGAAGAATCACCGTAATATAGGGGCCTAATTCATTACGAATACTATCTTCGGGGGTTCCTTGTTATAACTATAGTACAATGGGCCCCAAAACCCCATTCTACTGATGAAGGCCCCTGTACAGTAGTACATGTTCTAAGGGTTCCTCGGTGTATCTACTCTCCCCCAAGCATAACCTAATCCAACTACGACGGCCGGCCGAAGCCTCAAAGTCGCGCCACGAGCCCCAAAACCTGAACCCTAAGCCCCAAACCCTATATAAACCCTAAACCCTAAACCGAGCCCACTTATCCTAGACGGTCGGCTGCTGCCCAAACACGGGCCTTGGAGCCATCTCCGAGTTTTCCCAGTGCTTTTTCAAAGGCCAGACTTGCACGAAGTAGACGTACTTGTGCCCGTCCTTCGAAATCTCCCTGATCCCCCTATACAAGCATGTCGTGTTTAAAGGGGAAGTCTCCGGGATCCCCCCTAAACCTTAAACGCCTTAAACCCTAAATCTAAATCCGAAGCCCGATACCCTAAACCAAACCTTCCCGGCTCCAAGGTATGACTTCTGGGCCGTGGAGACGGACTCTCCAGTGAAGCACGTCTTCCCGAAGCTATTTGGCTGCCTTTCGGGGTTTGGCATGTACTACAGGGACATTTTGCTGCAGCTATATCGCCACTAAAAGAGGATATCGATATTATTCAGACCCCTATGTTACTGCTCTTCTTGTACTCGTTGCCACACGTGAAGCCAATACCGTTCTTGCAATTGGTTTCCCAGGTTCTAGAGTACCATACTTGAATAACTTTTTGGGCTAGATGCCATTGCGAATAAACGATATATATATATATATATATATATATATATGCATATGCTTATGCTTTTTCTCCTTAGTACTTTCAAAGTGCAGTTTCGTTGGTGCCATGAACCAGAACTCCAAAGTTTTGTTCTAATTTCAATTTGTGAAGGCCGTATATAACAGTGTTCGTTTTCATCTCCTGATTGCTAGCTCTCTTCATTGTGTATCGTTACTACACTCGGCTAGACGATGTGACACCTTCAAAGATTCCCCGACTCTCAAAAAGCTGAGGCTTTGGTCCAGTCCGCTTTTCGAGTGGTTCCGAAAGCAGGTGGACGTCTGTCGGGCCAACGGATTTGACGTTGGGTGCGGGTACAGCAAGATAACTCCTCGGACCCAGAGTAGGCCCTTATTCCCTTTTGTTAGGGTTTAGGTTACCTTACAATTATAACCCCCTTTATACCGAAAACGGCACCCTTGTTATTCCTAGGTTACTCTTAGGTCTAGACTCTATGATGGTTCTGAAAGTCACTTGAAGTTGGGGGGTTGTGGATGTTGGTATCTGGATGAGGTGGAGACTCGACGGTTCTAGGGCTTACCTCCTCCAGAGCCTACGTTTTCAAGCCGTCGTATCTTTGTTTCCTTTCTTTTGGTCATGAAAACTGAGACGGTGCGAGGTGCAGGAACTATGGGGCTTAAATAATGACAAAGATTAATTTGGAGCTCCTTATTAGAGCTATGGTATACTAAGTATACTATACCCCAGAACCATATTCTGAGTATTAAAACTAAGCCCCCTATAGTACAAGGTTTCGGTCTAGGTATAGTACACGGTGCACAAAGCAAGCATGACATCATCATCCGTTACACCTTAAAGTCCAAGAAGCCCTATACCCTTATCTCTGGGAGTCCAGGAGGGCCTAAACCCTAAACCCGAAGGCTTGATACAAGCCTATTTCAAGCTTGGACCCCGAAGCGTAGTAGTCTCTTTGCAATCTTTAAGATAGTTTCTTTTCAATTATCCCGCGACGGAGCTTCTGACGGTCCCGGACACATCCGGGGTTCCGGGGCACGAAAGCCCCAAGCCTGAAACTTTGTTGCTGACCAGGTAACCCTTTATCTTTTCGTGTAGAACCAATCCTACACGTAACCCAACATCACTGGGTCTGCATGCCTGTATGCTAAGGTATGTATAATATGTAGCCTGTACACGTACATATCTGTAGGTTTGTTCATGTACCTGCTTCTGTTTTGCTTATGTTCGGTCACAACAAGGATGGTCTTCTGGGACCTAATTCCATCATGGTAGTACATGTGGACCCTTGGGTTTTATTGCAATGTAGAAGACTTAACCCGATGACCCTAAACCCAGACCCTTATAAGGGTCCAAGTGCTCCCTACTAGACAGCGTTAGGTGCACTGTGGGTACCAAAAACCAGGAATAAGGACTTCTTGGACCCTTTTTTCGCGCAGACCCTGAACCCTCAACCTGCTGGAATCCGACGGCAGGTGGAAACTGGACAGTTCGACACCTTCATGAACTACGTGCTGGTTCTGAACTTGCTGCTTTCCTCAAGCCTTGCAGAGCTTGTGAAGCTGACATTGTAGGAAGCCCGAAAGCCCTGCAATAGCATGGGGCGTGTACAATTAGTGTGGAGCTTTGGGCGAAATTGTGGATATCTTACGATACTCATGCTAAGAAACCCCAGCAACAGTATCAGTAATTGCTGGGCCCTCGTTCTTCTTATGATCCTGGACGAACCCCGTGCTACGTGGCCGTAAGTAGTAGTTATAACTATAGTTGCCTTACTTATGAAGTCCCATGATCCTCTAACCCTAAACCCCACATCCTAAACCCTTTCAACACTACACCTTAAAAAAAAAAAAAACCTTTCAACCCTAAACCCTCAACCCCAAATCCTAAACCCTATAATCCTATAAACCCTAAACCCTAAATCCTAAACCCTACAAACCCTAAACCCTAAGCCCCATACCCTACAAGCCCTAAACCCTGAGCCATTGCAGCCCTGATCTTCCCAAGCTCAGGCTGCTAGTGGTCTCAGAGACGGCCCGCCGCCCACTTTTGTGGGTTTGGGCTTTAGGGTTTAGGGTTTGTAGGGTATAGGGTTTAGGTTTAGGGTTTAGGGTTTATAGGGTTTAGGGTCCAGGGTTTGGGGTTTCGGGTCTAGGGTTTGGGGTTTAGGGGGTTTAGGGTGTGGGATGAAGGTCGGTGGAGTAAGTCCAAATAAGTCCTGATATGAGGGATCCTGAATCCTACCTACCTTCATCCCACCTTTTGAGGTCTCCAGTTGATGGCTGGCCTTGGGGTTCATGGGATTGGTTCCGGGGTTCGAGGTGAGGGTCCCGGGATTAGGGGTTTAGGGTTTAGAGGTTTAGGGTTGAGGAGTTTAGGGCTTAAGGTTTATGTAGTGGTTTAGGGTTTTAGTGGTTTAGGGTTTAGGGTCAGGATTTGACACTTGAGGCTTTAAGGCCTCATGTTTTGGAAGTCAGGGGCGGGTAGGGCTTGGCTTCAGAGCTTGAACTTAGCTTGGAGTAGCTGGAGCCCAGTAGCAGTAGCGTCTCGTTTTCGTAAGAGGTTTATGGTATTGCTGTGTGTGGCTTGGTTTGCAATAATATTTATAATGTAAATATGATTCAGGGATCCCTATAAACCCTAAATCGTCCGTTTAGGGTTTCGTTTCGGATTCGGGTCCGAGCCCTAAGATAGTAGCCCGAACCTGAATACCACACGGCCAATACTCAAGTAGTAGTCCGAACCCTGAAACTGTAATCCGAACGAAAACAGAAGTGTCACTGTTGAACAAAACTGTTGAGCCGACCTATATGGGTTGTTGTCAAAAATGTGGTTCCTTTTCGGGTACCCTAGATATTAGGTGCCGTATTATAAATAAGGACCCCAAAAAGGGACCATGATTTTGACAACCACCCATATGGTTTAGTGAATGTGCTCTGAATGTTCTGCGTTTCTCCTGGGTGGGTGGGTGGCTGGGTGTTATATCAAAACCGTACATACAACTGTAATAATGCTCGATCCGGGGCTTCTTGAACCCTAGTCCTTAAACTCTAAACCCTAAACCCCTAAAATCCTAAAATCTAGCCCCTGGAATCCTAAACCCCTAAAATCTAATCCCTAAACCCCTAAACCCCAAAAAATCTAAGCCCCTAAACCCCTAAAATCTAGTCCCTAAACCCCTAAACCCCTAAAATCTAAACCCTGAAACCCTAAACCCCTGAACTCCAAAACCTTAATCTTTAAGCCCTAAATCCGAACCGCCAGGCCTATGACCTCAACGGCTGGACCGAGGCCAAGCTGATGGAGAACATGGAGCCTCCGGGCCGTGGTTTAAGGCTTAAAGTCTAGGGTTGAGGAAGTTAGTTAGGAAGTCTTGGGAGAGTTTAGGTTTTAAGGTTTAGGTTTTAGGGTTTTGAGAGTCGACAGGGTTTAGGATTTAGGGCTTGAGAGTCGATAGGGTTTAGGGTTTGGGGTTTGGGAAGTCGTGGGAGGGTTTAGGATTTAGGGTCGGGGGTATTGGGTTTAGGGTTTAGGAAGTCTTCGGAGGGTTAAGGATCTAGAGCTTGAATTAGGATTTCAATTTGTTCTTCCCGCCGTGGCTTTGGCCCGAAAGACGCACTCCTGGGATTTACAGGTTTCGGGTTTGGGATGCAGGGTGTAGGGTTTAGGGTTGAGGGTTTTTTCGGTCTTGGAGAGGGTTGAGGATTAAGTAAGATTTTGGGAATTGGGGTTTAGGCTTCAGGACCTTGGGTTTGCGGCTGAGGATTTGTTTTGGATTTCGGGGCTTCGGGTTAAGGGTGTAGGAGTTGGGTTTTTGAATTTAAGGTTTGGGCGCAGGGTTTAGGATTAAATGCACTTGTTGCTGAGATGTCCACAGGAATCATTTTTGGTTTAGTTCTAGCAGAAGTCCAAGGCATGAGCTAAATTATTTCTTGCATTAAGGGTCAAATGTCTTGTAACATGTGGGGTTTAGGGAGTTTAAGGGTTTTGGACATGAGCTTCAGGGTTAAGAGTCTGATTTCGAAGTTTTCTGCTAACTGTTTTGGCGGGCCCTTCTAGAGTTTTACAAGCTTTACTCAGTTTGAAAGGTTCTTCACCGGAAGGTCAGGGAATCTGCAGAAATGGCATTAATTTTCGATTCAGAACCTCATATCATGATGAGCAATGGAGCTCATCGCCCCTAAACCCTAAACCCTAAACGCTAAACCCTAAACCGAAATGGAGCCGACAACAGTCACTTTTGGGACGATTGACGATGATAGCCGCAATTACAAGCAATAAGAAGAACGAGCTAGTCAGGGGGCTACGGAAAGCCTCCACATTGCTAAACCCTGAAAGCCCAAACCGTTAAACCCCGAACCCCAGACCCTGAAGCTCTGTGAACCCTGAAACGACCGAGGCTGTTCTCCTCCTTCATCTACCCTAAACCCGGAACCGTAGACCCGAAATGCTAAACCCTACATCCTACACCCTACACCCTAAACCCTAATTAAACCCTACACCCTAAACCCTAAACCCTAAATCCTAACTGAGGCTCTTCTTCTCCTTCATCTACGTGGCCGAGGTTGGACTCACGCTTTGCGTCTACTCGTGGGGTGAGTATTGGAGCTCCCGCTCGAATCAGTTCGCATCTCGGCCATTCTTTAAGTTAAGGACCCAAAAAGGACATAAGCATAATCATTTTTTAAGGGATATCCTTACGTTATTGGGCTTCATTATGAGGCTAGGGGGTTAAAACGGATATCCCTAGCCTTCTTTTTGCTTATGTGCTTTTGGGGGCCCTAATTTAAGGGCGGGGCGGGAGGTTTCGGCAGTAAAATTCGCGATCCGGGGGTCTAGGGTTTTAGGGATCTAGGGGTTGAGGGATGTAGGGAAGTAGCAGCAGTCGTACATTTGCGAGAGTCTGGGTGGTTCGAAGATCCGAGTCGATTCAAACTAAACTCGAAAAACCAAATTCTCAAACCCCGATGATACTCGAAAGCCCCTGTAGAACCTTTAAAGGAGCTGCAATAGGAGCTCTTAACAGGACCCTTTGTTGAATCAACAGTTCCTCGGGCTCCAGTTACCTAAATAACCTAGTGTTTTTTTGTAGCTGAGCCCTATACTCTATGGTAAGCCCTTTTTGAAGGATCCTCCACCTAGTTTTAAGAAACTAGAGCCCAAGAGAGTCGCAAACCAAGGACTTCATGACCACCTGGTTGCTGCTAGCAAGCTCACTCAGCTACGAGATCGCCGACACAGGCGGCAGGTTTACGGGGATTAGGAGTAGGGTTTAGGTCTAGGGTCTGGGGTTTCGGGTCTATGGGGATGACAGCCCTGCAGACCTTATTCGAGAAATCCCGAAACCTCTTCCACTCAGATCAAGCGCCACACCAAATTTTAGCTGCTTTCGCCAAGTTTACGAATCACAGCTGCGTGATTTTTTGTGTTGAGAATCTTACTTTATAAATTAAGGGTCCAGGCACTGAATAATAGTGCCGTACTCCCCCAAATTTAAATGCCAGACTACATGACCTGAACTCTGCTGACGAATCACTGAGCCTGTCGAACCACTCGAGCTATTCGGGCTAGCCTTAAAGTCCCCTACAACCCTAAACGCATAAACCCTAAACCCTAGAAACTAAGCCCTAAAACCTTAAACCTCTGGGGTATCTTTTGGCGTCCCCTGATATCCCCAAGCCTCCAGGGCTCAGGGACTTATGGTTTAGGGGATATGGGCTTCGGGTTTAGGGATTTCAGGGTTTAGGGGAGAGGGTTTAGGATTTAGGGTTTAAGGTAAGGGGTTTCGGTTCTTCAGCGCAGGTGTTTTGCTGCACATTCTCCATGCCATGCCTCACGTCGCTCCTGCAGTTCCTTTCGTTGTTGTCCTTTGTTTCTCTGATTCAGAGTCCCATCCCTGGAAAGTGACTACCCGGAAAGGGAACTACAAGGGAGACTTGAGGTACCCGGCAATGAGGAACAAGCAAGTGACGACGATGATGAGAAGACGAGCAATCATTTTGCTTACCAGTGCTCGTAGTAAGTACAAAGGCAGCTTCTTCGGGAGCTCTGACTCTTTCAGGCATGCGATGTCCTGGGTCGAATCTGGAAGCCCGAACAATTACCAATATCTTTCCTTCGGGATCCTTGTTTGGCAGTGACTAAAACTCACCCCCAATCCCTGTCCTCGTCAAGAAAACCACCCGATTTGATTGCCAGCTGTCTGTGAGCAGTGCAGGCGGTGCCAACGTGAAAAAGTGCCGTGGACTCCAAGCGGGAGGGTTTGACGATTTAGGTTTCGCAAAGATTCCGAAACCTCTTGATCAAGCTGTACACCTTCAGCTATAGCGGGAAATCATGGTCATGGTCTAAGGCGAAACCCTAAACCATCCCTGATTAAGGTGGTTTGCATCAAGCTTTGACGCATAGGTTGTCTGCTTTGCTTGGAAGATCATGGGACTTAGTAAGTAGGGTCATAGGTACCCTACTTGGGCTTAGAAGTAGATATACCTACTTACTAAGTCTCATGATCCTCTAAGCGAGCGTGGGCTTCATGAATTTCAAGGCCCTGCGGCCCTGCGGCGCACGTGTGCGCATCGCTCTAGTTTCCTGCATCCCTCTGTCTTCTATAAGAAGAGATCGTCAGAGCAAGAGGGAGTTAGTTAGGTACATATATTGTACATATGTATATGTATATGTATATACAGAAAGATGTATATGCTTAAACATTTATATGTATACATACGCGCATGCATGCATGCATGCATAGGTACATGCATACATGCATACATACATGCAACACACATAGGTACATAGATACATAGATACTCAGGTGTCGGTGTTGTATGTATGTGTGTATGCATGTATGTATGTCTGTCTGTATGTATGTGTGTGTATGTATATGTACATGTACATGTATATGTATTTTACGAGCTTGCGCACAATGATTCCTGATCAGCGTTGCTGCTCTGGTTTGGTGAAAGCAGCGCGAGCCCAGACTCCCGACCAGGTGAGATCACAGGGACCCTCAGCGTTTAGGGTGTAGGAGGGAGGAGGTAGGGGACTTCCTTAAATAGGCCTTATTACGGCCTTATTTTCGGTATTAAGACCCCCCACACCCCTTCCCCCTACCCACCTAAGGGTCCTTATGGTGAGAGCTTTTCCCTTTGACAGTGTATGGGAGGGTAGGGTTAGGTTTAGGGTTTAGGGGGTTTTGGGGATTCAGGGTTTGCGGTATATAGGGTTTAGGGTTTAGGAGTTCGAGTTACGGCTTGGGGTGAGGGTTTAGGGTTTGCAGGTGCAGGGTTGAGGTTTCAGCAAGCAAAGAGCCCATAAAACAAAGCACACGACCAGGTATCCAGCCGTTCCATGCGGCAAGATAACGCATGTTTCAAGATCTTTGTTTGCGCATCCTTCAACGGGTCTGTTTAGGGGGCGGGAGAGTCTTCAACCCCAAAATGTGCAACAGACATTGTGGAGTCGTCTTCCAGCACAAGTAGGTTTTAAACGTAGTCAGTGGTTCGAGCCCTGGCAATACCGTAAATCTCAGTCGGATCCCTGGAACCAAGCCGCAACATCCTAATCCCGAGCTCCCTGAATCCAGAGCCGTGCATCTTTCCTGCAACTCAAAATCCCGAGCCCTCGAGCCCGACGAATCCTCAAACCTGAAGCTTAGGGGTACGTAGAAATAATTTTAACTTTTGGTCATTATAATCCCTAAGAAACAGCTAAAATTATAATTTTCGCTAGGGTTCTAAGTTCAGTATAGGAAGCCCTTCAGCCAGGGGCCAGGAATCTTTGGGGAGAAGCCTTTTGGGGAGAAGCCTGTTGGGCTCAGGGTTGTGAGCTTCTTACAGTAAACCCCATAAAGTTGGAAACCGGATTGAGGACAAAGAGTGCTGGGGTTCCTTATACATTTCTCTTAAGGATTGCGGCTATGAGGTTTCGTAACTTGCGCTCGTGCAAAACTGCACAGGATGCACTTCGTGAGCTTGTACCATAGCGCGACAGCTGGCATGGGGTAGGTCGTTTCCGGACTGGGTGCTCAAAAGTTGTTTTCAAAAAGGTCCTGAGCAACTTGTTTCAACGATGTCGAGAGATGTTGCTGATGGCGGAGATGTATCATCGCTTCAACCGGTCGGGGGAAGCAATGTATCGCAACCGTTTTTTTAGCTGTGGGACGGCCATCAGGCCACGGAGCCCGATGTCAATCAACTGTTGTGTTGCCCCACGGCGCATCCTCGTCAATAGGGCTGCAACATCCTGGGGAAGCGTGAAGTGATGAGCCTGCATTTCGGTCGCGCAACTGGCCGACGACGTTTTCTGGTGTGATGCTCGCGAAGATGTTTCCTCGAGAGCATGTGGATAGCAGCGTTTTGTGGATCTGGTCGATGGTCTGCAAACCACGAGGCGGGCCGCGGGCCGAGGATGTGTTGTGCTGTGGCATGAAAAACACCAAGCGAGGGGGTTTCGTCCGAATTGTCGTGGTATAAGTTTACACAAAGCAGCATCGAAACTCTGTCAGTCAATGCTTCCATGTGCGGAAGTTGTACGTTTTGTCGATTTCGATCCGTATCTTCACATTCAATACAGTACGTGCTGGTAGCTCCAACTTGGTGACCGTGGACTCGGAGCCTCCCCTATAAAATAAAAATTTGGGTTAATGTACCGCTCTCGATCTTTCTGTCGAGCTTGGTGCAAGTGTCTACGGTTCGCGCTTTGCTTTAAGACGGAGCTCTTCGTTTGTGGAATTTCGCGCGTCTAAGCATTTTCGGTTTCCCCCGGGGATCCAAAAACCCACTGCTTTAGGGGTTAGACTGTCTGACCTACTATTTTGTAGGGTCAGGGATACAGGCATTTCCATTGCCGTGCCCAAGGTACATGAACATCATGCGCCTGCTGCGGCTCTTGCGCGTGGTGAAGCAGCTAAAACGGTTGAAGGCCGTGCAGCAGCTTGGAGAAAACAAGCATGAATGTAGGCAACTGTTCATACATCAAGAATTTAGTGAGCATATACCAATCATTTACTAAGGTTTCTTTCGTTTCGGTGCTTGCAGTACTCCAGCTGAGAATGTAGGCCGAGATAGTAATAACTAACATCAATAGCGCAACCGGCATCAATGAATGTATATGTGTATATGTATGTACATACTATAGCTGTCATAATGATTTATGTATTTCTAAACAAATAGATAGAAAAATATATATATATATATATATATATAGATACACACACACACACACATATTTTGTATTTGGGTACCGCTGCGCCGGCGAAGGAAAACCCGACATCCGAAGCTCTTTGAAACCCTGAGAGCACCAAAGCTTGAAAGGCTTAGAGCCGATCGGGCCAACCCTGAAGCGCTTTGAGCCCGAAGCGCTAACATATCAAATAGTGCCCGGTGCACTATGATAAAGACCGCAAAGGTCCGAAAGGCTCTTGAGCATACCAGAAAGGACAAGCCTTTAGGGATTTTGGGGAAGGTGTGCAACCATGAGTTCTACGTCAAAGATTGAAAGTTCTTACACCCTAGATGTGAAGGTATATTATATTCGTTAATTCAGGGGTTTTGGAGCCTCTGTGCTGCAAGGTTCATGATCGAAACCATTACGAAGCTGATCATGGCCTCACAAGAGCGACTCAGCTGCGGTTCAGGGCCCGTTTAGGGTTTAGGGATTGGCTTGTACGGGGATTGTGGGCTTTAGGGCAGGGTTTAAGGGTTGCAGGTTTTTCTTTCAGGGGCTTGCGGCGTCGGGCTTCTTGCACGGCCATTGGTATTTGCAACACCGTTTTGGTGGGGTGTCTTATAAGTATATATATATATATATATATGCAATTAAAGCAACTTCCCGTACTCAAGCGTATTTGTATTGCTTCCGTCTTCTACATATGACTTTCGGTTTCGCAAGTACTGGCCTCCTCAAACCTGAAACTGAAATCCAAGCCTGCTACAGGAGCGCCGTAGTCCCGCACTACCCATAATAAGGAATATACCTTTTAGGGTTTAGGGTTCGGGGTTTTAGGGCTTGGGGCTTAGGGATTAGGGATTAGGGTATGATATAAATCCTGCATTACCCATAATAAGGAATATACCATAATTCCCGTAGTTTAGGGTCCTTAAGGTAATGCAGGATTCTATAATCAACCCGAAACCCTACAACCCTAAAGATCCCTTAAAGGCACTCCCTTAAAGGTACCGTTGTAGATCCTTTAAACAGGAACCCCAGGATTTATATCATCAACTGTAGTTTCGACTCTCTGGTCGTCCAGTACCTAGAATGCCCAGTAGTACCCCTATTCCCCTTTTGTAGTTCTAGGTTCCTTATAGAGTTACCCAGTACCCAAAAGGGAGCCCTTTTTATTCCTAGGTTACTGGGCATCCTAGATACTATCATCTTCCCCTTTTGTATTCTGGACTCTCCTCACGCACATGGGGAGAAATCCCGGGTACCCTTTCTATTGTTAAGGGCTAAGGGGCCACTGGACTCTCGTCTGTTGCGCGGTCTCCAGAGCTTTTGGGTCGCCCAGAGACTCCAGTATCCTACTATACTGTAAGGCATATTCCTTAATTAAGGGATATTGGAGTCTCTCGGCAGGATCCCATGCTTGTGCCCACCGCTGAGAACCAAAGCTAGGCTTTAGGGTTCAGACCTGATCGGGTTTACGATGTATGGGGTTCAGGCTTTTACGGGTTCAGGATTGGGGGTTTGAGGTTCAAGGTGGAAAGAGAGTCAAATGGTGCATTCAGGGATTCCCAGCAAGCTTGCACATGCCAAATGCGAGGATTCTCATTTTACTTGGCGTTGTAATCTTCTTCTTCTCGACACTGGCGATGCACCTGCACCTCGGCTGGCATGGATTTCGGGCCTAGGCAAGGGGGTTGGCGAGCAGGACTCCGGGACTTAAAGGGTTCAAGGCATTTCGGTTCAGAGTCGTGGGATGTAGGGATTTCGAGCCAGGCAGGGGGCTATGAAGGTAGTTGAGGGCTTGCCTACTTGATGAACCTTCAAGACTTCAAGAATCAACGTCAAGGCTTTGAAGGCTTGCGGTTGATTTTATGGTTGAGGTAGTGCCAAGACTTCTCGGCACCAACAATGGCCTGGCCCAGCACGACCGAAGACTGTCACACAAAGAACGGAATGGCTTCAACTGCCGCAGTACTACTAAACAGAACCAGGAAAACATCATAACCCTGTAGACCAGATGCACGCACGAGGATCTTTTGACCCCTGGCTTCGTCTAGGGTAAAGCCTCCCGAAGCGAAGTCTTCAACCAACAACATCAGTTCCAAGTTTGCACTGCCTTAGACACTGTCACTAAGCCTACCGCCACACCAAGCCGGAAAGCCTCTTTCGGGCTTAAACCCCTCCCAAAACCCGAAGCGTTTGAAACAAAAGAAATACCACCTCTGAGAGTCTTCGACCCCAAACATACACACACCCAACCACCTAAGTCTGAGATTCTGAGGTAGACCGTTCACCCTAAACCCTAAACCCCAGACACTAAACCCTAAACCCCAGACCCTACGTTCGTCAATGGCTACATGATTCGTGTACTCGTTTCACCGTCTGCACCTGTACAGGTGGACGTAGGTCACCACACATCGAAAAACCCCAGACCCCAAAATCCTAAACCCTAAACCCCAGACCCTGAAACCCTACACCCCAAAGCCAGGTGGGGGGGCACCCTGTACAAGTCGCACCCGGCGCTGGAAGGCACCGAGTTCCTCGGCAGCAGCGGCTCTCAAGGGTGAAGGCTACTATAGGGGCTGATAAGGGTTAGGAAAAGGGATACTCTAGGTAACAGGGTTCCTTTAATGGGGTTTTTAAAGGCTACTATAAGGGCTGTTATAAGGATTTAGTATAGGGGCCTAAATAATTACCTTTACGATTTTGGGGGGTATAATGGACCCCAAAACCCTGTTCTAATGATTAAGGCCCCTGTATTATGGTTTCGGATTTTTTTGCCGGTTCAGGGCATTCTTGGGTGTCTGTAAGTATTCCAAAAATAGAGTGGTTGCTAATCGGCAGCCTCGAAGCGCGGGCACAGCCGATGGCTGAGGTATGCGGAGCAAGACATGTTCGTCTTAAACTTCAATGCCCCTTGGTGCTGGATCTCAGGGATCCCTTTAAGGAACCCTACAAATCCCTTTAAGGAGCCCTTTAAGGAACTTGGGTTTGAGGGTTTTATGTTCGAAACTAAAAGTGCGGCTTGAGGGCTCAAAGTTTCAGCTGACCCCCTGAAGCTGAAGTGTTGGTCCTGCTCTGGAGCAAGTACTTTAGGGTTCCTTTAAAGGGTTCCTTAAAAAGGGTCCTATTACTTGGAGGATCGGGGGACTTAGTACGCAGGGTTATAAGTAAGGCAACTATACTTGTATCTACTTACAACCTTATTTAAGGTACCTATAGCCCTACTTACTAAGTCCCATGATCCTCTCAGTAGAGTTCCTTTTAAGGGTTTAGTAAAAAGGGTCCTAGTAGGGTTACTATAAGGGGTATTATGGGGGTGCAGTATAGGGGCCTAATTAAATAGTTACCTATACTTTGGTGCCTCAATACTTGGCGTTCTTCTGGCTGGCTCTTAGGACTTGAACTTTCTGGGTTTCTGTATGAACTACACTAAGGAGGCTAAAAAATTAGCTTTTAGGAGGGATCCAGAAGTCAGCCAAGAATATTTGCCTATACTGTACTACTGTGACGTTCCTTATTATAGTTATAGCCAGCAGAATGGGCCCCAAAACCCTACTCTAATTATTGAGGCCGCTATATTATGGGATGTGGAGCCGACAAGAAGAATTTCGAAGACCTGCACCTCTAAGCCTAGCACTTATGCTCAGACCTCGACCACCCAACGAGCCCGATACTGAAGAATCAAGCATAACTTTTTACGGCTTCTTAGAGAGTTCCTTCTGTAGCTTAACAAAGCAGCCATTCCTGGGGATTAGTATGAGATCCGTTCAAACGCTACACCTTAAACCCCAAATCCAAAAAACACAACCTAAACCGTAAACCCGCTACGAGGGTCGGCCGTACACTCTGCTTCCACCAGCCGACGACATCCCGAACTCAAATGCTTCTACTCGCCACACAAAGGATGCAATGCGCTAAAGTTTAGGGTTGTAGGGCTTCGGGGTTAGGGTGCAGGGCCGGTGCAGGGTTTCGGGCTCCAGTTGCCTAAGTAATGGGATACTGGGTCACCCCTTCAGATGGTTAGTAACCGACTATTCCAGCGACTGGAGCCTGAGGGCATGGTAAGAAGAGCTGCAGGCAGGATAAGACTCAGGGCTACTGTATGAACCCGGGCAGCCCCAAACCCTGAATCGCCGATGAAGCGTCCCAAGGATTTCCTGATGTCCTTTGCGGTGTGGGTGGTTCTGCTCCTCTGTGAGTACAAGGACGGGACTTCAGCTTCATGCTCATACGTTTGTGGCATACCCATCCCCAGCCTTTGGTGTTTCTGTGCCCTTGTAACTTAATTAGTGTTCTGAGAACACTGTTCTCGGATGGCTAAGCTTCTTTTCTTCCGTTCTTAAGGACAGTAAATGTATACGGACTAAGTGTACATCCTAATTTGGTTTGTGGAATTGAGGTGGGGGAGGGGCCTAGTTTCATACCGTTGCCCAAATCGCCCAGTTAGCTTCAATACCGACAGGTATCAGTTCTCTACACTATATCTCCATGTTGAACCCGTGCCGTAGCCTCTATGTGTTCTACTCTAGCAAACCCCAGCCGAACCACTCGAGCTCCTATCTCAAGCTACTAGTAGGGGTCGGAATCATTAGCGATAGCTTCGCGCTGTAGTTCTTCATACAGCTATAGTACATCATACACCCAAAGCCAATCCCAATTGCTACGGCTCCTACACTAGCGTATTCAAGATTTCCTTCAGTTTTAATTTTAAGCAAGTATATGGGTCGCAATAATGACTAGCATCATTCTGCTCTAGCTATGTGGCAAAAAAATCCAGTTCCAGTCCGTGGCAGGATGTGTTTCCAAGCGCGGTGGCTGCGACCTCGCGGATTCCTTATACATGGCTGCCGGATGAAACTTCAGCTTGTAGTTTCCGATTTGGAGCTTCGGAATCGGGTTTCAGAGTTTGAGGTCCGATTTGGCAGAGTTCCTGGCACGTGACGGTTTCGCTGAGACGTTAAAGGTCATTGTTATCATATGATTGTTTTTGCTCTTTTCGGGACCTCTTCGGGCAGATCCGACATGGGTGGTTCCCTAAATTAAGGTCCCTTTTAGGTCCCCAAGCTGGCACGGCACCCTTTGGCAAAGGACCCTCAAAGGAACCCAAATTTAGAGAGCTACCCACATGGGTGGTTGTCAAAATTAGGGTCCCTTTTTGGGTCCTTAATATAGTACGGCAGCACCGAATATTTAGGGTGCCCAAAAAGGGACCCTAACTTTGACAACCACCCTGACATCTGTCTCCGGTTCATCTGAGCTTGCAGCCCAAGGAGCATTCAAGCCCGAAGGTCCTACACCCCGAGCCCTAGACCCGATACCCTCAACTCAAAGCCCTAAACCCTAATCCGCAAACCCTAAACCCTAAACAAGAAACCCCTAAACCCTAAACAACAAAACCCTTTCGCATGAGTCCGACAGCCTCTGCTATGAAACCATCCGTAGACGCTGCACCCGAAAACCGGGCCTTAATGATTACCGTTTCTATGCCTATACTGCTTTGAGGGTCCATATTATAATTACAGTATAGTGGGCCTCAAAAAAGCCCCCATAGCATCGAGTCCCAGCTTCGGCTTGGCTCAGGCTTATCTTTTTGATCTTTTACATCATTGGCGTGCCTGGGCTCAAGATCGATTTAGGCCACACCGCCCACATGCACACACCCTCCGTGGTTTTAGTTGGCACTAGAATGGTTTAGGGGCTTAGGGTTTAGGGTTGAGATCAACTACAAACCCGGACAGCTTTTGATGGCACACCCCTGTAGCCCTTGGTCCTGTAGTTCTGAATGAACTGATGTGACTATGGTAAAGTACATCAGCATTGCTCTCACACTGCCGACCATGTTGTTAAACGGGCATCACTGAACACTAACCCCTCAGACCTAAAGATTAGAACTGCAAGACCCAACACCTTCAACCCTGACCCATTGTTGAGACTGGGACCATGACCACATGCCTCTCGAATCCTCAGGGAGCAGACTCTGTAGACTCTTTGCGGTAGATATTTTAGGCAAAGGACCGGTTGGATGTTGTGGGCATCCCAAGACTTCAAGGCCACTCTTATCTCAACTTCCGAATGCCCCCTTCCCACAGATACCGTCGTAGGAATGATTAGCAACAGTGTCCCTTATAGTCCCCATAGAACTATATAGCACAGTCTGCCCTAAAGCCCTATTCGCTCCATTAGAATTATGAAGGCCCCTAGATTCCCTGGATGAATCCCGAAGCTTGCAGAGAGCACTTGGGAAGAACGGGTCCGAGAGCGAAAAGCCCACAGACTACCTCAATTGAGGGCCCATACGTAAAGATCCCCTGGTATAGTTGAAGGAACAGTTTAGGGGTTTAGGGTTTAGGGCTGGGCTAACCATTCCCTGTTAGGCACTGTAAGAGTTTATTTCAGGAAGTCTCCTCCCAAAAGGGGTTTGGGAGTCTGTGGGGAGTGAGGCTACAGTGTTCTTAGAAATGGGGCTCCTGACGAGTTAGGTGTTTCTGTTGGTGGCGGATGGAGGGCCGATTATATTGAGAGTCCATCCCACCAATAACGTCTATATGGTGGTCACCATTTTCGCAAAACGTCCACATCAAGGGCGATGTTATGGATACGTGGTTGAGCTATCTCATGCTAGTACCTCTAAACCCTAAGCCCTGAACCCTAAACCCTGGCCGAAGTGCCTGGGAACCGAAGCAGATTTTCAGAAGCCTGACCACACACCCTGCACCTCAGTTGCTGAAGGTTTCGGGTTCACGTGCTTTAGGGTTTCATGTAACCTTGAGGGGTAAGGGTTTAGGAGTTTAGGGTTTAGGGGTTAGGTTTTAAGGCATACGGTAAATTCCTAAACGGAAAATGCGCGAAGGTGAGCGTCGTCTTCGAGCTAGTGAAAGCTTTCACCATCGAGGTCTTCGTTGAATTGCACAAGCAAAGAAACTCGGCTGGTCTTACATCGAGCACAAAATGTGTTGAGGATCTCACGTGCACCTGATTCCACAAAGTTCTCCTTGATCAGTCCGTGATAAACTGCAGATGATGATCTCCTGCCCGGCCCTGTAGGTTGTGAACTAAAGTCTGAGCCACTTCTTGCGGGAGTGCAGCATGTCCGAACTCCCCGCAGGGTTTGTATTACCCAGAGAGCTTAACACCCCTTAATTAAGGAACATGGCTTAAATTATATAGAGCTTCATATCACGTGTTCAGCTATACTCCTTCATTAAGGGGTATTGGGCTCTCTTGGTAAGGTTTGAGACATTGGAGTGCTTACATGGAGCTTCCTCGGGTCCTTGCGCCAAAGATCTTGAACCTTTAGGACAAAAAGGAGAGCTTGGAATTATGGGAGGGTTTCTCATATGGGTGGCTGTCAAAATAGGGTCCCTTTTGGGGTACCCTAAATATTAAGTTCCGTATTATAATAAGGACCCAAAAAGGGAGCCCAATTTTGACAACCACCCATATCTGTAACTCAAGGTATGTACTGCAAGCCGGGCCCGAGCCCCATAAACCCCAACAGTCTGAAGTTCCGACCACTCAGAGCAAAAACAGCCCCTGGGCTCTACCTTAAAGCCTTTATCAACCCTAAACTTTAAAGCCTGAGCCCCTTATAATTTAACCTCAAAGCCGTAAACCTTTAAACCCTGAGCCCTATATACTTTAACCTCAAGACCCTAAACCCTAAAGTTTAAACCCTGACCCCTGTAAGTTTTAGCCTCAAACCTCTAAGCCCTAAACTTCAAACCCTAAACCCACTGTCTGTGCCGCGTGTGCTGTGGGAATTGGGGCTGGAGGCTTCCCTGCCTCGTCTGCCCGGCCCGCTCTGCTGACCGGCCCGCATCAATCCATCCATCCATCCATCCATCCTAAACTCTAAACTTTATTTCAAGCCTGGGCCCTGTAAACTTTAGCCAGAAACCCCTAAACCCCAAACTTCAAACCGTAGACCCTACAAAAGATACCTTTTTTATTAGCCCTTATTCATCCCTATAAAGGAACGAACCCTTTGAAAGGGATCCCTTTCAGGAACCACCTCAAACCCGAGACTTCAAATCCTAAACCCTGCAGGAAATGAGCCCGTGAAGGAGTTTGAGGCTCTGAAGGCAGTGCAAAAAGAGGTCACCTCGCGAGGACCTGGTCATCTTGGGTGTTTCGGGTTTGAGGTTTAGGGTTTAGGGTAGGACCTGGTCATCTACGGTGTTTCGGGACAAAGAGGTTCAAATTTAAATTTAGAGTTTCATGGTTTAGGGTTTGGGGGTCATCGCGGGTGTTCAAGGGTTTCAGATTTCGGGTTTAGGGTTTTGGGGAGAAAGGGGGGGTTTAGATTTAGGGTTCGTGGTTTCAGGGTTTTAGGGTTTTGGGGGTGAAGCGGTTTCAGATTTACGGCTCGCGGTTCGTGGTTGAGGGTTGTAGGGTTTTGGGGCTCATCATGGGTGTTTCGGGAAACAGGGGCGGGGGCTTAGCGTTTAGGGTTTCGGATTTAGGTCAGGGTCTGGTTTAGGGGTATAGGGTTTTGGGCTCATCCACCGATCAATGCTCATTGGCTTTGTCACTGTGGGACTCATGCAGTAAGCCAGACAGGATTTGCTGCACGCAAAAGTAGCTTGTCTTGCGAAACACACCAGAACTAAGTCCGAATGCGGGCATTAGATACTCATATTGCTGTAAGGTCTGAACAATACTGTCAAAAGTATCCCCCTACTGTCCGTATGTAAGGATACTGTATAGTGTATAGTGTAGTGCAGAACCCGACTCCAGCTTTTGTTTATGATGTTAGTGTTGAAGGTTTAGCGTTTAGGTTTTAGGTTTATTTTGCAGGACAGACGCTGCATTATCGGGTCGTGGGGGACTTGTCGCTCCACGAGAAGATTGTGGCTGCGCTGGAAGAGGTGCCGGGAGTGAAATTTGGATGAGGGCTTAGGGTTTGCAGGGCTGAGGGGGCGAGGGAAGATAAAACAAAAAGCAGTCTGGTATTGGTTTTCGTGTGATCGTTTACGCCTAAGCCCTGCGCGTAGATTCACGACTGAACCCCTTATCTGCCAGGGTGCCGGGATCAACGTTCAAGTCTGCATGACAAGATGTCGGCTTTGGATGCTGGCAACAAGTTTCGGGCGAGTGCAGTAGGTTCCACTCACAACCTAAGGAACCCCAAGCTCAGTCTGACTATGAAAGCTCGGAGATAGGACTCAAGGTTTCTTGCCTTCTGCAGATTCACCGTGCGCAACCTCCAGCCGCGCAAGAAGCTGGATCTCGTTCCCCTTAAAGTTAAACCCACACATTCAATTCTTCGATGCCGCAAGATGGAGCACGACCTCCACGAAGAAAGCGAAAAGCTGCACGAAGAGAACGAGAAGCATCACCAGCACGATGCTCCTTTGTCATAGTTCGGTAACATCTTACATTTTTGGTGGTACTTAAACCCAATAAGGAATAGAAATGTAAATTTTTAATCCTATCCCAACAATGACCTAGGCTCATCCTGCTGCTAACGGCCACCCTCCTGGGCAACACCACTAGGTCTGTCTCGAGGCTGGGATCGGCAATCGGCCGCGCCTAGGTCAGTAGCCGAAGAACTGTCACTGCTGGTTTAGGGTTTTGGGTTTTGGGTTTAGGATTTAGGGTTTAGGGTTTAGGGTCCTGGTGTGAAGGTAACCACAGGGCACGTAGCATCCCTCATCCTAGATCCTGAATCCTATTTAGAGGATCAGGGGACTTAGCAAGTAGGGTTAGTTAGAAGTACCTTAGTTCCGGATATACATAGATATAACTATAGTTACCTTACTTAAAACTCTACTTACCAAGTTCCCTGTTGCTCCAAGTACCCTTCATTCAAGCGACCCCCCAAAGCCCATGAAACGTCGGAGCCTGAAGCGCTCAAGCCCTACTGTTGATGATATACATCGTGCATTACCTTAAGGACCCTGAACTGTGGGAATTATGGTATATTCCCAATAATGGGTAATGCAGTGTTTTTGTCATCAACTGTACTTCGAGGTTCGTGGGACTTACAGTAGATGCCCAAAAGTTGGAAACCCAATCGCCTCACTCCTTAAGAGTAAAGTGTAGGGATGCCCAGCACAGCACTATTTGGCCCTAATCCTGTTTCCAGCTTCTTGAAGAGGTGCATTATAGTCAGTGGGGTTACAAGCGATTGTCAGCAGGGTTGTGACTAGACAGAACTTGTGTTAGCTTAAGTTAAGTCTATCTTATGAACTCCCTGATACTGAAGTATACCCCGCCGAAAAACCAAACCACCACCCGCTCTTGAGACACGACCGCGCTTAGTCTCGGGAATGGGCTTGCTGATCTTGCCGACGCCGCCACAAAGTCGTTGCCATACGGACATTTTTTGAGATCTTTGAGACTTGATTCAAGGTAGCGGCTTCTAGAGAACTGTGAGGTGTTACTTTAAGGATCGGGGTCTCTCAGTTTTACTGTGGGAGCCAGGAAGTAAGTTCCTTGACCCCTGTCCAGAAGGAGAAAGATGACAGGTTCTTCGCCCGACAGTGTTCTCGCGTTGCTGGTGTAAGGTATCTCTCACGAGCATTTCTGATGACAGTATGCCTGAATTGACATGGCGGTTTCGGTTGAGTCGCCCCCATTCCCCTCACACTGTGGCTCGGAGAAGTAGGCGAGGAGCCCGTCAGCAAATCGTCTTGCACGGCTGAAGCCGGTACTACAGGACCCAGACATCCCTTGAAACACTTAATCTAGGAGCCTTAATAGCTACCTATGTTATATTGGGGGTTATATTGGGGGTGCCTTATTATAAGTCTAGTACAATCATACCCCCCAAAACCATTTCTAATTGCTAAGGCTCCCATTTTACACACCCGGAACCTTAAAGCCTCAAAGCTGACACGGGATGCAAAGATGGTGCGGGACTTCCTTCCTCCGAGAAAAGACATGGCCACGGCTATCCATTTTCTCAGAGGCTCCAATATCCTTTAATGAGGGACGATCGATGCAGCTGCATCTGTAGTCTCCATTGCAGCTCCTTTTTTGGCTCACCAGCTTTGTGGTTAGGATCCTGTAATATAGTTTTTGGTTAACCAAAAAAAAGAAATACAATGGAGACTATAGGCAGTGTCTCGGTTCTTGGGCTGTAGAGTCTGTACTGAAGAAATGTAGTGTTTTGGTGGTAGGTTTCCTCTAAAGAAGGATTCCCTCCGAAATCGCGACGCCGTCCTGCGACAGTAATAAATGGGTGGTTGTCAAAATTAGGGTCCCTTTTTTGGGCTCTTAGTATAATACGGAACCTAGTATTTAGGGTACCCAAAAAGGGACCGTAATTTTGACAGCCACCCAAATATAGGTCTGAATAGTTGCAGAAGGGTATTTACTTGTCGTCCCTACATAGCGATGCCATATGACGATACCACACTATACATGTGCCAACTATTGAGGGCACCACATAACTTTTATTTGTGGCACTGTGATGTCTGAAGAGATGTTTCCGAATTAAGGGATATTGGAGCCCTCTGAACTTCTCATCTTAGGATGAGCGCACACCCTCGAAATCGGAGCGGCATGACAGGCTAGTATAGGGGCCTTACTAATTTCCAACACTCTTCCTGTGCTGATTCTTGCACGGTAAACCCCAGAACCCTTTTCTCATTATTAATGCTCCTCTATCACAGGACGCCCGAGAGAACTTTAGAGGAGGGGTTGGGGCAAAGGGGTTCGCGCTTAAAGCCCGAAGGTGTCAGTCAAAACGCATGCAGCTTGTGTTTTTGGGTTTAGGGTGGAGCGGTTAACATGTTCGGTTTAGGGCGGTTTAGGGCTGGGGCTTTTGAAACTGGATATTCCTGGAACAGAACCCGGATTTTCTTTTGATTTGGGATTGGTGCTTACCGAGATATAGCACATCTGTATAGGGTTTAGGCAAGTAACAAGATGCCTTTGCAGGTTTTGTTTATCGATGTCGCTGATGGATGTTAAACCGTATATGGAAGCACGCATCATGTTGTGCATGTGCAAGATGTGATTATCTTAAGAGTCTAGCCTGCATCCTTGATCCTGATCGCCATACCCGAACTGCAGAGCATAAAGGGCTTATCGAAAAACATGTATACTGCACCTCGTGGACGATGGAGGGTATCGGAGCGCTTGTCTTCTCTGTTGGAGCCCGAACGGTCAAAGTGTACTAAGAGGTCCAGCACGATGCGAAATTTCGGGGTGCTGTGTGTCAAACTATGCTTCAGCCACAGAGCTTGCCAGAACCTTACGGCGAGCAGCTGTGAAATCGCATCCCGCGTAGTCGCACATTTAGGAATCAGTGTCATTTGTTGTCGTACCCGACGCTAACAACCCCAAACCAAGCCCTAAACCCCTAAACCCTAAACCCTAAACCCTAAACCCTAAACCCTAAACCCTAAACCCTAAACCCTGGAACACCCTCAGCCCTGAACCCTGAACCCGAAGCCTTGAAGCAACACCTTTAGCCCCTAAGTCTCTCAACGGCCCAGCGTGATGGAACCAGCACTTAGAGAATCTGGGAATTACCGTCGTAGGTAGGACTATCATTTATATTTCCTTTCGTCATTTTAGTCCCAAATAAGTAAAGTACTTATAAATGAGCCTGGTTACCAAGTCCCATGATCCTCCAAGTAGTACCATGGCAAGTTGCAGGTACGTGCCGTCCCACAGGCACTATCACGATATAGTCACCCGAACTAGGTACCTAAACGCTGAGCTGTGGTGCTTCAGGGCCTGTAAATAGAAACGGTAGGTCTTTGCACCAAATTTTGGTTTCCGAAGTTGCAGGAGTGCTCTAGCAAGCCTGCTCCAACCCGAAACCCTGACCCCGAACATTGAATATGTACCGCAACTCTGAAAAAACTGCGCATCACTTGACGCTTTAGGGTTTAGGGTTTAGGCCGTAGTAGCTTCGGGGCTTTTTCCTGGCTCGCCCAGTAGCCACGGGCATTTCGGCATGTGGTAAGGCCTTCGAGGCCCCTGAGTGATAACTCCTCGACATGGTGAGTGACATGCTACGGTTGATGGTATAAATTTTGCATGACCTTAACATTACCTTAATGGCCCCAGACTATGGGAATAATGGTGCATACTCTATTGTGGGTAATACAGGACATATATCATCAACCGCAGCTTGTCACCAGATCCCTTTAAGGAGCCCTTTATAGATCCCTTTGAGGAGCCCTAAGCCCTAAACCCCCTAAACCCTAAACCCTGAGCCCTAAACCCTAAACCCCAAAGCTCTAAACCCTAAACCCTAAACCGTCCTTATAGATCCCTTTAAGGAGCCCTTTAAGGGTGTCTTGTCAGGGCCCGGTCATCCCCACCGCCCGAAATGCCCAAAGCTTCGCTTCACTGAACCCGGACCGTCGCGCGGAGCCTTTCCGGCTTTGCAAAAAAAGGGCCCCGAAGGTTTAGGGTTTAGGGGTTTGGGGCTTAGGGTTTAGGGGTTTTGGGTTTAGGGGTTTAGGGGTTTAGGGTTGAGGGTTTAGGGTTTTGGGTTTTTTTGGCACAACGCTTCTTTACAAAACCCTAAACACCCGAAACCCCTAAACCCTGAACCGTGTGAAGGGCGCTTTATGGAGCGTTAACTGGTGTTACGAACTTCACCAGGTCTTTTGCTTCACGAGGTATGAGCAATTACCCAAGGCCCCGGACCACAGGGCTTAAACCCACAGGGCCCAAGTCCCTCGGCCCTACATGGAAAGGGATCAAAATTTCTGTAGGGGGTTGCGGGTTCAGAGTTTATCTTACACTTTCTGGTTCACAATAGTTGTTGGCCTCTCATTTCTATCCTGTACTTGTCGTCTTTTGAACTGCTACTCGCTGTTTTTAGACTGCTGAGGCTGATACTCTTGATGGACGAAATCCTGCATGACCCTCAGGACTCTAAACTACGGGAACTATGGTATATTCCTTATAAAGGGTAATGCAGGATTTTGTCCATCAACAGTAGTATCGCTTTTTCCAACGCTTTCAGTGCTATCAAAGCCGCAACCCTCTGACCCATGCTCCGAGTACAGTTCAGGGCGCCATCTGGGAGAGTTTGGAATCCTGACGACCCCAAAGAGCTATTCAAGCTTACTTAGAGGATCAGGGGACTTAGTAAGTAGGCTTATAAGTTAGGTAACCATAGTTATATCTACTTATAGCCTTAATTAAGGCACTTATAGTATAACTCTACTTACTAAGTCCCATGATCCTCTAAGTAAGAGGCACCGGCCAACTCCGAGGGCGTGAACTCTATAGTCTCTAAGCCACAAGACCAAAAACCTAGATGAACCCCACACCCTCTGAACCCTGGAGCATTTTTTGAAAAGGAACGCATTGGCTCCCCTAAACCCAACACCACAAGCCCTGCACTAAGCTAGAATGAACGGCAGGGCAGCCTGCGTCTTTTCATCTCGACGATTCCCTGCGTCTCCTGCATCGGCGCAGGGGCCCTGACTGTTTCGGGTACTCCAGTTACCCATAGGCTAGGTACCCTTATAGATCCTTTAAAAGGATCCCCAGGATTTATATCATCAGCCCTAGTTTCGACTCTCTGGTCTCCCAGTACCTAGGATGCCCAGTGGTACCCTTATTTCCCTTTTCGTGGTCCTAGGTTCCTTATAAAGTTACCCAATACCCAAAAGGGAGCCCTTTTCATTCCTAGGTTACCTATATGCAAGTAAAGGGAACTCCAGAAAGTTGGAATATGGATTAATGGTAGGATCCCTATAATTTACCTTAAAGGTGTTACGATAATGATATTCCAACTTTCTGGCTTCTACTGTAGCCCTTCGGACACTTCAAGGGTCGGTTTTTTGTCAGCCTCTGGTTGATTAGTCTCGAGACCGGGGAGCGACAGTTATGTAGGCAGGAACCCTAGGCCCGATTAGGGTTCCTTTAAAGGGGTCTATAAGAGTTGCTATTAGGGATCTATAAGGTTAGTATAATAATGTAGGAACATGATTAAGAAAACTTTGGCCTTTACTAGGGTTCCTTATACGCATCCCACTACTTTGGGTGTTATAGGCCCAGGGTTTCTTGATCAGGCTCCTACATTATATGATCTGTGTGGGAATGGTTTATGTTGTCCCGACTGCTGCAAGTCACATCTACAAGGCCAAACGTGCAAAGGAGTATAGGGTATTCTGACCAATGCAGCTATTTTGTAGTAATCGTCGTCCCCGGACGACTCCCGAAAACCTAAATCCAATCTTTGGCCTTTGCCTTAAACCCACAACCCGGGTCGGTGACCACGCGGAGCCCTGGACTTTTAAAGCCCACATGATGCTCACTTTTTCTTCTTTCTGCCTGGCTCACAATACGCATGATGAACACTCATGGGTAGGTTTCCAAAGAGGACTGTCAGCACATGCGCAGAAGCCAACGCGAGCTGCGCTTGAATTCCCAACGCCGAAGTCCTGTGCCCAGAATCCCGATGCCTTAAAACCCCTCAGCTGAGACAAAGACCCCCTACCCCCTTGAAACCCTGAAATCCTAAACCCGAGTTCCCAGACCGAAGGGCCCTAAAGCCTTGAAGTAAACCCCAATAACCCTAAACCCCCAAACCCCATACATCCCCAAACCCCTAAACCCCAAAACTCTATAAACCCTAAACCCCAAAACTCTATAAACCCTAAACCCCAAAACTCTATAAACCCTAAACCCCAAAACTCTATAAACCCTAAACCCCAAAACTCTATAAACCCTAAACCCCAAAACTCTATAAACCCTAAACCCCTAAACCCTACAAGCCCTAAACCCCAAAACTCTATAAACCCTAAACCCCTAAACCCTAAACCCCTAGACCCTAAACCGTAAACCCTACAAGCCGACCCAAATGGCTATGGATTTCGTGGTGGACCTCTGCGGCGACGAGGAGTTGACCGACGAGGCAGCTGTTGGGTGCGGTCTGGGAGGTCAATGTCGGGGTTTCTTTCACAATGAATACTAATTAGGGTGCCGTTTTGGAGGAGTTCTCACAATTAGTATCTTTCGCCAAAGGCTCTTTATTTAGTGAAATGCCCATGCAGGCTTCTGAAGAGAGTTTATCTGAAGGATTTACACGCCGAAATCTCCATGCGCCCTAGTGAATCTTGTCTTTGGCTTCTTGGGAGTGTAGAGCTTGAAAGCAAATGTTAACCCCCTGAATCCCTTAACTAGCCCCTAAAGCCTGAAAGCCTCATAAGCTCAAATCTCCTTTTCGAGTTCCTGTCACGTGGCTGTGTCCTCCTCAGGTCCCAGAGGAGTGGGTGCGTCGAGTGCAGGAGGCACATGCGATAATGACGACGGGTCATGGTGGAGGGTTCAGGTTTAGGGTTTTCGGGTTGAAGGTTTAGGGTTTAGGGTTTAGGGTTTAAGGTTTAGGGTTTAGGGTTTAGGATTTTCGGGTTGAAGTTTAGGGTGTAGGATATGACTCCTACCTCTGACTCTGGGTATGATGTAAGGGGCTTCTTATTCCGATCCGACATTATATGTTTGAGGACGCTGTTGCTTATGTGCTTTTGAAGCTCCCCAGCTGATTCATGCATAATGTAGGAGGATGTTTTTGTTTCAAGCAGGCGGACTTCTGTCGGCTCTGCAAGCGGAGTGCCAAGCTAACATGATCACCTATCGCATGTATGTTGCAAGTAGGGTTCAGGGGAGTAGGAGTTTAGGGTTTATAGGGGTGTAGACTCAGGGTTTAGGCGCAATGAAAGTACGTACAGGCAGGGTATCAACTCGAGCCTTGGTATGGAAGCCGCATAGAAACTTTACTATCCCGAATATGGACCTGTGAAGCCGTGCATCGCAAGTCTCAGGCAAGCCTGTAGAGATATCCTAGAGTCAGGCAAGTCCCAACTGAGACCGAGTCTAGATCCGAAACAGTCCGGCATCTCAACAGCCGGCATTCTGAGCCACCGCATTAGGATGGAACGGGTATGAGTTTAGAGTTCAGAGTTTTAGGATTTCATGACAGTTCGTTGTGCCACATGCCCTAAGTTCAAGCGAAAGTGCATGCAAAGGGGCGGTGGCACGACTAATCTGCAGGCCCAAACATCTTTAATTTACGATTCCCCAGAACTCCGAGTATCAGAATCAGGAGTATAGGTTTCCAAAATGCTGGCAATACGAACATATCGGCTCTCGAACCTGGACCTTAGACCCAAAGAAGACAACCCTAAATGCATGCACGCCGCGTCGAAGCTGGCACCGCCCTGCCGTAGGTTTGTCCCCGTGCGCCTCGTGCAGCGGCTCCTTGCACTGAAAATAGTGGCTGTACAGGTGTAATCCGGTGTCAGCTTTTCGGGCTTTGGGGCCTAAAGGGCTTCGGTGCTTTAGGCCTGAAGGTGCAATACGGCCAATGGGTCTTGAAGGTCCGAGGGCTGAGGCGATGCAGCTAAGCCTGCGGATGAGGCTTCAGGCTGCCTCAGCTTCGGGTTTGAACAGAGGCTTACACTTGAGTCTCATGGGGTGTGCGATTTCCAGTCTTGTTTTTGTGCGGTTTGCTGTGCAGGGCCCGTGATGTCGCACTCCAGGTTTCGGGACTTTACTTACTTTAGGGATATTCATGATAAACAAACTACTGAAAGACCTTGGGTTCAAAGGTTTTTGTCCTCCTGTAAAGAGATCTCCGTGATCTCCATAAGCCTTTACCGCCTACTTTTTATACATCCTTTATATGCCCCCTGCAAAACCCAAGAAAAGGAACCACTTGTCATCCCCAAAAGGAGCCTCCTTTCAGACCCTGGCCAGAGGTCGTCGCGTCTCTTCGTGAGACACGGGATGAGTCTCGCACCATCAACCAGCTCTTGGACGGTACCGCGGCTGACCAAGTCATCTCCCTGGTTCTTAAGGGGTTCCTAGGTCTTTTTAAGCGGTACTATCACTTAGTAGCTGAGTGGATACACTTGACACTTTTTGGGATAATATTACCCACTATAAAACTGAAAGTGTACACTTTTTGGGGCTTATGAACTCAGCAACTAAGATAATGGTTCGTTTAAGGGATCTATAGGGTTTAGGGTTTAGGGTCTACTGTCTGGTTCTTAGGGAATGGGGGAATGGATCCCTGTAGCCTAAAGTGGTCCCTATAATCCCCAATAGTCGTCTCCATTTTCCATTCCCCCATTCCCTACCAAGAACCAGACAGACAAACACTGCTAGAAGTCAGGGCCGTTCTAGACGTCTGCACCCGAAAAGCTTGGATACTCATGGGTTAAGAATGCAAAATGCCTTCTTACCCGCCGTAAACCAACAAAAAACAATGACCGCCAGACCAGAGACCGTCCCGAAGTTCCTTTTTGGAATACATCTTGTCTTGGGTGCCAGACGATCTGAACCATGAGATGGGCTAAACGGCCAACCTCGAAAGCACTGCGTCGGAGTGCATAAAACCCTAAACCCTACAACTTAAACCCTAAATCCCTAAACCGAAAACCTTGAACCCCTAGGCCCTAAACCCTCAAAACGCGCCATCGGAGGGTATATGTAAGCCATATCTCCGAAACTTCGCGCTACAGAGGTCTCCAGCCGGCACCCACGAAACGGCCGCGGCTGGAAACTCCAAGTCATGGACGCGAAGGCAACCGATGAGAGAGCTCAGGGTTTAGGCGGGGCTTAGGGTTCAGGGTTTTGGGCTTAGGGCTTTGGGTTCAGGGTTTGGGGCACAGGGCCAACATGCCCAATGGGTTTGCGGGGTTCATAGGGTTTCGGGGCTTATAGGGATGAGCGGGTTTAGGATTTAGGGTTTAGGGTTTATAGGGTTCAGGGCATAGGGAACACTTCAACTGAAAACTGTAGAACTGCCGGGATCAAGTAAGACGCACGAATGTACTATGCATGCGTCCCATCATAGTAGAACTTCATGCGGAACAGTTTGTAGTTTTCATCGGCGTCTTCGTCGTCGTCGAAGATGCAATGACAGCAAGATGAGCGTGCCGCCCCCGTTCCATGTGAAACTTTTGAGACAGCACACAAACGAGATCTGGATGCATGGCTTTCGCACTACCCTGCGGAGCACGAGGCTAGATCGAGGCACAGACAGGCGGAAAAGAGTGTAAACCGTGTCGACAGGCCATGCATCCACGTCGGTGCCCGGTGCGAAGACTACGGAGGAGACCCCGCCAGGTGGGACCGTACTGTATAGAGCTCTAGCAGTGCACGACCGAAGAATCCATTAAATGCTTCATGGAAGTTTCTGCTTCGTTGGAGCACCGGTGGACTTGGTAAGGGCCGTTACGTGCTCTGTTTCCCTGTTCGTATAGTTCCGGGCGACGGCTTGTGAACCATCTCAGTCAGCATCCTGACCTCATTCCCTAACGGCTTAATATAGATCCCCTCGCAATTGACAGGTTCCATATGGGTGGTTGTCAAAACTATGGTCCCTTTTGGGGTCCCTGTTATAGTACGGCACCTATTATTTACGGTACCCCAAAAAGGGACCATAGTTTTGACAACCACCCATATGATTCTATACATCTATCCTCCATACCCCTGCTGGCTGTGAGGAAAGGCGCTGCCAGGATGGGGGCCTTTGCGAGCACCGACAGCTCGTGACATGCCGCTTGGAAATGCAGCGAAGTGCTGTTCCCAGACCTGCCAAAACGGCTTCCTGTAAGGGATCCTTAGGGGTTCCTTTAAGGAGTCTATAGGGGATCTATAGGGTTTAGGGGGACTCCAAACCCCCTCAATTGAGGAATTTACCATAACTCAGACTGAGGGTCCTACTACGATAATTTCAGGTGTAATCCTCAATCAAGGGGTTTTGGAGTGTCTCTGGGTTCTCGGGTTCAGGGCATCACGGTTTCGGCCTTCGGGCTGCCGGGTTTGGGAAACGCAGTGTTTTCGGGGTGACTGGGTTCGAGTTGTCAGATGTGAGGTTGAGCGGAGTTATCACGGGTACATTCACGTGCAACCCGACAGTCAAGATTTTCAATTTCACTGTGCAGTGATTCCAGAGCCAAGCATCCCGAAGCACTCAGAGACAGGGCCTCCCGGTCATGTCAGTTCGATTCTGTAACACGGTGGACCCCGGCAGCAGACGCCGCTGGAGTCGTGAATTCACAACATCAGTTAGAGATCTCAATGCAAAGCTCTGCACTCGACAACCTGAACCGGTTGTCTACGTCTTTTTCTTACAGTAGCTATGATCATTTCATCGGACCTTAACCAGAAAGCCGGAGGATCCTGGAAGCTTCGCCGAGGCTTTAGGGTTTTGGGTTTTTGGGTCTTGGGTTTGGGGGTTGGGGTTTTGGTTCAGGGTTACCGGGTTTAGGGTTTTGGGTTAGGGTTTTGGGTTTGAGGTTTGGGTTTAGGGTTTACGGATGCCGAGGAAAATCCGGCGAGGACCAGGGTCGCCCTTGCAGCCGCCCTCCTTCGAATACCTGGTGCCCTGGGAAGCAAAGGTGATGGAAGAATTTGGTGTGCGAAATGTAGGAGTCAGAGTATACGACCTAACCTTCCCTTCCGATGAAGCCGCAGATTTGGCATGCTGCAGAAATCATGGGGATCCGGTGTTGCTGCTTTACAGCCAAACGTCAGTCTTACCAGGCCCTTACTAGGCAAGGCAAGCTGGGCTCAAGTGGATTGTTATATGTCGCTGAGGCATGTTCTGCGTACATCTGTCAGCACCGGATAGCAGCATAGGTGGTTTTGGACTTTGAGTGGACTGCGGACAACCGGAAGGCTGTGAAACCGATCAGTGGCCTGTCTGCAGTGCTTGTGTGTGAAAACGTTTTGGTGATGGGCTTCCGCTTGTGTGCGGCTCCGAGTCCATGTCTTTCTCGAACGGGAGCTTAGATAGCATCTTCGAAACGAAACCGCGAGCCTACGTAGAAGTGACTACAAGTCTTTGCACGAATCCTCGCGGATATTCAACCTTAAAGAGACCATGACCAGGCGAGATCACGCAGTTTCCCTCTGTGCTGGTTCGACTGGCCGGCCGAAAGACCGCCATCGTCGATGAGCTCCTCGACGCAGTCAGAACTTCCTTTGGGGATCACGGTCTTAGTCTATAGGCTGATAATGAAACTCCCTTATATTTCTATCAACGTATAATCTCTAACCATCTCCAACCCTGATTATGGCCCTAAGTAGTATGCCTAGAGTGGCCTGCAAGGCCTTAAAAACGGAACTCAAAACCCGACGTCAACTTCAACGGCCTCCGGCTCCTGGGATCTGTTTACGATACCTCGCCTGTAGCTTCTGCTGAGTATCGTTTGGAGTGAAAGTCTGCCATGCCAGGTTCAACGCTTATGTCCGCCCCACTCTGAATCCGATTTTGCCCCAGTTCTCCATTGAGCCACGGCTGCAGCAATCTGGGTCGCTGCGGTGGGTAGGTCTTGGTGAACTCTATCTTTATCGCTCTGGTTTCCTTCCACCCGACATTCTGAACCTATGGCGACTTTGGGACATTTTCACGGACACCAGTTCTGACAACGAACCTATGTGTGTGTTCAGTAAGCTCTGAGGCCCAAAAGTTGATGGAGACCACAAGATTACTTCAGAAGCGAGAGCTGATTTTTTTAAGTCCAGCGAAGCCACCGGAAGGGTCAAATCTCGAGTTCTACTGCACCTTACTTGGATGCTGACACTTAGCCTACCTACTGCGCCCCCTGACCTCTACGAACATCAACCCTCACTTGAGGGCCTAAAGCCCTAAAGCCAAAAAACTAAGCCCGGTGTGCCTTCCAGATCCTTCCAGTCGGAAACCAGGACTTGACCGGTATCACCCAAGACATGGTCGACAGGTCCGCTCCCCTGGAGGACCAGAGATTTTCCGTTAGAAACATGAGATGGTTTTTAGGATTTAGGCTTTAGTGCTTACAGGTTTCGGGTTTTCGGGTGTAGGGATGGTTAGGGTCTCGGGCCTCGAGGGTAGGGTTTAGGATCTATATGAATCATGCGTAATTATGCGTAGGGTGTAGGGGTTTTGAAGGGTACAGAAGGTCGCACCTCCACGCTCAGCAAGCTTCCCCAGATGCAGATCTTGCAATAGCCTCAAATGTGAAACCCTTAGCCCTTAACGTCCGAAAAGTCGCAAACCAGATATCTTCTGACCATGCAAACTGCAGGACAAGCTTACGCAACCTTGGTCTTATTGGCCATTCCCTAACCTGAAACTTTAGGTCCAAAAAGCTCCAGCCCCGAAACCAGAACCGAACCCTAAAGCCTTAAACCCTAAACCAGCCTGCTAGCCTGATGGCCATCCTATGGAGGAAGTGCTTCCCCAGTACATGGAGCTTCCGAGCTGTAATGGATGTTCAGGGTTCAGGGATATATGGTTAGTCTTTAGGACTGGGGCTCATGCGCCATCGGAACAGAAGCTTCTGCGGCAAGTGGGGTTTGTAGCGCTGAACCTAGGGCTGATGGAGTTTCAGGTATTAACCTGGGCTTGCAAGGCTGACGGCTTGCAGATGGTTACAGGACGCGTAGACCGGTTGTTATTGCAAGGCAGATCGGGACTTCAGGGATGATGAAGCAAGGGGGACGTGTAGTTATGCCGGGCACAGGCAGTGGAACTTTAGTAACTATTCGGATCTGAGAAGTAACTTTGATGTAGGCTTCTAAATCTCTAAACTTTACAAGATCCTTGAAGCGCTTGCGCATGTTGACCCGCGACTCGGAAAAGCTTAGGTGGCTGAAGTCACATGGACTGGTGTCAGACGATGGGCGCCGTCAAGGTGCAGATGCCGAATCCGAAGTTGAGTCTTGGGCTTTCGGTAGGCGTGGATGTCCCTGTATGGTTGGCTTGCCTTAAACTGAATGTTCGGTTCATGGTTTTCCGACTTCGGGGCTTTGGACTGTCCGGCTTCAGGAGATGTTGAACAACTCGTGTTGGTTGTGTCGCAGCTCACGGAACCCAAAACACCCTAAACCTGAGGCTAGAGGTCAGCTTCGAAGTGCAAGAGTCAAGAAGTCTTCGCTGTGGAAGCTTTGTCATCCCTACTCCCTGAGCGGTTGGAAGTTGAGCGAAAGTTGAATTCTGGTTCGAACTGACAAACTTAAGTAACTTCAGGCTTAAGCTTTAAGACTTGGGCTTTCTGGTCGAGGTTTTGGCGTCTTGCGGTCGCGTGCAGGACACTGGGCCATCTGCACCTGGACCGATGCCGACATTGGGGCGCAGCTTGTGCGCGAACTGAGCTTCAAGGACTTGCACTCAAGAAAGCCAGTCAGCCACTCCTACTTGCTGCAGAGTGAAGGTGCAGGACTCTGAATAGTTTGCACCGCTCCCTGCTCCCTACGGCCCTGAGACTTTCCAAGAAAACATATAGTGCCACCCTATCTCCTTAGATTACGTAGTAGGGTCTTCTGGAAAAAAGTGTTGTCCGGCCCATGTAAGGGCTAGGGTATCCTTTCTGTTTCACTATTGAATTACATCCTGCATGGCCAACATTCTCCAGTTCGAAGAGGGTGGGCTTACCCCGCCAGGTGTAAGTGGAACTCAGCTCAGACTGACGATTCTGATGTGTCTTATTTGTGATGACTGTGATGGTGAAGTTGCATTCTGGTGAGATGAAGCTTACCGTCAAGTGCAATCATGCCTTATGTCTAGTCATTTAGTGAACAGCTCTGGTTGACAAGGTTACTCGGACCACTGACATTTTCAAGATGGTGGTGATGTGATGGTGATGGTGCCGACCATGATGATGATGCGCACGCTGAATTGTTGTGGCTGGGCTTGCGCAAGGACCGCTTGGCCTTGTTCTGAAGCAGTCCTTTGCGGCTCTTTTTTCGGGATCAGCGATTATGCGTCGCATGTTCCAATGCACATGGCGTGTCGGATGTTCTGGGCAACGACGCTCGCTTCTCACCTTAACAGCGGCTCAGTTTTTACACATCCTGGAGGCACCACTGACCACAACGGAGGCTGCATATGCTGAAGATCCACTCTCAAAGCTGACAGAGGTTCAAAAAGGGAGAATTCTGCAGGCAGCTTCATTGCATGCGATGGAAGCTAGCTTTCCAAGCAGCGTCATTTCAGAGGCACCGGCAGGAATGCGATGCAATGGAGCAAGAAGAGGCAAGAATCAGAGTCCACACGACTTTTTGTGCGATGGGGGCAATGTAGAGTGCAAGGGCACCTCCATGCTGTGGGAACAGTCCAGAAGGAGTTGGGTGGCACGGTGGCAAAGCGTCAAATTCCTCCAGTCTGCCGGCATGATTCATCATTTAGTCCTGGCGATGCACACTCCTGGACGAGTTGACATCTTGTTGCACGATCATGCCTTCGGCATTGCATTCTCAGGCAAAACAACGAAAATTCGAGGGCATTCCATTAAGGTTGTTGGTGAAAGGGGGCTTCTATGCTCGAAGCAAGCTGCCCAGAAGATGCTGCACAAGATGGTCGATGCACCAGGCTCTTGCCTGCGACTGCAGTCGTGGGAAATATGCGACAGCATTTTGACACGCCTCATTTGTGAGGAGTCTGCTCGTGAGGGTACAATGCTGGCACACTGCTACCGCAATGTGCCTCTGGCTGGCAAATCTGCAAGTTCAAGAGGCAACTCTTTGCAGAAGATAGCTTTCGAGGTGGATCGTGTCAGGCACCCGCACTCTGTGTTCAGGAGCAGCGTGGGGGAACTGGATCTGATAGGCATGCGGAAGGTTCAGCGGCGCGGCATCGCGCGGGGCAGTGCTGATTGGCTGCGCGATTCTGTCCGAGTGGAGTTCAAAAGTTCGAAACTGCGTTGGTCTGAGTGGCACTCTTGTTGGCTGGTATCTTTCCATGGTGTCAAATTTTCGCTTGCCTCATCAACCTTCAGGGCTGCAGCATTTGATGAGCTATGGCTTGGGCTGTACAGCCCTATGGGTCTTCATCTATTGAAACATCTCGGTGACTTTGGAGTCTCCACTCGTGGTATACGAACCCAGGCCGACGGCCACGCTGTAACCGTATACGGCCCAAAGGGAGAGGAAGACCCCATGGCTGCACTGCAGGTCATCTTGGGCAAGTTTCGTGGAGCCAGCTGCGAGCTGTTGGCTGTCATCACCTGGTGATGCCACACATGGAATAGCAGAGAGGCTGATTCGTTCTGTTGGATGTCGTTACAGACGGTTGATGTACCTGGGTCTGTAGATACTGTAGGTGCAGCAAGTGATGGACCAAGAAATGCATTCTCTGGCCTTGGTGGCAAACACTGCCCAAGTGTTGTTAAAGCTCCCGCGGCCAGAGCACGTGATGCAAGCTTGGTGGAAGCAATCGAACCCAGAGATCTGTAGCTCGTCAGGTATGAGTGATGATATGGGAGTTTCCGACAACAGGGGACCCTAGTACAGCAGCCTCAATAGTAGGACCCTTATGATAATAAGGACCCCAGAATATAAGGTATCCCTAATGTCGGAAACTCCCATATAAGTGCGTGTGAGATTCCATCAACCTGAAATCTCGAGCTTCTCAGCAACAAAGAACTCCGCGAGGAAGTGCCACTTCCGGGCTGCTTCGATCAGTGGGTGGATCTGAAGGTCATGCACCTCGGCTGTTTGGTTTCCTGCCGAGTCTCGGTACCTCTTTTCTGGTCCTCTAGGTAGGCCTTTGGGACGTGTTGTTGTTTCCCTTCTTGGGCTTGAGATTCGGAGGATCGTCTTTTTCTATAGTTTATGGATGCTTTAAACAGTGAGCTACTCGGGCTTGTCTGTGTTGCAGCATGTAGTGCTCAGGGCTCGAGACCGCACGCTGTGCCTGGGTTTTGACCATTGCTTGTCCGGCTTTCGTCTGCTTGCAATTAAGGTTTCAGCGGCACTACCGGCGCGAGCCCAAAGGCGATGGATCTTGTCACCGTCATGCTGTACGAGGGTCTTTTAGATCACGGCTTGAAATTTTCAGGGTCTTTCAGTCTAGCAGATTCAGATCACGGATCGGAATTTCAAGTGATCGACCCCTGGAATTCATAACTCCGAGCGGTCTATCTGTTGCAGCTTTTTCAGGTCACCCTGGTCAGAACCCGGGAAGTCACTCTCGAAGCCTCGTAGCTTTGTTAATGTCCTACTATAGGGGCCTTAGTCATTAGAATAGGGTTCCTTTAGAGGGGTCTAGTAGGGTTCTATAGTATACGGCCTTAATAATTAGAATAGGGTTTTGGGGCCCATTGAGGAACCCCCAAAATAGTGCAAGTAATTCTGTAGGCCCCTTTCTTACCAGCATCCTTTGCCTGGGTATCTAGCGAAAGCCTTCGCAAGGAAACCCGCATGTGTAAGGTAAGCCTGCCTGGTTCCGACCTCGGCAAGCACACAACCCGGACTTTGCATGGTTCCGCAGAATCCACAGATCCACTGACAGGTGATCTTGAGCCATATGTATTCCTTCGTGGGAAGCCCATTGTTATGATGCATGTTCGTGTTCGTGCACCTTCACATTCTTCCACGGCTTGGTGCTCGTGTTTATTTTTCCGTGGAGGTCCCCCACCTCGTTAGTGTCACTACCTAAACATGCAAACACTGAGCCGAAATCATGCCGAAGTACGAGGGAGCTCAAACATATCCTTTGTGATAAAGACTCCAAGTGCGCCGTGCCTTCAAGGTGGCTTGCAGAGATGTGTGGAAAGCTTGGGCCTCACCTTCGAGGCATGCAGGGACCACGAGTTGGTGGTCGGTTTGCAGCTTACAGCTTCTTGTCCGGGAAGCAAGAAGGGTTCGGCACTAGCTCAGCTGTTGAAGTTGTCCGAGCTGGATAAGTGCCGTTTTTTTTGTCAAGAAGTTTCCTCTGTACCAGTCGAAGAAGCTGTGCTACGAAAAGCGTCCTCCTGTCTTTAGATTGTAACCTTGCAGCCTGCAGCATCAAGGAGACCAGCTAATTACGAGTCTTTCTTGAAAGACTGAAAGATGGTCACCATCTCCAGGCTCTTCGCGGAAGAAGACCTAACACATCTCACATTCAGCACCAGTCAGACACACATACCTGGATCATACGGATGTGATGTGGCCTCACGTTCTCCAATTCCTCCGGCCACTCAATCCAGAAAGACGCAACCAGCCATGTCCGACACTGCCAGGGTCGGGCACACGACGGCCTCATCGACTGTCGGAACACGGCCGCAATCGTGCTGTGCTTACGACGGGGCTCAGGGAAGCACATATCGCGTCCCATATTTGCCCTAAAGGCCCATGTACTCATATAGCATACACTTGGGCCCCCAAGTACCTAAATAGGGATTACATCCAGGCCAATGTATATACTTTATGAGTCCAGCACCCTTAGGGTAAGGAGCCAGAGCAGGACAGCACTGTCAAAGGGGCACTTCCACCGTACTTACTTGTGCCTCGAAGTACCTCGTTGTTTTCGTTTTCTGCCAACCAGCGCTCTTCGCTCAGGTGCTTCACATGGCACAGGGGTCGATGCTCTACGGTGCTGTCACTTTTCGCCGGGCAACACGAGGCAGCTTCGAGAGTTGAGGGCAGCAGAAAAAGGGCTCTGCGGGGATGGGGGTGGGGTCTTGTAGCGTTTCGCATGGTTTAGTGCTTTGGCGTCTGCTGCTCAGGGTTTTGAGGGCACGCAGCCCTTACAGCAAGCGCAAACAATAAATGCAGCCCGTAAAGCCCTACAAGTCGCAATGCATCAGTATGACGCGATAAGTACAATCCCGAGCACTCAGCCCCTGTAGGCTTCTTTAAGCATTGCAGTTGCGCCTTCAGCCTAACAACCCTCGACGATAGGACCGATAGGATAATTTGGGAATGCCATGTATTCAACACAGTATGCCGGCCCTGTCAGGCCTTTAAGCCCCAAAGCCAACGCTTGAAATTTGAATGAAGCACGAGAAAGAGGGTGACCTTAACCCCTGCACACAAACGAACCCTATACATACGTGCCCACGAGGCCTCGACCGAGATGGTAATGTCTTCGGCAGCCGCGCCCACCGCGCGGCACAGCAGAGCCGGAGGGCGGAAGGAAACAAAACTTGCTGGAACCGCTGTGAGGTTTAGTTTGGGGTTTCGGTTTTGGAGTTTAGGGCAGGCTGGCTTGCTAGGTTGAGACGTTTTGCGGGCATTATGGGTTCAGGGCTTCGCGACTTCACAGGTTTTAAACTTTGGGTCTGACTGCTGCTGTACTCTGTAAGGCCCACTGTGCTACTTGCTGGAAGGTCGACTTCCTCTTTTCCTTCTGTCACGCGTATGTCTTGCATTTGACTTTGAGGTTCGTTGTACGAAGAGATCTTGTGATCCGAGAAGTAGTTGATGCGGGCTGTTGAAGTCCGGGGCCTAAGAACCCCAACACTTCCCAGTTACACCGAGGAGAACGTACGCAAAGTTGAGATGTTGAGAGATTCTTCCGTAAAAGATGGAGACCTCGGAGAGTGCAGGATCTGCTGCTTCCGTGCACCACACGGTCGCAGTGCGTGTGATCCTGAACTTTCACGGTCCTGATAGTCAGATTACTTTAGAACCCAAGAGACTGGAAGTATAGGGTTTAGGGTTTAGGGTACGGTTTAGGGTTTAGGGTTTAGTATAGGGTGAGCAGACTTGTTGAATTCCATGGCCCAGGCCCTGAGTCAGTTTTCGCAGCTCTTCCCGGGCATCAAGATGGAGGCCGGCGATGCATTGCAGTAGAGGAGGTTAGGGTTCAGGGTTTTGGGGTTTAGGGTTTAGGGATGTTTAGGGTTTTTGGGTTTAGGACTTAGGATTTTAAGGTTTCGGCTTTTATCGGCATCCGGCTGCGGGGATAGGAGCCGAGGGGTGGACGGTGTAGGTTGTGCTTGATGTCCTGTTTTGATCTTATGCGTTGCGGCTTTGAGTCTCGGGGCCGACGGTTCATCCTCCCATCAGGGTTTGTCGCCTAACGCTTCAATTTTGTAGTGTCTCTGGTTCCTGGAGATCTGATCATGAAGGCTTGTGGATTCTGAGGTTTTGGAGTTCGTCCATGAGTGCAAGGCTGAGGTTCGATGCTTATCGCAAGATGTTAGGATATTCGGTCCCAGCTGTTGAGCTCGAGCAGGACCAAAACGAGAAGAACAGAAAAAACTTCACCGCCTCAGAAAAACCTCAGCACTCCGTCCACGCTTCTTGACCAGGTGTGCCTGGGGCATTTGCCCATGCGGCAGGGCTGGCAGAAGGACTGGGCCACATCAGGTCCGTAGTAATCACCGTCAGACTTGCTTTGCCAAAGTCTAAGCATGTGAATCTGAAGGTCTCGACATTCGTGGAAACATCTCTGTTGATGCCACAGGCTAGGTCCTAGTTGCTGGTTCCGAGCAGGTCAGAGTTCGAAAGGATCAAAGACAACCCGCAAAAGGGCACCGAACTGCTTCAGCCACGTTTGTCCCGGCTTCTGAGACCACAGCGCCGCGCGTCACTTCACATCCCTAAGTCCCCAACCATCGAGTCGTTCTTCTGTGATGGACACGTGACGGCTGCCAACGGTTTGTGGCAATCAACGAAAACTTCAGAGAAACTAGGACAGCCAGTGTTGTTCAAAACGAGGGAGAGGCCGATAGAGAAATCAGGATTCGACAGAGACTTCGGCAAGACATGTCTGTAGTTTATCACTTACAGTGAACTCCAAAAAGCTCAAACATGGGCTGGGAATGGGTGGTGCTTGGGAATGGGTGGTGCTTTGATTGTCTAGATTTTAATCACTTGATGGCATGCATGCGGTTATCACGTTCCAGAATTGTGGCATTTACTGCAAAAAAGCTGTAGGCCCTCAGCTCCAAACCCCTCCTCTCATAAGAGGAGCCCGTCAGGATTTGGCGGACAAAGCGGGTTGAATCAAGCACGGCACGTCGAGGCAAACTGGTTGGACGGGTTTACTGGGGAACACGGGCAGCCTCTAGTGAGTGGTGCTGTGCACGCCGAGGTGTGGTAGAGGTCCTTGACCTGGGTGTTGACTTGTTTGTTCTATTGTGTCAGTTGCACAAATAATCAATTGATCGTTGCTGGAAGGCATGCGTGGCGTTCCTGGTGTGGGCCCTTTATAGATTCGTTTCGTTCTGACGCGTTGTTTTTTCATTCTAGGCATGTGAAAGCCTCTTCTCCCCCCCTCTCCTGAGGGTAAGTGCAGGTGCTTCAACACGTTTGATGACGTCAAGGCTGCCAGTTCCGGAATGGAGGGAGATCTTCTGGCCAAGCTCAGCATGAGTTTGCAGGCCTTGGAGCCCTAGTCCATTTCCGTGATGTGTTGTTGCCGCTTGCAAGTTCTGCGATGCGGGAAGCTGAGGTGGCTCTGTGTAGGCTTCGGTTCGTCCACAGAGCTGCCATGCAACCTTCGATGCTTTCTCCAAAGGCTTCTCGATGCTTTGGGACTTCCGCACCCCTGGTCCAGAAGGGGAGCTTGGTCTTACTGACGCGGAGAGCGAGGCTTGTGGCGATGCTCTTGGCAGGGTGCTGGCTCCAGAACGGTGCTGAGCCCAGCTTCTGTGGCAAAGTCGCAGAAGACATACGCCTACAATTGCCGTCGTGCGGGGCGACAATCCCCCAACGTGGCCGAATTCCTCGTAGAGTCCGCGAGCGAAGGCGACAAGTGCCGGATCGCACCTCAGATGGTGAAGCCAGACGATTGACGGCACAAATAAGCAGCACCGACTCGGCCACGGAATTGCTCGCACTCCTCGAGAAGCCAGTGGAGAACAAGAACCTCTTCAATCACTTCCACATGTCTGCTGCCATGACGACGCTTGCCAGGTTCAAGAAGCGGCGCCAACTTCGCCCCGCTGATGCGAGCAGCTCTGTGTGGGCCCAGCTCGCAGCCCGACTGTCTGAAATGCTCGTGCAGGATGCGCTTGCACCGCGGGGCATAGCAAATGTGTTCTATGCAGTCGGCGAGCTTTACGAGCAAATGGGTGAACACACAAGCCAGGTGCTGCCAAAGCTTTGTGAAGCCGTTCAGGCAAAGGCTGCCGGAATGGTGGAACAAGCACTTTCTAACTGCTTGCTGGCAGCTGCCAAGCTCCAAGGTTCAGCACCGGAGGCCTTGAAAGTTGTACCAACACTTACGAGGTACATCCAGGGCAAGGCCGTGTCCATGAATTCCCAAGACTTGGGCAATTGCCTGTGGGCTGCGGCGAGGCTTCAAGATGCATCGCCGGAGGTGCTGGATGCCGTGCCAGCCCTGGCAAAGCGCATTGCGGACAAGGCGCAAGACATGATTCCTCAAGACCTGTCCAACTGCTTGATAGCGGCTGCCAAGCTCCAAGATGCATCACCAGAGGTGCTGGACTGCGTGCCAGCTCTTGCCAAGCGCATACCAGAACAGGTGCAGCACATGAATCCTCAGGATTTGTCCAACTGCTTGTGGGCATCTGAAACACTCCAAGATGCATCACCAGAGGTGTTGGATGCTGTGCCGGCTCTTGCAAAGCGCATACCGGACAAAGTGCTACACATGGTTCCTCAGGGACAGTCCAATTGTCTGTTGGCAGCTGCAAAGCTCCAAGACTCCGCGCCAGAGGCCTTGGAAGCTGTACCGGCCGTCGTGCGGCGCATGCAGGAGACCATCATTGCGATGAACTTACAGGACTTGTCCAATAATTTCCGGGCAGTTGCAATGCTAAGGGATGCATCATCGGATGTACTGGCATTGGCACCAGAGCTTATTCGGCGCATCCACCCGGTCATCAGACAACTGTCGCCGGAAGGGCTGCAAATGTCGCTGCAGGCGGCGCAGCAGCTCGGGGAGGACGAGTTGAGGGACAGCTTGCAAGCCGAAATCGACCGCCGGCAGCGATAGCCGTTGGATCGAGAGTCATTTTAGAAAGGCACCAGACGGCACGGCTTTCGCACTTTTGCGGATAGTTCGCCGAAGGATGTGAGAGTGCGAGCTACCAGGCGGCGGACGCATTTGCTGCTGCATGCACTTGCACCGGCCCTGCCCTGTGCTCTTTGGGAGCACGTTCGGGGTCTTGAGTGCAAAAGTGTATGTGGGGGCAAAACATCCGCTTTGTGCTTGGGATTGACCGCGAGGTCCATCTCGAGTCTTGACGGTCACCGTTTTTTCGGGGTAGTCTGTGGAGCCATGTAGCCTGGCTGTGTGAGTTGGGCAGGCTTGGTTTTGCATATTGAAAAAAAGGTGGCATCTGACAGTTTTGCTGATCGGCCCTTGTACCGAACACTCGTAAATCATCGTAAATCCAAAGTCTTGCAACAGCACGTTTCCCAATTCAAGTATCCTAACACAACCATCCGCATCCGCCCTTTCCTGTTCCTTGCAGGTGTGCCTGGTTGACCGGATCTCGACAATGCGTGGCTCGTGCTCGCAGAGGCTCTGCATGGTCTTGTGTATATGGCTTTCAAGTAACGGAAGAGATCAGACTGTACAGGCATTCAGGGTGTTGACCGGAGAGTTCAGGGCCTGCGGTCTGCAGCTTGCGTTCGACTTGTGGACTTGGGGTTTTCGAGACCATATGGCCTAGGTTACATAGTATAACGTACCCCAACACCCTATTCTTATTAAGGCCCTGGAGGCTTCACAGACGAAAAAAGAGCCTTCAAAAAGACTCAAGCGCCCAAATGCATTTGTCACCAATCATCCCATGCAGGTCCCCTGAACGCATTCAGGCTTCAGGGTCGTATATGCTACTCCAAATGAAGCGATTCGGGCATTTTGAAGCTTATCGCTTGAATCCTGTGTTTCGGAGGTTAAATCTCGATGATGTGCAGAAGCATCCTGTACCTGTGTCACAGCGAAGGACGTGTTGTCCTGCATGGTTCGCATTTCTCTATCACGGTCCTCTTGACATGCTGCATTGAAAGTACCCACTTTCAATTCGAAGCTTGCCCAGCTCCGAAGCGCATGCGAAGGGCTCCCTCAGTCTTTCAGCTGTTGAGAAACTTGTCTCTGTTCTTTTTCTCTAAGGCTTCCTCTCGGTGCCACCTCGCATCGGAACCTTTAGAGTTCGCCGGTCGTGGTAATCAGTTCTTTTGGTAGGACAGAGGGAGAAGAGTGGGAAAGGGATCATGGCCATAGGGCCACGACAAGTCTGATTCCAAGGCAAACTTCTAGGACACTACTCCGTCGCAACCTTCTGGCAAACCTCCTGAGGAGAGCGGCCTTTCAATATTTTGTGGCCAGATCTGGTCGAATCAGGAGGCAGGGCCGGGACTTTGCAGTGTCGGGTACCTGGAGTCGTCGGAGCGAAAAATGAGCCTTGAGAGAGTGGTTTCTGTCAATGAAAGCCGTCAGACACTGCGAGACTTTTGTGAGTTAGAGGCTCATAGGTACAGGTACGCTGGCACTCAGCTGTTTTTCAAAGATGATGCGGCATGCTATCCACACACCAGCTCTCTGAGGCTCGATTCGTTTGTAGTATCGGTGCGGAACCTTGCCGGTGCTCTTCAAAAGCTTCGCCGGGGCGGCCTCTCCGCGATTTTTCTCTCCTCGGCCGAGATGAGGAAGAGGCTCGCATGCCGGTGGATGGTTGTCGCCGCGCTCCTGGCGGGTTTCTGGCTCCAGGAAGGCTCGAGGACCAGCTTTTGTGGAGGAGCCCCAAACAGGTATGTCGCGAAAGCGGCAGTTGATGGTGGTCAGCGAGGCTTCGGAAGCCGACTTCCTCGTAGAGTCCGTGAGCGAAGGCGACAAGTTCCGAATCCCAACTCAGATGGAGAGGCGAGGCGACTCACGTCTCAAATGACAAAGGGGGCCGGCTCGCCTTCCGAGTTGCTCACACTATTGGACAAGCCGGTTGATGATGCGAAGCTCTTCAACCATTTCCACATGTCAGCGGCTTTGACGAGGCTGGCTAGATTCAAGAAGAAGCGCCCGTTTCGCCCAGCTGATGTTAGGAGCAATGTGTGGGCGAAACTAGCAGGCCGACTGCAAGGCATGCTCCGAGAGGACTCGCTGCCAACACGTGAAGCAGTAAATGTGTTTTATGCAGTAGGCGAGCTTTTTCTGGAGATGGAGAAACACATGTCGCAGGTGCTGCTGAAGCTGTACGAAGCCATTCGAGCAAAAGCTTCTGGAATGAACGCTCAGGATTTGTCCAACTGTTTGCTGGCCACCGTGAGGCTTCAAGATCTCTCACCGAAGGTGTTGAACATAGTTCCAGCAATCGCAAAGATAATACCGCACCAAGTTGAGGACATGAAGCCTCAAGCATTGTCCAACTGCCTGTGGGCAGCTGCTAAGCTCAAAGATGCATCGCCCGAGGTGTTGGATGCTGTGGCTGCTCTTGCAAAGCGCGTACCGGACAAGGTTGAGGAGATGATTCCTCAGGAGTTGTCCAACAGCCTGTGGGCAGCTGCGAATCTCCAAGATGCATCGCCAGAGGTGCTGGATGCTGTGCCTGCTCTTGCAAAGCGCGTAGCGGACAAGGTTGAGGAGATGATTCCTCAGCAGTTGTCCAACAGCCTGTGGGCAGCTGCGAATCTCCAAGATGCATCGCCAGAGGTGCTGGATGCTGTGCCTGCTCTTGCAAAGCGCGTACCGGACAAGGTTGAGGACATGATTCCTCAGCACTTGTCCAACAGCCTATGGGCAGCTGCGAATCTCCAAGATGCATCGCCAGAGGTGCTGGATGCTGTGCCTGCTCTTGCAAAGCGCGTACCGGACAAGGTTGAGGACATGATTCCTCAGCACTTGTCCAACAGCCTATGGGCAGCTGCGAAGCTTCAAGATGCATCACCGGAGGTGCTGGATGCTGTGCCTGCTCTGGCAAAGCGCGTAGCGGACAAGGTTGAGGAGATGATTCCTCAGCAGTTGTCCAACAGCCTGTGGGCAGCTGCGAAGCTCAAAGATGCTTCGCCCGATGTGCGTGTAGTGGCATCGCCGCTCATAGTTCGCATGCGTCCCATGCTCAGAAAACTTGCACCACAAGAGTTGCGCATGTCACTTTGGGCAGCCCAGCAGTTTGAGGAGGAGTACTTGGCAGCCGGGCTGCAGGATGAACTTCACTGTCGGCGGCAGCAATGAGCCTTGTTGTCGCAAGGGTCGATCTCTACTTCTCGGGTTTTCGAACATGAGACGATGTGTTGCCTCGCCAGGTCGGCATGTGAACATGACAGCTTTGCCACGATTGCACACTGTTGTGATTGGCCCGCCCCGAACTCGTGTTTTTTTGGTCGGAGGCGGCGTAGAGTCGCGCAGCCTTGAAGGTCGAAGCACCGACGCAGTCGCTCCTGCATGCAACTGCACCCCGACCCTGTCCTGTGCCCTTCGGGAGCACGTCTGGGGTCTTGAGCGCAGGGGTATGAGGGAGTGGCTGTTGCTGTTGCTGCCGCGCGTCGTTCCCTTTTTTCAAATGCATGTTGCGGGATGAGGATCGAAAAAACTTCGGATCAATGTCCGGGATTCTCTGCAGCAGTTCAGTTGACACTGACGGTGGATGTTCCCGGGAGTTCGGGTATCAGCGTACTTCGCAGGGCCAGTCTAGCATCGAGAAGAAGCCGCGCCTGGAGAAGCACGAGAAGTCACAGGCGCAGGCTCCTCAGCACAGCCGGAGCAGGGGAAGAAGTATCGCTCACAGGTTCTACATACAGTTGCACGCGAAAACTCTGGGTGGGAAGCACAGGCTCCGTGAAGCTATTGGCTCACCGTAGTTGGACACGAAAAATCAGCACTGACGGAGATCCGGCCTGCGGCTTTGGTCGACGCATCCGCCATGTTCAAACTGCGCACGCCGAATGCCCCAAGCTTTTCACAATACATGGTGCCACACCACACATGGATCTGGAACCTCCAAGCCCAAAGCTTCAACCTATTATTTTGATTACTTTTGGATGTAACAGTACTGTAATTACTTCTGCACTCATCTTATAACATGACCGGTTTAGCCACATACGTGAACTAGACAAAAGCCAGAAGTGGACGCGACTGCCCCCTTACGAGTTACATAAGAGGTGCCCGCCACAGCTTGGAGATTCGATGCCCTGTTTCTGTTCCCGAGGTCCCGATACTTCGCCGAGAAACCGCGTCGGGATCCTCTTTCGGTTTGCAGGCTCCTGATGTGTGGTTTCAGTATGCTTCAGCTGTCACCAGTGGTGTGCGGTACTTATATAGATGCTCTTTAGGCGAGGGTTCAAGCAGTCTTTTGGGGCTCATTTAAGGGTGGGATGTGTGCATTCCATGGGATGTGAGCTTTCCCCGAGTCCTGTGTAGTAGCATCTGACTAAGTTTAAGGTTTGCAGTGGTTGCCGGCTCAGCGCTGGACTTGGAGTATCAGGGGACTCAGTAAGTAGGGCCTGAAGCTTATACATACGTACAAATCCTACGTTCATGTCAAGATCTGGGACGTTCCTCCGTTTCTCGCCGGGTCGCGAAAGTAAAGAGCACATGACCGTCTGGAGCCAGAGCTTGCATTTCACGAGCTCGTAGTTGTAATTAGTTGTGAGGCGGGCGCCCGCCGAGTTGCAAGGGTTCATGCTGAACGGTCGCAGCTCTTGTCTGGCATGCTCGCATGTCGACAGCCAAACGACCACCACCCATCCATTGCCCATTCGCCTGGCACCGCTTCTGCACCCTTCAAAACCTAAATCGAAAGCTGATACCAATCAACCGCCTTCATACTTTTTGGCATGAAGCCGGTCTTCTTGCAGCTGATAGCACTTCGATGCTTCACTTAAAAAACAGATATTGAGACGAAGCCCAGACACTCCATGCTTTTGCCCCATGCAGGCACCTCGAAGCTCGACGATGTTTGGCTCCCTTCCCAGAGGCCCGGCAGCGAAGAGAAGCGGGTTTGGGACACACAAGGCTTCAGTAACGGAAGTTAGATGTTAGGGGGTTGCCTATGGTCATTTTCCTTGCGTTCAGAGCTACCCGACGTTCGGATCGTCTTCACCACAAGCTGCCAGATTGGAGTTGTGGATGAGTTTAGGGTGCCGGGGTTCAGGTTGGGTGCTTTGTGCCAGAATGCTACTGACCCGGCTGTTCGTCGGCTTGTCGAGGGCAAGCTTTTAGGGTTCGGACCATGGAGGCAGCAGTTCGGCGCCATGCTTAGCAACACGATTCGGCGGAATTGTACTTGATCAGTAGTTCTTACGGTTCTCGGAGGCAAGACCTCGGACCTCTTGCAAGTGAAGCCCTAATTCCTAACTTCATTATCAGCCAAAGCTGTGGACAGGAATCCCAGAAACGCCGTGCATTTGCCTTTCCAGGCGCCTCGAATCTTGACTTTCCGGAGGCCCAGCTACGGAGATAGGCGAGTTTGGGACACAAGAGGATTACAGCCCTAAACCCTATAAACCCTAACCCAAAGGATTCGGCAATGCAAGTTTTATGTTGGAGGGTCCAAGATTGTTTTTCAAGGGTTCCGTGCTTCTGGGCATTCAGGTTCTTGCTGTGATTTGGGCCAACGGCGGTGGGGAGCAACGCGTTCTTATGTACATAGAGCATTGGGCGTGTTTTGCAGGTTTTGGTGAGTGTAGGTGTGGCTCCTTTTTGAGAGGTGCATATGTGGACTTTCGAATCGGAGTTCATGGCCCAGTAAGACGCACACACACACACACACACTGACTGCAGGACACGGTTGTCGCAGCTATGAAGAGTGATAAAGCTGTGGGCTACATGCGCTTTAGGAATCTGCCCGAGTCTGCTACCGGAATCTGCGGAGCAAGCTGAGAGATTGGAGTGGTCGACGGAGTTTCGGTTTTGAGGCTTGCAGCGCCGGTTCTCAACGGCCTGGCGGCTAGACTTTGAACAGGCGCGACATCCAGATTTAGTTGTGCTTGGCTTTTGGTATGCTTTTGAGGATGGGGTCTATTTGGTGTCGAGCCGCCGAGCTTCTTCGACTCCATCATGTCAGGTTACATATTATCATGGTGGGATCTATGAACAGTTGGTGCAAGTTGGTTGACAGGGTTTTGCCCCGCATCTCATATGTGACGAATGGCTGCTGATGGGGGCCTATGTTTGGAGAGACTTGAGCTAAGTCCTAGAGGAGCTGAGTCAGAGATTCTATTGCAAACTGCGCAGTTGGAATGGTTGAACAAGTTCTCGAGAGTTTCCCGTGTTCGTATCAAGGGCTGCAAGGCTTCAATTTCAGTTTTATGTGGTTTCTTGCCAAAGTTGTGCTCCACTTTGTCGAGAAGTTCCTGTTGTTCGTGTTCCTTGGAAGCTTCAGGTCAAGATGTGGGGAGTGTTGTGCTCTCCATGTTGGCTTCTGCAGGCTGAGCACGGCCAGTCAGCCTCGTGGAAGTTCCATGCTTGTGTGCTCATGACACACGCGGATCGCTTGGATAGCTGTCATCGTCAACGATTCCCTTTGAAAGCTGGCACGGCACTCGACGGTGATTTGCAGAGCTTCGTGGCTCTCTGTGAAGCCCCGAGATGAGGAAGCGGCCGGCATGCCACTGGACCTTTGTTGCCACGCTTTTGGCTGGAAGCTGGCTTCACAACAGACCTGAGCCCAGCATTTGTGGCAAAGTGGCAGCGAGGGCAAGGAGGTGTTCGCATACCTTTCCCCCGCGAACAGCGTCGGTTTCTGGCTGCCGCAGTCGCACAAACCGAGTTCGAGGTGGATTCCGTAAGCGAGGAGGACGCTTGCCGGATCGCACTCCAGATGATGAAGCCAGACGGTTAACGGCCTACATATCGAGGGCACGTTCAACATCGGAGTTGCTAACTCGATCGGACGGAGCCTTGGAAAATGCGGCCCTCTTCAACCATGTGCACATGTCTGCGGCGTTGACGAGGCTTTCGAAGTTCAAGAGAGCGCGCCAGTTTTACCGGTCCGATGCGAGCAGCCCTGTGTGGGCGAAGCTTTGCGATCGGCTGGACTCAATGCTCAGGGAAGATTCGCTACCACCGCGTCAAGTAGCTAACGTTTTCTACTCCGTCCATGAGCTTTACGAAGAGATGGACAGACATCAAACACGGCTCCTGCCGAAGCTTTGCGACGCCGTTCGGGCGAAAGCTGCCGGCATGAAAGCTCAAGAACTCTCCAATTGTTTGCTGGCTGCTGCAAAGCTCCAAGATACCTCGCGAGCGGTGCTGGTGGTGGTGCCAGCCCTTGCCAACTGCATCCCGGACAAGGTGGCAGACATGATTCCCCAGCACTTGTCCAATTGCTTGTGGGCAGCTGCAACGCTCCATGATGCATCGCCAGAAGTGCTGGAGGCCGTGCCAGCCTTGGTGAAGTCCATACCGGATAAGGTTGAGGAGATGATTCCTCAGCACCTGTCGAACTGCCTGTGGGGAGCCGCGACGCTCCAGGAAGCATTGCCAGAGGTCGTGACTGCCGTGCCAGCCCTTGCACAGCACACGCCGGAGCAAGCTCAAGACATGAAGCCTCAAGAGCTATCCAACAGTCTGTGGGCAGCTGCGAAGCTTCAAGATGCAACACCGGAGGTGTTACTTGCTGTGCCAGCACTTGCAGATATCATACCTGACAAAGCTCAACACATGAAACCTCAGGAGTTGTCCAACACGTTGCTGGCAGTGGCGAAACTCCAGTATGCATCGCCAAAGATGCTGGTTGCCATGACAGCTCTTGTCGAGCACATACCTGGCCATGCGCAACGCATGAATGCACAGGAGTTGTCGAACTGCCTCTGGGCAGCTGCGAGGCTCCACGATGCATCGCCAGATGTGTTGTTTGCCATGCCAGCCCTGGCACAGCACCTGCTGGACGAGACGCAGGACATGATGCGTCACAGGCTGTGTCGGCTGCTGCCGGCGCCCTCGCAAAGCTCATAGCACACGAAAGCTGCATCTACGATGAAATCATCAAGCCTTGCTTTGCCGCTCGCTGGCAACTGCGAAGTTTAGAGATCCAGCAATCGTGTCCTGGTACTCGGAGAGGAGAGGTCTGAAATTGTGAATACCATAGTTCGCTGCATGCAGATGACAGGCAGCAGGATTTGCAGGATCTGCATGAGCATTGCGGAGCTCAAGAATCCGTCACTTGAGGTGGCGTTGGGTGCGTCAGACCCTTGATCAAGCAGTTGGCAGTGCTCTGCACACACCACTTCAGGCAACCTGGCAGTTTCCAGCTCGCAGGCACAGCTCGACCCGGGACATGTTTCGAGTAGTTTTTTGAATGCGTCCATCTCGTCCTATGGACGGTGCCGAGGGGAAGGTCGTCAAGTCTGCATCTGCACATCGTCGTCCGCATGATCATGCTGCTGCAAGGAATGCATAGATTTATGATCGGTCCGCAGAATGACCAATGATGCTTGTCGAAGTGCTTGCATCGGCTCTACTTTGCACCATCCGGCACAACGGTTGCGGGTCTTGCTTGCGAGGATGCATGGGGCGTTTACTGCTACCAGAGATGTTTCGCGCCGTTTCCTTCACGAATACGGTCTGCAGAAGTTTGCGAAAGCTTCGAACACATTTGCTGATTTGTTTGTGTGTGGGGAGGGGGAATGGTAATGGCTTTGCTGTAACCTTCATCATCGACAGTTCCTAACAAATCGCGACAACAAGTACGTGCCAGTACGAACAAGTCTGGAATCTTCAAGCCCATTGGGGATAGTGCCTAGTATCAAAATTCCAACGCTCCCCGGTTGGAGGCTGGCTCGAACCACAATGGCGCACCTTGCCTCTTGCGACAGAGGCCCGCTCCTGTTTAAAGAAAGGAAGCCGTGCGGATTCCAGTTGAAGGTACTTGGGGCAGGGCTGAGGGTTCCACGCAAATCTCGGACTTCGAAGTTAATGTCAGCTTCTGCTTTCCCTAGAAAGTGCACCTGTCATAAGAGTAGGGTCCATGTTAACCCGCTTGCAGCTTTCTGACCTCGTCCAACAGAGGACGAGACCATAAACCACTAAATGCTCAGCCCCTATTAGGCTTAACCCCAATGGGTCGTTGATATCCATTAACCCTATTGTAAAAGACCCATACATGTTGATGAGGGTGACGAAATCGAGGAATCGTATTGGCCGCTGTAAGCATGATCAGAGAGGCTTGATGAGCTTGCACCAAGTCCAATGTAGCTTTATCCGCGAAAAATCGTCCAACAAGATTCAACATGTTGTTTGATGTTGCCTTTGTATCTGAATTGATGCAGTTTGCATAGATGCGGAACCTCGCGATTCCTCTACAAGTGGTGTGGTGGCATAAGGAGTTTGGCCTTAAAACTCAAAATGCCACAACAAATTGCTCAGCATGAAGGCCGGAACTCAGACCACACTGACCGGCGATGCCTCTACAGGCACGCGGCTCAGTCTCGTGCTTTATTTGCAAGTGTATGTTGAACTCGGCAAAGGGGCGATTGCATTGTGTCGTCCTGCAATGCGTGAGCATCTGCTTGGGGCTAAATTCTGCATATGTCAAATACTGTAACCGGAGCCGTGCAGGGTCGAATCGGTTTGAAGCTCTCAGCTTTCTCCGGCATCCCGATGGATCGCAAAGCATGTGCCGCGAGGTTCAGCTCCCTTCCAGGGCGGCTTCACCGGCCGGCTTGCCGAGTGGTTGTGGCGGTCATGGGATGTTGCTGGCTGGCCTCCCCGGAACTGGCCCTGAGCCCTGCAATTTGCGGAAGAGCCCGCCCTGCACTAGGCTTGCCGGTTGTCCCAACTGCGACGAACCGCGCGGGCTGCAGAATTCTAGCCTGCAAGATTCCGCGGAAAGTCCGTGAGCCCAGGCGCCAGGTTCCAGACCGCAAAAATGCAGAGAAGGAGGCTAGAGCATTGACGAGCCGGATCACGAAAGCTAGCTCGGCCGCAGAGCTTCTCGATCTTCTTGATAAGCAGGTTCGCAGCAAAGTTTTCAACGAGTACCACCTGACTGCTTTCATGACGATGCTGGCCAGATTCAAGAGGCGGTATCAGCTTCGCCAAGGCTGCTTTTCGAGCAGCCCAGCATTGGCCAAGCTCGCAGACCGACTGTATGATATGCTGCAGCAAGACTTGCTGTCACCACGCAGCACGTCAAATGCCTTCTACGCAGTGGGCGAGCTTTGCCAGGAAATGGAGAAACACCTGTCGCAGCTTCTGCCGAAGCTTTGCGAGACGGTTCGGTCGAAGGCTGGCGACATGGAATCTCAAGGTCTGTCCAACTGTGTTTTGGCGGCTACTAAGCTGCACGATGTTTCCCCGGACGTGTTGGTCGTCGTGCCAGCCCTTGCAGGGAGCATACGGGACAAGGCGGTGGACATGAACCCTCAAGAGTTATCTAACAGCCTGCTGGCAGCTGCGAAGCTCCACGATGTGTCACCGGAAGTGCTGACTGCCGTGCCTTCCATCGCAATGTGCATACCTCACCATGTGAGGGGCATGAAACCTCAGGAGTTGTCCAATTCCTTGTGGGCGGCTGAGAAGCTCCAAGATGCATCCTCAGAGGTGTTGGATGCTGTGCCAGCCCTTGCCAATCGCATACAGCACAAGGTTGAGGACTTGGAGCCTCAAGGCTTGTCCAATTGCATTTTAGCAGCAGCGAAGCTGCAGGATTCAGTGCCACAGGTTTTGGATGTCGTGCCAGCTCTGGCAAGACGTATACCGGACAAGATTGAAGACATGATTCCTCAACACTTGTCCAACTGCTTGTGGGCAGCTGAAAAGCTCCAAGATGCATCACCAGACGTTCTGGATGCCGTGCCAGCCCTTTCGAAGCGCATACCGGACAAGGTTGATGACATGATTCCTCAAGGACTGTCCAGCTGCTTGCTGGCATCTGCCAAGCTCCAGGATGCGTCGCCAGATGTGTTGGTTGTCGTGCCAGCCATTGCAAAGCGCATACCAAGCAACGTAGATGACATGAACCCACAAGAACTGTCCAACCTTCTAGTGGCAGCGGCAAAGCTGCAGCAGTCAGGGCCGGAGGTTTTGAAAGCTGTGCCATGTATCGTTCGGCGCTTGCAAAAGATCATCAACACCATGGACATGCAGGGCTTGGCCACAAACTTTTGGGCAGCCGGGAAGCTCAAGGATGCGTCTCCCGAGGTTCTGGCCTTGGTACCCAAACTCATAGACCGAATCTGTCCTGCAGTCAGCCAGTTCGTACCGGAAGGGCTACACATGTCACTTTGGGCATCCCAGCAATTTGAGGAGTGCGAACTGGCGGCCAAGCTGCGGGCGGAACTCGACCGTCGGCAGCGCTGAGCCTGCCTGGCAGATGACCTTACTGGACCAAGCTTAAGACTACTAGTACCATCCTTCGAAAGTCGCAGCAAGCTCATTCGCTCCTGCATGCACTTGCACCGGCCCTGCCCTGTGCCCTTCGGGAGCACGTCCGGGGTCTCGAGTGCAACGGCATCAAGCGGGGCTGCTGTTGCTGCTACGAGTTTTTAGGTTTCACTTGGATCAGCCCAGCACAACTTCAAGAGTACAGAACATTTGGAATCGACTGCAGCGCTGATTGTGTCCTTCGGCAGCGTCGAGAACCGTCTGGTAACTTACAGGTTCCATCGCGCAATAAGAGCATGTCTGTTTCTTGGAGGTCAGCTCGGGGGTGAAGGCACAACATCAGAAACTTATGTTTGTCACCTGGAGTTCCACAGAGGCACAAGCACAAACGGAATGTCACGTCAACTGTGCTACCCCAGTGTGGAAATGACCCCATCATTCCTTCAAAGCGTTGTGAAGTAGCCTGCCAAGGGCCGACTTAGCACTCTTCACATCACAGCTCTTCCCATGCAGTCGTGCCATCTTGAAGCTCAAATCCCTTCAACTGGCATCGTGAACTCCAGCACCAATTACTTCTTTCGTCTTGAGAAGGTGACCGGAAGCTTCGGACTTGGGCGACATCTGCCCTGCTCCTTCGCAGCAGTTGGGGTGTAAGACTTGGTGATGTTTTTGGTCTTGCCTTTTGCGTTGAGAACTTCAAGGCTGGATGTTTCAATTCGGAGCATAATTTGCAGAGTTTTCGGACTGAGAATTCGAGTGTTTGAAAATCCTAAGTGCTGACCAGGAGTTTGGTGTGCTTCTGCTATTTTCAGGACACGTCATTCCTGTGACCCCTACATCTGCGCTCGGTGACATAAGACGCAACTGCCCCCATGGCCCTAACCATAGTGACCCTAACTTTCGAGATCAACTCTCAGCGCTCGTGCACATCGGGGTGGGGTTTGGCTGGCTTAGAGGTTTCGGGATGCAAGCCACCCAAGAGGTTTCGGAGGCGCAGTATCCGGTCCCCAAGTTACCACCAGGACAACGTCCTCTATAGTAACCATGGAGCAATAGCACAACCGACCACCGCAGAAGACTTCTGCAAAAAGGCAAGCACAGCCGAGGAACCTGGAAGGACACCTTCCAGTTCTGAGAAGAGTTGCGTCGCAAAAGGCAGTCCTTAAACTTCAAGGCTTGAGACTCGGTGGAATCTGAACAGCATGCTGTTGCCCTGAAATCTGGAAACTTAAAAGCTTCAGAGATCTGAAGCTCGGTCAGAAGGCCTCTGAACTATAGCAGCCAGGCATGAACTTGAAAGTGCCATGAAGCCGCAGCCAGGCCTGTCGACACCAGTACACCGATGGAAGGAGGCCTGCTCTGATGCGGGGCTTCAACACGAAGGGCTTCTAGGACTCGGTCTTACGCGGGACTGGCTGGCCGAAGTTTTGCATGTTCCCTTTGCAGCCATTGAGTAGTATCTTCGAGTGTCATGCTCGTCCAGCAATTCCCAAGGCTCGAATTCATTAGATTTCCCAGTCTCGAGCTTCCCAGCCCACGATGGATCGGCCGTCGTCTTCGAAGTCGTTTCGGCCGGCAGCCGCAGCCGCAGGGGGATGTCTTCGACGGGCAGCTTCCAGCTTGGCAATTCATGCCATGTTGTTTGGATGCTGCTGGCACACCTTCTTCTGCTTCATCGGCTCCGGTGCGCAGGTCCTCGGTCAATTTAGGGATACTTTCCTCGATTTGTAGTTGGGGTTGCCTATAATATATTCAAAGCGAGCACCCCCCCCCCCCCCCCCCAGCCCCCCCACAAGGTGTCGTTTGTTTTTTTTTCAACCGGGGCCCAGGTTCCCGGCCTTAGCTTGGCTGGGACAGTGGCGGCGGCTATCCTGGCTGGCGAGTGTCGTTCCCGGAGCCTTAGTGGCCCCCAAACCCAACTTTTCAACTCCTGGGGCTCTTGAATTGTAGTCTTGTATCGGCAAGTTTGAACCTTTTCCCCCATAGGCATTTGGGAAGTAAGGAGCAAGATGCCTCAGAGAGTCCGCGAACCCAGGCGTGGGACCCAGGACAGCGGAAGCCCCGAAGGAGAGGCGAGGATGTTGACGAGTCGGATCACAAAGACTGACTCAGCTGCAGAGCTTCTGGAGCTGCTGGGTAAGCAAGAGCAGACCAGGATTTTCAACGAGTACCACGTCACAGCGTCCATGACCAAGCTCGCAAAACTCAAGAGGAGGCGTCAGCTTCGCCAAGCGGACACGAGGAGCCCTGTGTGGGCCAAGCTTGCAGCTCGGCTGCAAGATATGCTCCAGCAAGACGTGCTGTCGCCACGCAGCACTGCCAATGTATTTTATGCAGTCAGTGAGCTTTACGACGAAATGGGGAAGCACATGTTGCAAGTACTGCCGATGCTGTCCGAAGCAGTGCGGGTAAAGGCTACAGGAATGGTAGAGCAAGCACTTTCCAACTGTTTGTTGGCAGCTGGCAAACTTCATGACGCAGCACCAGAGGTGCTGATTGCTGTGCCAGAACTTTCGGAGCAGATTCGGCGCAAGGTTGCGTCAATGAATTCTCAAGATTTATCCAACTGCATTTGGGCATCTGCGAAGCTCCACGATGCGTCACCACAAGTGTTGGATTTGGTGCCAGCCCTTGCAAAACGCATAGCAAACAAGGTGCAAGATATGATTTCTCAAGCATTGTCCAACTGCCTTTGGTCAGCCGCGAAGCTCCAAGATGCATCGCCCGAGGTGTTGGATTCGGTTCCAGCGTTGGCAAAGCATATAGTCGACAAGGCCAAGAGCATGCGTGCCCAGGAATTGTCCAACTGCCTCTGGGCAGCTGCAAAGCTCCAAGATGCATCGCCAGAAGTGCTGGCTGCGGTGCCAGCCCTGGCCAAGCACATACCGGACATGCTCGATGACATGGTGCCTCAAGCATTGTGCATCAGCTTTTGGGCAGCTGCCAAGCTGAGGCAGACATCGCCAGAGGTTCTTGATTTGGTTCCGGAGCTGATTGTGCGCAACGGTTTGGTAGTCAGAAGCTTCGCACCAGAAGGGCTGAGAATGTCACTTTGGGCGGCACAGCAGTTTGAGAAGCACGAGTTGGTGGCCAAGCTCCAGGCAGAAGGCAACCGCCGCAAGCGCTGAGCGTGCCCGTCGCAAGGGCCGGTTTTGAGTACCGTATTTTTGACACATCTTCCTAGAGAGCATACCTGAATGCATTCGCTCCTGCCTGCAGCTGCACCCAGACCTCCGCGGTGCCCTCCGCGAGCACGTGTGAGGTCTCGCGTGCAAAGCATGAAGGGGCGGCGGCTGTCATGCATGAATTGATTTTGCTTGTTTGCTTATTTAAACAGCTTCCCATGCTCCTTGATCGATCGAGAAAGAAGTCAATCAGTGAATGCACGTCTGTTTCCATCGCGATACTTCTCAGCAACCTACTCCGCCGTCTCAGATGCACGGGGCAGGCCGGCGGTCGTGCCGCAGAGACTTCAAAAGATGGCAAGTCAATCGGCAGGCTCGACCATGCAGCAACAGCTTTGTCAGTGGCAACCCATCTCATTCCCTGAAATCAAATTAATGACAGCCTTGATTACTTTCCTAGTATGCAGGCAGAGAAGGACCTGGTCCCATGTGCCTTCGGCGTTTTCGTAGAGTCCAGTGGCATGATGTGCTTTCATACGGCTTCATGCGGCCGTGTAGAGATGTTGATTCTCGTGGTCAATGCAGTCGCGTTGGTTGTTTTGGGGTGGCCACACAGGCACAAGCATCAGCAGGTGGCGGTGGCATTGCGGCTCGAAGTTCAGGAGTTTTGCACTTCGACTGGTTTTGCATGCAAGGCTTCTCATTTCCTGTTGAAGGTTTGTGTTCCTGGTTTTAGACGGCAATGGTGCCAGGGGTAGGGCAAATTACTTTCCATGTCCGCAGACCCCTTGATCCTTGGGCGCCCAAGCTCATCGGAGCACTACGCATCCTTCGAGCTCTTCTTCAACCTACGGTTTAGTTTATTTAAGGAGTTTAGGGTTCAGGTTTTCAGGGACCGCTACACTCTGGGAGTCAGTCTGATTCCTTTGCACATCATTCCTGCACCGCACTTTGTCTCTGAGTCCACTTCAGGTGTCTACGAGTGTTCGCAGCATTTCCGGGATTTTGTCTTGCTTCAAGCGGCAGCGAAACATCTGCTGTGCAAGGGTAGCAAGATCTCAGTCTCCACCAGGCACGTGTACAATTCTTGTGTTTTTTTGTGTTCGTGACTCCTTCAAAGCCTTCGCAGTTGCAAGTTCAGCTGAGCCAACAGAGTACCCCCAACCCCAAGCCTCACAAAGCCAAGTCGGAAACGCCTTCGGTATGTGTCGCTGCCATGGCGTCCGGAGCAGCACGAAGAAACAGGACTGCCTCCTTCTTGTACTTAGAGGATCAGAGGACTTAGTAAGTAGGGTTATAAGTAAGGTAACTATAGTTATATCTACTTATAACCCTAATTAAGGTACTTATAACCCTACTTGCTAAGTCCCATGATCCTCTAAGTATTGTTCCACGGTTTAGACTGGCTGGGTTTTTTTAGCATTAGCTGGCAGATTTGGCATGGCTTTTGGCTTCCATGGCAGTTGGATTGGGGCGTAGGGTGTAGGGTCCCACAGGTTAACTTTCTTGTTGGCGGGCAAGACCGGCGATAAGGAATCGGTAGATGAGAGTTTCGGGTTCTTTTCATTGCTGGTGGTTTACCGGTGCTGTCTAGATGTGCAGGGTCCTTGGCAGAAGGTTTACAAACTTCTTGAGCAAACTTTGCATTTCTGTTAAACCTCCTGTAGTCTTCAAAATTGAATCCCATGCCTAGCCTAGCACATATCCCCTTTGGGGTTTGGGCTTTTAGTTTCAGAGCTCAGAGAGAAGCCGTTGTTGGGGGTTGAAGAAGTGTTGTGAAAGATCCAAAAGCCTTCATGAAGCCCGATCCTAAACCCAATAAGCCCAAGCCCTCTGGACCATAAGCTCTAAACCCTCTAAGTCCCAGACCCTCAAAACCCTAAACCCCGAAACCCTAAACCCTGAACCGGCTCCCCATGCAGGAAGAAGCCCCAAGCCGAAGGGGACGCCCCTGCAGCAGGGGCTGCGGGGACATGGAAGCTTCTAGGCCCCGTGAGTCCTTCTTGTTGGGGCCTAAACAACACTTAGGGGTACTTAGAAATAGTTTTTTAATTTTTGGTTATTATAATCCCTAAGAAACAGCTAAAATTACAATTTTTGCTAGGGTTGTAAGTTCAGTATAGAACAGAGCTTCTGAACTTACGATCGGAGGTTTATTGTTGGTGTCAGCCAAGCTCTGTCTCTGTGCGTGAGGCGAACCATGGCCTGGCAGATTTGGGATTTTCAGGGTGAAAACAGTGGTACCTTCTTTTGGGACCCTTATAATTAAAATACGGATCCTACTATTTAGGGTACTATATTGGGGTCCCCGAATTCCGGAAAGTCCCAATTAGATTCACTCGAGGGAATCTTCGTGGCCTTATGATTGGCTTTTGGCTTTGAGGCTTTCGCAAGCAAAGGGCTTACGTTCTGTTGTTGAAGAGGGGTCCAGGGTTGGGACTTGCAACTTGCAAGTGTCACAATATGTTGCAAGCAATATCCGCGTCTAGAGAAAAAAGCCTTGCGGCAGAAAGTACGCTGTGGACAACGCATTCATAAGTCCTACTGTCGTACCGTTTTCAACTGGACGATCTGTATGCTAGCCAAGACCAGCCGTATACTGGAGCTTGAAGACGACAATAACCCTAAACCCTAAAACCCCAAACCCTAAACCCAATACCCAATAACCCTAAACCCTTAAACCACCACGCCATGGGAGGAACGTCGGCGCGCGCCGGCTTTGGGCAGGGCCCGGGAGTGTTTCTCCCCGCGAAGGAGCCCCTGGCTTTGTGACGGTTCTGGCTTCGGAGGATTGAGGTTTAGGTTTTGGGGTTGAGGGTTTATTCGGGTTTAGGGTTTAGGGTTTGAGGTTTGGGGTTCGGGGGGTTAGGGTAAGCCCTAAACCCTAAACGCTAAGCCGCGTAGGGCTTCGGAAAGACTGTTTAGGGCTGAATGGGTGTAAGTTCTGCGGTCTGCCGGCTTATATAGCGGGTTGCTGTGGGATTGTAACATGGTATATGGGAGTTTCCGAGAATTAGGGGTACCTCATTTGGAGTCCTTATAATGAGGATCCTACTACTTAGGGTACTATAGTAGGGTCCCTTATTTTCGGAAACTCCCATCTAGAGAGTCTGAAGGCAATACGTTCGTTAAGGCATTTGGTCTTTGCTGGTGTCGGGTCCTAAAAACGCCACCTCCACACCCCCAACTTGAATGCCGTTTTTGCTTGGGCGGTTTTTGGGGTGCCGATTTGGGGCTTACTGGTGTTCAGGGTTTCTTGAAATCTGCAGGGTTCACAGGATTTAGGGAGAAAGGACTTGTTTAGGGTCTTTGGGGGTTCGGGTGAGTCTATTCATTCGGGCTTCTGTGTTAACGAGGATGCCCTTGTAGTCCTAGGTTCCCTATAAAGTTACTCAATACCAAAAAGGGAGCCCTTTTTATTCCTAGGGCATCCTAGTTAATTTTCCGATCAGGGTCTGAAACCGCAAACACTGCGGGCTGCAGCCCTGACTTCAAGCTTCGTACATACCTGTGGTTTAGAGTTTACGGTTTAGGGTTGAGGGTTTAGGGTTTAGGGGTTAAGGGTTTAGGGCTTCAGGGTTCAGGGCTTAGGGTTTAGGGGTTTAGGGTTTAGGGTTGAGGGTTTTGGGGTTTAGGGGTTTAGGAGACCCGGACTTCAACAGCCCACTTGCGGCATGTCGATTACCGTGCAGGTTTCACTGCTCAGTGGCAAAACAGCTACTGTGCAAGCAGGCTTGGGTGAAACCTGCCAGACGTTCGCACAACGAGCACAAGTCGCACTTGGAGTCGGCAAAGGGCGGCTGCGGCTGCTCGACTCCTCTGGAGCCGTTCTGGACGGATGCGCCGAGATCAGACATGCCGGGATTCAGAACGGTGACACACTGAGCTTGCAGGTCAGCAAAGTTCAGATCCAGTCGGGTAACTATTGTTTCGCTGCCATTCTTGGCGATGGATCCGTGGTGACCTGGGGCCGTGCTGACTTTGGCGGCGACAGCAGGTCTGTGCAGGATCAGCTGAAGAATGTGCAGCAGATCCAAACCTGTGGTAGTGCTTTTGCTGCCATTCGTGGCGATGGGTCTGTGGTGACCTGGGGCCGTGCTGTCTTTGGTGGCGACAGCAGAGTTGTGCAGGATCAGCTGAAGAATGTGCAGCAGATCCAAGCCTCTGGTGGTGCTTTTGCTGCCATTCTTGGCGATGGATCTGTCGTGACCTGGGGCAGTGCTGATTGTGGCAGTGACAGCAGCTCTGTGCAGGATCAGCTGAATAACGTGCAGCAGATCCAAGCCTCCGCTAGCGCTTTTGCTGCCATTCGTAGCGATGGATCTGTCGTGTCCTGGGGCCGTGGTGACTTTGGCGGTGACAGCAGGTCTGTGCAGGATCAGCTGAAGAATGTGCAGCAGATCCAAACCTCTGGTAGTGCTTTTGCTGCCATTCGTGGCGATGGATCTGTCGTCACCTGGGGCCGTGCTATCTTGGGTGGTGACAGCAGCTCTGTGCAGGATCAGCTGAAGAATGTGCAGCAGATCCAAGCCAGTGACGGTGCTTTTGCTGCCATTCTGGCTGATGGATCCGTGGTGACCTGGGGTGATGCTTTGCATGGCGGAGACAGCACGGCGGTGCAGGATCACCTGAAGACTGTGCAGCAGATCCATGCCGCGGAGAGGGCGTTTGCCGCCATTCGAGGTGATGGAAGGGTGGTGACCTGGGGTATTGATTTGGCTGGTGGCAACAGTATTGAAGTGCAGGGCCAGCTTAAAAACGTGCAGCAGATCCAAACCTTTGGACTGGCTTTTGCTGCTATTCTTGGCGATGGATCCGTGGTAACCTGGGGTCATCCGAGCTGTCAAGGCAACAGCTATGCTGTGCAGCATCAGCTGAAGAATGTGCAGCAGATCCAATCCTCTGTCAATGCTTTTGCAGCCATTCTTGGCGATGGATCTGTCGTGACCTGGGGCGATGCTGGCTCTGGCGGTGACAGCAGCTCTGTGCAGGATCAGCTGAAGAATGTGCAGCAGATCCAAAGCTCTGGTCGGGTTGGCGGTGCTTTTGCTGCCATCCTTGGTGATGGATCCGTTGTGACCTGGGGTGATGCCCACGGTGGCGGCGACAGTAGTGCTCTACAGGAACAGCTCAAAGCTATGGAATAGGTCTGCATCTGCGTGAATGAAGTTGAGCTTCTCCAGCCGCGGCGCCCCGCCTTCCGGAATACGCTTACCGACAATATCTGGTGCTGGGCAAAGGTTTACATAGGGCTTAGGGATTAAAGGGTTAGGGTCTAGAGTCTAGAGGTTCAGGGGTTCAGGGTTTAAGGGTTTGGGGTGGTCAGGTTTGTGACTTCAGGTTAGTATAGAGGTCTTGACACAAAAGTTCATGTCCTCTGCAAGATTTCCGGTTCCAGGTCAAGCATGAAGGGTTTTGTGGTTCACTGTTTAGGGTTTGGGGTTTAAGGTGGAGGGTTTATGTAGGGTTTGTATTATAGGGCTTTTGCTCGTGCACAACGTGTATGTGATTTCGCTGTGCAAAGCTGAACTTCCCGGGGTTTCGAGCTCGCAGCTCTTGCATGGCAACAGAACCCTAAACCCTAAACCCTAAACCGAAGAGAAGCCAAGGTTGCAGCCCGAGGGATGAACCACAATGAAGCAGCCGACGGTTTGCCTTGATCTCCGGGGTACCCAGGTTTTCGTTGAAATCTTTGGTTATGATAATCCCTAAGCCCTAATAAAGAGCTGAAATTACTATTTTTGCCAGGGGTCTAAGATCAGTGCAGTGATGCCTCGGCACTGATATCGAAGCCCTATTCTGAAAGCTGCGTCAGCAGGAGCTGAAGAAGCTCGGCGCGTCGGCTGCAGACAGCAGCCCTACATGGGACCGTTCACTTTGGACAGACCGCTAGATGTAAACATGTCTTAATCCAACAATCGGACATCCACGGCAGGCGATCGACGATGCCCCAGGGAAGTAGTGGGGACACATCAAAGGTTCGTCGGACTTACTAGTTCCATCACATGTCGAGGATTGTCGAGGAGCGCCTGAAACCCCCTCAACCTGCGACCCCGAACCTGCCACGCTCTAAGCATTCTACGAACCCCGACGTGTTCTTGCCAGCAGAATCTTCTCGAATGGCTCCTTCAACTTGGGGTTACCGACGCTGGATAAGCTAAGGTAGACGGGCCCTCAACAAAAACGCACTCTAAACCGTCAAACCCTAACCCCTCAACCCCAAACCATAAATCCCTCAACCCTTAAACTGTAAAGTCCTCAACCCTTAAACCCTAAAATCCCTAAACCCTAAACCTCCAACCCTAAACCCCGCCACCCTAAACCCTCAACCCTAAACCTTAAATCCCTCAGCCCTTAAACCCTCAAACACTTCACCCTCAACCCTAAACCCCTCCACCCTAAACCCCTCAACCCTAAACCATAAATCCCTCAACTCTTAAACGCCCAAGCCCTTCAACCCTTAGACCCCTAAACCCTCAACCCTTAAACCTTAAGCCCTTAAACCCTAGACCCCTAAACCCTCCACCCTAAACCTTAAATCCCTCAGCCCTTAAACCCTCAAACACTTCACCCTCAACCCTAAACCCCTCCACCCTAAACCCCTCAACCCTAAACCATAAATCCCTCAACTCTTAAACGCCCAAGCCCTTCAACCCTTAGACCCCTAAACCCTCAACCCTTAAACCTTAAGCCCTTAAACCCTAGACCCCTAAACCCTCCACCCTAAACCTTAAATCCCTCAGCCCTTAAACCCTCAAACACTTCACCCTCAACCCTAAACCCCTCCACCCTAAACCCCTCAACCCTAAACCATAAATCCCTCAACTCTTAAACGCCCAAGCCCTTCAACCCTTAGACCCCTAAACCCTCAACCCTTAAACCTTAAGCCCTTAAACCCTAGACCCCTAAACCCTCCACCCTAAACCCCAACCCTAAACCCTCCCACTATAAAAAGGAAAAACACAAGCCCCTCCACCCTTCTTGCTGCAAGGCCCTAAATCCCTCAGATCCCTTAAGCCCTTCAAACCCTCAACCCTAAACCCAAAATCCTTCAACCCTTAAACCCTAACCCTAAACCTCCCCCTTTCTTGCAAGGCCTAAGCGCCGGCGACGTGATCCTCCTGCGATCGCCGCGCGGCCGCCGAACTGTGGCGGCCTGCGAGGCCTCCACGTGGCTTTAGAGAGCCCAATCCCCCTTACCCCAAAATTAAGGAATACCTAGGGTTCCTTAAAAGGGCTCCTTAAAGGGATCTATAAGGGGTTTTAATAAGGGCTTTGGGACATTTTATATTTTCCCTTATTGGGCTTAAGAGGATCCTGTTTACTAATATTTTTCAAATGCTTTAGAAGCCCCACCTAGAGAAGGTTTCAGGTGGTTTAGGGTTTCGTGGGCTTAGGATTTAGGGTTTAGGGATTTAAGGTTTCGGGTTTCGATTTAAGGTTTCAGGTGGTTTAGGGCTTGGGCTTTAGAAGGTTTCAGGGGGTTTAGGGGTTTGGAAGCTTTTAGGTGGGTTTAGGGGTTTAGGGTTTTGGATTTTAGGGTGTAAGTTTTAGGGTTTAAGGTATTGTAAATTCATGTGCAGATTGCTCTTCTCCGTTGTGTCATGTGTGTGTGCAGATGAGCCAGCGAACATCCGCTGGCATGCGGCCCAAATGCAGGGGCCCCTTGAGTTCACTTAGTTACGCAGACGATGACAGCGTGGAAAAGCGCAGTGCTGAGCAGCTTATAGGCGTTTGCTTAGCAGCTGAGAACCACCTGTAATCACAGGTGGTAGCGGAGCTGCCGGTTGAGTATGCCAGGCGGCGGAGAGATCCAGGGGAGCCAACCGCAGAGCTCTGCACCGAGTCACGGCACCAGCTGGAGAGACCGGGATCCACCCCCGGCGTTTGATGGGAGAAATCCCGATCGTGCTTATCCAAAGTGGAAGAAAGAGCTTGACCTTTGGAAGTTTGAGACCGAGGTCCCCAAGGAGAAGTGGGGAGTGAAAGTCTGGCGCCAACTGGAGGGCTCAGCGAGAGCCGTGGCGGACGGACTGACGTTTGAAGAGTTGGCTTGCGAGAAAGGACTCGAAAACTTGCTAAAGGTGCTCGAGGAGCACTACTCGCCCCATTTGGAGGTGTCGCTGCCGAAGGCCTTTGAGGACGCGATCTACGGCAACCTCCGATCCCATAAGGAATCCTTCAGTGACTACGTCATTCGAATGGAGCATGCAATGAAAGAGCTGGAACGCCAAGGTGTCAAGTTGCACGACATCGCTGTTGGCTACGTGATGTTCAGGCATGCGAATCTTTCGGATGTACAAGAGAGTCAACTGCTTACTTGGGGCGCTGGCAAGTATGATAGAAAAACTGTGGTGACCAATCTTCGACGACTAGATAAGGGTGCCTTTGATGCAAAAAGGAAGTCGGCTCACTACTTGACCGAGGGCGACGAAGAGGCTGAGGACCCTCACGGCGAGATGGCCGAGATCTACCACCAGCAGGAGGACGTCGCGGACTCCGACCTCGATGAAGAGTACGTTTACATTGGTGAAGATGACTTGAAAGAGATATACGAGGAGGAGCATGTGATGGAAGCCTTGGCCACCTATCAAGATATCCGCAAGTCGATCAGGGATCAGCGAAACAGCCGAGGCTATTTCCCCACCGGGAAAGGTGGCAAGCGTGATCATGGAAAAGATCGTGGGAAAGGAGTTGGGAAGCAGAAGCCTGTGCTGGATATCAAGGGAGCTCCGAAGAATCCCATGAAGTTCAGTGGGAAGGGCACCAAGGTCCATGTGGACCTTTTGAAACTTCGTACGAAATGTGCCAGATGCGGAGTGGTGGGCCACTGGGCCCGTGAATGCCGAAACCCTCCAGATGAACGTGGCCGTCAGTCCACATACCGTTCGGCACCTTCGACTACTCAGTCGTCGGTTTCCTCACCCTCCGCTCGTTCGGGCTTTTATGTCGAGACTACTCCCGCTGACCGTATGGACTCGAGCAGCTTCTTTGGCGAAAACAGGTCCGACTGCTACATGTCCTACATTCCCACGTTTGGCCGCCTTATGTTCTCAGTGGTGGGAAAGAGTGCTAGAGCATTGCCCGACAAGCCCCCGGCAGAGAATCCTGAGTCCTTTGTTGGGGTAACCACCACCGCTGGCGAAGGCATCGTCGACACGGCGGCCCAGGACGGATTGGTCGGCAAGGCGGCGTTGCTACAGCTGACCGAGGCGTTGCGCAGCTTTGGGCTTCAGATAAGGTGGAACACTCAGAAGAAGGCTCAGGCAAGTGGTGTGGGAGGCAAGGCAAAGGTGATAGGCATCGCCGAAATTCCGATTGGCATCGCTGGAGTGAATGGTCTTCTAGAAGTGACAGTGGTGCAAGACAACGTGCCCTTGTTGCTCCCGATAAGACTACTTCGGCAACTCAGGGCGATCGTGGACTTGGATCGCGACGTGCTCCAGCTCAAGGCCTACCGGGTTGAAACACCGATGCACAGCTTGCCCTCAGGACACATGTCAATTTCTGTGACTTCTTATGCACCAGAGGGTTGGAGCCTGCCACATGCTGCTGCTTCGCAGAGTTTGAAGCATGATGAATACGTGCTCATGACCACTGGGTTTCTCAACCAGAGCATGTATCCTCTCGAGGGTAGCAGTGTGAAGACTCTCAAATTCGACATCGGTGACGACAATGGCGAATCTCCTCCTGCACCGAATGCTGGACCAGAGGACGAGGGACGAACCGATGCGTCCCGGAGGACCGCCAGCTGCTGTGCTACGCAGCAGAAGGGCAATCAAGAGGTGGAGGTGCCTAGGAGATCGGCTGTGCGACTTGATGGACCTGGTGAATCTCCGAACAAGGGTTTCCGAATGGCTGCCAGATGGGTCTTTGCGGCTCTTGGGGCTGGGAACCTCTCCAATGCCGGATACCAGGTCACCTACTACCCCTCCGACCACCTCTTCGGCCCCCAGCGAGAAGCATTTGGAGTATGCCCGGGTGATCAAGGTGGCACCGTATCTTGGTCAACGCAAAACCAAGGATGCCCCGACTACTTCGATGACGGAGTGCACGCACCCGGCGCACGAGCTGAAAGGGGCTGGAAATCAGTACTCCAAGGAGATTTGGTGCGGCAGATGCAAGGCGAGATGGGAGTACCTCAACCCGGAGAAGCTGGCCCAGGCCGAGATGGAAAAGAATATGGCGGTGAGGAACCCTCCAATGGTGGATGGCGCGAGCTTGGCCCGAGGATCCGAGGAGCAGCTGGTGGTGTGCAACTGCAAGAACCCAGCGACGAAGTGGGAAGTGCGGAAAGCGGGTCCAACCTAGGGCAGGCACTTTTACCGGTGCCGTCAACGCCTGTGCGACTTCTTCCTGTGGGACCCAATGGAACAGGAGAGAATCCGGAGCGCGGGGCAGATGCAGGAGCCACTTCAGATGGAGGTGGAGGCGAACCGCGAGAATGCCGAGCAGGTGAGGAACCAGATGGAGACCATGATGAATGCGCAGGCGGTGGCTCACCAACGGGAGCTGGAGGAGCTCCGAACTCAGCTCGCGTGGATGCAAGGGTTCGCTCAGCAGTGGCAGATGGCCCAGAATCCGGAGATGGGATCAATGGATGGCTTTCAGATGGTTCAGGATCCCCAATGACGAGGACCGGGTTGCCATCAGAAGTGGGTCCTGAGAACAGTTGCTTGGTTAGCACGGGACCGCAGCTACGCCAGGCAAGGCGGAAGCAAATGCAGGCATTTTGCTTGCGTGCCCCAGCACCGTGGATGATGACTTTGTCAAGAGATTACTACATTTGGGATGAGTCTAACTACAGTTGGGTGCATCAGTTTGGTTGGTTACCTCGTGAGTTACGTGATCGGAAGTTTTTGGCTGTGTTTGACGATTTGCAAAGTATGACGATGTGGAGTGATCAGTATGGCAAGCTCAAGGCCCTTACTGCTGGCGAAAAGAAGAAGTCAATGAAGGCTCTGGACAATGCGACCAAGGCCAGCAGCTCCACAGTCAAGTATGAAGTGCTGGAGGCAGTATCACCTGCAACAATTAGTTGTTTTGTTGAGTATGACAACGCGATGGCCAATTTGGATCCGTGTTGCTCAAATCAGTTTTGGACCGAGCTGAGAAACAGAAGCCCTAACCTGCTGATCTTGAGGCCCAATCGAGATGAAGGGTCACATGAGTTGGCAGTTGAAGCGGCAGAGTGGCAGCATGCTCAAGGCAAAACCTTTGCAGTGATGTGCTCAGAGGTTTCTGAGAGGGTCGAAGACGACCTTTGGAACCTGGGAGAAAGCATGGTGCACCGTATGCTTCCTTCAGAAGAACGTGTGTGGAGTAACGATTTTGAGTTTGCCAACAAGCTCTACCACGTCATGAGCGAGGACCGGGTGCTGAACCACGAGGACACCAACGATCTTCAACAGAATTCCAAGGCACACCAGTCTGTGGAGTGCGAAGCTCAGTCAGTCTATGAGGTGGACGTGGAGCAGATGTCAGAGGTCTTAGAGAACCAGTTTGTTTTCCACGAGGACACCGACGATCTTCAACAGAATTCCGAGGCACACCAGTCGCTTTTATTTGATGTGTGTCAGGAGCACGGGGGTCCTTTGTCAAAAGATGTGTGTCAGGAGCACGGGGGTCACCAAAGCCATGTCTACGGGACTAGGGCTACTGCTATGTGGACTGAAGAGAGAGCACGACATCTACTACGACAGAAGGACTTTTCTATGACATCGTTGGAGTCAGTGCTAAACACACTTCCTTTACTACAACCAAGAGGTCGAAAGAGCTCCATGAGTGGAAGATATTTTTCTCTGGGCCTGTACGCGCATGGCAACCACTATGGCACTACGAAGCTTGTCAAGGATCTGCCCAACCTTACTTCCTACATCAACGAAGTCATGAAGTACCAATGCAAGTGCCAAGGCATGGAGCAGGCTACCTGGACCTCAATTGCTGTGGGACAGAATGCCGGGAGCTACCTTCACAAGGATAACCACAATTGTCCGAAGACTTCCAACTACATTTTCAGCTTGGGCAAGCACAGCGGAGGAGGACTGTGGACGGAAGCTAGTGGTGCCGAGTCAGAGGGCAACTACAAGGCTGTCTGGAAGAAGCTAGACAACGGTAAATGGGTCCAAGGAAAAATCAACGACATCCACTACAAGGTGAACAAGTTTGACCCAAAAAGGTGGCATGGATCAGAAGAGTGGTCAGGACAGCGGTTTGTGGTGAGTGCGTTTACGTCACGAGCGCTGGACCAGGTGGACCCGCAAAAGTTGAACGAGCTGAAGAAGCTCGGATTTCCACTGCCACGACGGAACTTCGTTTACATGTTCGATGGTTCCAAACAATGTGTGGACAACGTGAACTCTGAAGTTTATGTTGGGGAAGATGATGGAGAACCTGTGGGAGATGAAGTACCTGAGGGTGATCTAGATCTACCAGATCCAGACCCTCTTCCTCAGGATCCGAACTCCGAGCTCGAACCTTCACAGGAGGAGAAGAGGCTGTTGAAAAAGCTTCATGAAAATATGGGTCATCCTGCGCCACGAGAGCTTGCTAAGTCTCTGAGAATTGCAAGGGCAAAACCCCACTTGATAAGGTACATGGCGACGAAGTTTGCATGTGATGTGTGCAATGCAAAGCCCAGACCCAAGCCGAGTCGACCAGCAGTCCTGCCTAGGATGTACGAACCTGGAAGAGTGGTGGGTGTGGACGTGATCTTCCTTAGTGGCCTGGACCGCAGACAGAGCTTTCCTGCGTTGAACATTGTGGACTGGGGAACGGGCTACTCAATGGTGGAGCGGCTCAAAAACACCGAAGCTACCCACGCTTGGAGAACTTTCCAAAGAACCTGGGCAAGGACCTTCGGAATCCCAGAGGTCATAGTGGCGGATTTGGGAACCGAGTTCAGAGGTCAGTTTGCTGAGTTGGCCGGACAATCAGGGGCGCTGATTCGTCACACTGCGGCAAGATCACCATGGCAGGCTGGCAAAACCGAACGTGCAGGTGCTCACTACAAGCAGGTCTATGACAAGGCCCGGGAGTCCACCTTTGTCAGTTCGTGGGAAGAAATCAAAACCTTGATGTATGAGGTGGAGAGTGCACGCAACAGGTACGGGAATCGAAGCGGCTTTAGCCCTATGCAGCGGCAGATTGGACATAATCTACGACTTCCAGGCTCTCTTCTTTCGGACGACCACCTGGACCCGCAGCTAGTCATTGAGAGCTCGGGAGATGAGATGAGGAGAGTGCTTGAAATCAGGAAGGCCGCACAGGAAGCCTACATCAAGTCCCAGACCGAGACAGCGATCACCCGAGCCAAGAACGCCAGGACCCGCATCCCCATAGAGTTCCTGCCTGGTGAGACGGTGTATGTATACAGGCAACCGAGAGAAAGGAAACGACGTCATGTGATGACCCCAGAAGCTCACGAAAGCAGGAAACCTTCTTGGGTTGGTCCTGGAGTGGTTTTAGCTGTTGAGCAACCAAGCTTGTGGGTTTCAATGAAGGGCGAGTTGTGGAAGGTCAGCCGAGAGCAGTGCAGACATGCTACCAGTGAAGAACAGGTGGCTAAGGAGATGCTGGCAGATGAAATGGAAGCCCTACGTGAAGAACTGGGAAGGACCTCTATGAAGCGAACTTACCGCGACATGACGGAGGAGGGATTTCCCCCTAGTGAGGAGGATGAACAAGTTGGTGGTGGACTACCTCCTGGTGATCCTCCAGATGATGGAAGGCCTGCAAGGCGAGCTCGAGTACAGGATCCAGCTCAAGTTCCGGTACCAGAAGATGAGGAGCTGGACTACTCCCCGTCATTGAACGCGGAGGAAGATGCCTTACTACCTGATGTACTACAAGCGCCACCCACTGAACCCTCGAGTGAGTTTCAAAGAGTGCGGACTGAATCGGAGCCCGAACCCCTTCCTACTCCACAGCGAGCTTTGACTCCTGAAACAGCAAGGTCAGTGCAACGCAATGAAGAGCTGGACGGGAACTTCAAAAGCCCCTCTTACCGAGCAGTGAGAGAGCTTGCAGATCGAAAGCCCGCCAGCAGCCCGTACTTTGTCGAGTCAAAGTCCGAGCAAGGACAAAGGGGATGGTTCTACTTCGAGGAGGGCAAGTGGAAGTTCGAGAAGGACGAGTGGGAGTTTGTGAATCCCAACGTGATCGTTCGTCGACATCACCTACCCAGAGATCGTTTGTGCAACCCAAACAAAATCAAGGGAGCGCTTATGCCACGAAGGCTGAAGCATCGACAGTCCTACATGGTTAAGGACGATGGCTCGGTGGAGAAGATGACGGATCTATGGTTCAAAGAGCGCAAGAAGAATGGGAAAACAAAGGACTCATGGGTTGGTTTTACGGTGTTCTCCAACAAGGAGGTGAACCTTGAAAACTATCTGGCTACAAAAGCACGTGGGCAGGGAGAAGTTTTCGAGCACGAGATCACTCCAGAGGAATGGCCTGCATGGCAGAAGACAGACCGCAGTGAATGGGACAAGGTCGTCGAGACTGGAGCCATCCGGGTGTTGGACCTTGAACGGTCTCTTGAGATTCGCAACGGCCCGGAGAAAGACAGGATTATCCCATCACGTATGGTGAGACGTTGGAAACCGGGAGAGCAACCAGGTGATCCGGAGACTATGAAGAGCAGGTGGTGCTTGCGGGGCGATCGGGATCCAGATTTGTTGGACCTAGATCGGCATGCGCCGACACTGAACACTACGTCTTTCGGAGTTTTGCTCCAGATCGCAGCGAGTATGCGATACAAAGCGACCATTGGAGATCTCAAAAATGCCTTTTGCCAGAGTTTGCCATTGGTTCGTAAGAACGGAGCGCTCTACGCCAGTTTGCCTCGAGGAGGAATCCAAGGACTTCATGAACTACAACTGGTGGAAATAGTGGCAGGAGTGTACGGCTTAGGCGACTCTCCCAAACACTGGAGACGCACACTGCGTGAGGCCATACTCGGATTAGGGTACAGGGAGTCTGTCATGGACCCGACTGTGTACTTTCATCAATCACGAGGTGTCTTGAATGGGGCAATCGCAGTCGAGGTCGATGATTTGTTTACGTTTGGCAACAGCGTCCACAGCGAAAAGATGCAACAGCTTCAGCAGAAGTTTAAGTTTGGAAAATACGAAGACGTGATGTTGGCCAAGGATGGCGTGGGCTTTAACGGCCGAAGGATCCGCCAGAAAGAGAACTATGAGTTTGAAGTCGATATGCACAAATTCGTGTGCGAGAGGTTGAGCCCAGTGCAGCTGAGTAAAGGACGACGTTCAGAACCGAAGGCTCTGGCCAACGACAGCGAGATAAACCAGATGCGGGCGGTGATTGGCGCGCTGAACTGGCTTGCAAAAGAGGGACGACCGGATGCAGCGGCAGCAGCATCTCTCGGAGCGAGTACCTTTCCACGACCAGTGGTACAAGACATCCTGGACGTGAACGCCGCGGTCAAGCTGCTGAAGGAGAGGCCCGAGTTGACCATCCGCATTCGGAGCATCGACATGGAGCGGCTCTCATGGGGTGTGATATCCGACGCGAGTTTCGGGAACGCCCATGCAGGACACAGCCAAGGAGCCTATGCCGTCTTGGCCTTCGATGAGAAGCTCAAGGAGGGCTATCGGGTTCCGTGCTCAATGATTTCATGGAGAAGCGGAAGGATACAGAAGGTGGTGAACTCTACCTTGGCGGCGGAGACCCAAAGTCTGAGCAAAGGTCTTGGAGAGCTAAGCTGGATTGTGACGTTGTTCAACGAGCTTACCGATGTGAACTTCGAGCTGGTGGATTGGGAAGAGAGACTCAAGAAGAATCGCATGATCGCGATGGCACCAGACAGTTCAAGCGATGGACTAAAGTCGAGCCTATGCATCATTGACGCAAAGGCCCTGTTTGACCATCTGTCGAGAGAAACGACAGGTCCCTCCCAGGACAAGCGGACGGGATTGGAAATTCAAGTGGTCAGGCAACACATGAACGCCATTGCGGGTGAAGTTCGGTGGATCCCTCATCCACAGATGATTGTAGATGGCCTGACGAAGAAAGGTTCAAACATGAAAGCCCTGTACGAGCTCCTGGACAGCGGTGAGTTTCAGATCGTCGATATGGCGGAGGCTCTCGAAGAGAAACGTAAAGAACGTGAACAGCTCGGTTACAACAAGCGATGACACAACTTCGAACAGAGTTCGGGGAGCTGTAAATTCATGTGCAGATTGCTCTTCTCCGTTGTGTCATGTGTGTGTGCAGATGAGCCAGCGAACATCCGCTGGCATGCGGCCCAAATGCAGGGGCCCCTTGAGTTCACTTAGTTACGCAGACGATGACAGCGTGGAAAAGCGCAGTGCTGAGCAGCTTATAGGCGTTTGCTTAGCAGCTGAGAACCACCTGTAATCACAGGTATGGTCTAGAGGTTTTGGGTGTAGGACTTAGGGATTAGGGTTTAGGGTTTTTCTGCAAGGATATTGCTTCAAGTGATGGGTTGAGTTCCGTGGCTGGACATGCATGAACTTTTGCGCTTGAGGTTCTGTTTGTTTTTCAGAAGTTCCGGGTTTGGCCCGGTTGCTGCGAGCGTTCAAGGAGGCTTCACGATTGCTGCACCAGCCGGAGTTCGAAGACTTAGCCCATGAACCACAGGTGGCCACACAAGTGCCATGCAGCATGGTAGTGTTGATGACCCACAGTCATCAGGTCCCCTGCTGTGAGCTTCTCTTTGGGGTACTTAAAAAATATTTTTTACATTTTTGGTTATTATAATCCCTAAGAAACAGCTAAAATTATAATTTATGCTAGGGTTCTAAGTTCAGTATAGTACAGGGTTTGGGGTTCAGGGCTTAGGGTTTAGGGTATAGGGTTTAGGGTTAGGGTTGGGGTATAGGGTTTAACTGTAGCTTTGGGTGACTCAGATCTGCCAGGTGGGCGGCAGAGACGCAGCCCGGCTTTGACTTCTGGAGTCTCAGATTCTTTAGGGGTACTTAGAAATATTTTTATATTTTTGGTTGTTATAATCCCTAAGAAACAGCTAAACTTGTAATTTTTGCTAGGGCTCTAAGTTCAGTATAGTTTCCAGCTTCGCTCCAAGAGAAGTTTAAAGAGAGACCTTAGAAGGGGCGCCCACCCTGTGATAGTGGTATAATAGGAATATAGTAGGGCCCTAATATAATCCTGATAGTCACTATTACAGGGTGGGGGCAGCTTCTAAGAGAGACCACAATTATCGGGAGAACTAATCAACCACTAGATGCCCCATATCATCATGAGCCCCGGGCCAAAGACTTTGAGTCTAAGTCCCCTCCATCGCCGAGGTTTTCAGAAGTGTCATTGAAGCTGTCAGACTTTCGAATATCAGGTGGCAGTGATCACCGGATACTCCAAGTAGTTAAGGCCTTGCCGGGATCCGGGCTGCTCGAGCTCGCCGTCTTTCTGCTTATTCGGTGGTTCTCTCTTTCAGGGGCTAAGGGGAACTCCAGAAAGTTGGAATATGGATTGATGGTAGGATCCCCTATAGTTTACCTTAAAGGGGTTACGATAATGATATTCCAACTTTCTGGCTTCTACTGTAACGGTTGTCAGGCAAGCATGCGTTGGGGCTTAAGTCGGAAGGCTTTCGGCCAGGCTCTAAACGCTAAACACTACCTGTAGCCGAAAAGACCTACCGTTTTAGGGTTCCTTATTATGGTTTTTGTATATAGTTCCTTGAAAAGGTAGGTCTTTCCGGCTACAGGTATGCCCTAAACCGGAACCTGGGGACGTGGACTGAAAGGTTGTCCACGCAGTGTCAGCCGGGTCAGCGCAGTAATTCCGAAGTCTAAGTGTGGTGTCTATTTGTTCGGGTTCAAGCTTTGAACCGTAGTTGCTTAGGTTTTACTCACAGATACCAGCCCTGGTGGTTCCTCAATGCCAACAACGCCAAGAGCCTGAAGTCTGGTGCTCGGGGATAGGCAATGATCCCCTCAACCGTGGGGCCAACAACTCGTCAATCAGTGCCAGGCCTATTCACATCTTGGACACCTAAACCCTAAACCCTAAAACCCTAAGTCCCTTAAACCCTAAACCCCATATTCACATCTTGGACACCCCAAGACCTTCACCTCCAAGCTACAGACACACATCCGACACCAAACGAGGAACAGCAAGGGCCATAGAACCTGCGATAAGAACATACATAGTCATGTGCATAGCAACCTAAGGAGAAGGAATTCAAGTCATCCCTTGTTGCCTGAGGGTGGTATCCTGCTAACTCTCTCAGCCTTGCGTTCCCTCGCCGCGGAGGAGGGCGAGGAGATGCCGCGGATGCTAACTGCCAAAGTTACCAAACCCCGAGATGTACTGTACTAGTAGTGAAGCATCGAAAGATTGAAAGTTGGAAGTTGGAAGTACTAATATCAGTCTTGGAAGCCACAGAAGTTAGGGTTTTTGGTTTCGGCTCATCATCATCATCTGCATTCGCCATGGTGCTCTGAATGCTCGGAGGTAAGGAACCAGGTAAGGAGCGGAAAATCAAGCAGAATCCGCGGAAATCTGCAGTCTAGGATTCCGTTCTGTGTTTATCTGCTGAGATTCTTTCCTCGACTGGCGAACTTCAAGGGCATCCAGTTCGGAACTATCGTGAACACTGCTTCTGCAAGTCTGCCTTGCTCTGCTGTGTAAGTATTGAGCCCCTTGCCTCACCCCAGCTAATGCCTAACCTTTGGTTAGTAGGGAGTGGAGGAATGGGGTACACTATTACTACCATTCTTCCATTCCCTACTAACCAAAGGTAAGATGCAAGTCCGAAGGAGATAACTTGGGACTCCGACTTTGACGCCTTCGAAGCGGCAGAAGTGGTTGCCCCTCGCCTCGAAAATCGGAGAAGTGTGCATGCAGGCAGAGTTCGGCTGAGGTTTTTGGTTGTTCAACCTGGTTTGTTGGACGAACGAAAGCACTGTTGTTGTCATTTACCTACGATTTTACAGTGCAGACCTTACCTGTAGCCGAAAAGACCTACCTTTTTAAGGAGCTATATCTAAAAACCATAATAAGGAACCCTAAAGCGGTAGGTCTTTTCGGCTACAGGTATAGATAGCTTCTTACGCATGCCAGGTCCTGCGCAGCAAAACAACCTGAGAGTCTCGCAGAATTCCATTCCCTTAACCCCTGAACGCCTGAACCCTAAAGCCCTTTCGCCCTAAAACCCAACTTCTAGACTGGAGGTGCAGACTTCGAGCGAGTTGGCGCTTGGCTGGCCGGCGATGGCCTCGGGGCTCCAGCTGGACAAGCATCCCGGCTGCCTTTCACCAAAAGGGGGCCTCTACTGATAGGGAGGGGTGTATCTTAGGGTGGAGCTGGGATTCTCGGACTAGAGTTTAGAGGGCCCGTGGCATCGTCTCTGCTTCAAAAGAATGATTCTAAAGTTGGGGGTCAGGGCTTCTAGGGTTTGCCTTGACTGCTGATGGAATGTCTAGGTTCAGGACAGGAGGCCTATCTACAATAGGAAGGTTGATTGTCATGTCTGTCCACAGTTGCTGTTTCAGTCGTGGGGTGTAGGGTATCCCACAAGCACCCCTGGGCTATCTTCAGGTGTGCGGGAAAGATCGGGTCAGCCTGATTCAGGGCTCCCTCACAGACCTCTTAAGAACTGCAGGAAGACCTAGGACTCTCAGAACCCGGCTCCCGTCTTGAGTTTGCGCAAAGGATCCAGGGTTTACTGTTTAGGGTTTAGGGTTTATTGTTTAGGGTTTAGGATTTAGGGTTTAGGGTTTATTGTTTAGGGTTTAGGATTTAGGGTTTAGGGTTTATTGTTTAGGGTTTAGGATTTAGGGTTTAGGGTTTAGGGTTTATTGTTTAGGGTTTAGGATTTAGGGTTTAGGTTTCGGAAAGGTACCTCAAAGCCGTCCTCGACGGTGCGCTCCTGGTGACTGGGGATGTGCGGCTGATTTCCTTCAACGGCCAGGCGCGAAGCTAAGGATGGGAGCCGGGGCTGCTGCTTTGTGTGTTGATGCATATTCACGTTGGGAAGATCAACTGGAGCTCCCGGCTTATCCCTTCATTCTGGCAGGATAGCATCTGCGTGTTCGAACTTTGTTACTAGTCTTACTACTTACATTTAACTTGTCGAATCAAGCGGCGAACGCTCCGCCTTCGGAAGTTTCAGTCCAGGTTGCAAGTAAGTAGCTCCAAGCTCGATTTCCGCCACCCTAAAGCTCGGCAACAACAATGCTCCAGAACCCCATAACTTCACGAGCTCCAACCAAAAGTGCGCTGGTTTTGTTTAACTCGTAATGCTTCCAGTCTCCTTATAGTACTTATTATAGTTACACTATGATAGGCCCCAAGACCTTATATCACTATATGTGTGGTTGTCAAAATCGTAGTCCCTTTTTGGGTTCCGTAAATATTAGGTGCCGTGTTATATTGAGGACCCAATAAGGCACCTTAATTTTGACAACTACCCATATTTTAGAATGATTGAGGCCCGTACAGTCTTCCTACGAGCCCGTCGCAGGCTTGGCAGTTTCAAGTCGCCCGCTGTGGAGGGCGAGGTCCCTCAGAAAGTGCAGAGTGCCCCGGTTGCCTGGGAAGACTTTGGAGGTCACGTATCTTCATGGTTTAGGGTTTACCTGTAGCCGAACAGACCTACCTTTTTTCAGGGTTCCTCATTATGGTTTCCCCCTTGAAAAGGTAGGTTATTTGGGGTTAAGGTGGGGTATGATGCCTTGGGAGATCTTTGGAGGTCATGTAACTTCAGGGTTTAGGGAATTTAGGGTACGAATCACGATTCACAATCCCTGAGCGGCGTGCCTAGACGCAGCTTTTGTTCTTGAACAAGAAAGGCCTTCGTCGTGAGAATTCCTGTAACAGAGCAAGTAAGAGCGGAGGGGTACAAAGGAATTCGGACTCCCCCTGCGCCGAAGCGCACTTCAAGGAGCTCTTGCGATGCTCATCTCAAAACTTCAACGCTTCTGTAGCAAAAGGTTCTTAAAGATTTCGATCAGCTCAAGGCCTTCTGTGTCAAAACTGGCTCTCAAAGCTGTGTAGCTCTTCGGATCGTTCACTCTCAACGAAGCTCAAACTCAGTCCTTCCAGTCCATTGCCGATCAAGCTGTCTGGTAGGCTTGCCAGTTGTGCTCCAGTCATCCTCTAGAATTTCGCGACCATCAGGAGCTAACAACATAGCCAAAGTACGTCGTCGTCCAGTGAGCTGAGCGTGCACAAGGTCCTCAGGCCAGCCCGCAGGTCCAGGCATGAAGAGCTTTCGTCTCGGCTTCACATGAAACCTGACAACGACTCCACGCCGACGATCAATGTACCAGAAGTCTTGCCGTAGCCTCACAGGCATCCTCTGATGAAAGTTTCCCTCTGGACCTCCCCACTCAGGCTCAGGTCCCCATGCGAATCTCGGTGGCACCCATAGCTGCCATCCAGGATATATCACAGGTCTATAGGGCTCGGCTTGCCGAGCGATGAGAGCTGTTTGATCTTCGGCATCTAGGTCTTCCTGCACTTCTCCCGGAGTCTCCTCAGCAGTGAACAGTTGTTCAGCAATCGCCTGCTCGCCATAGAACAGTCCATCATCCGCCAGCTGTACAAACGTTCCGACTTGCACCTCATCTTCAAAGACCGGCACAGTAGCAGGCATCTCCGCTTCAGTGTGTCCATTGCGGCCTTCACGCACAGCAGGCTGGATTCCAGAAGCTACGTTTCCTGCTCCCCTGACCGTCCTCCTCCGAAAGGGGTCGTCGTCTGAGGAACCACTAGGGACTAGCAGGACCGGGACGGTCAAAGACCCGGGACCACACCCAGTACGGTTAGTGCTTGAACTCCCAAGTCCTTCGTCCTCATCGCGTCCGTCGTGAGTAGCTGAGGAACCACTAGGGACTAGGGGGACCGGGACGGTCAAAGACCTGGAACCTCGCCCACTATACCTAGCTCTATTCCTCAACCCTTCTCCAAAAACAGCCCTGTCGTCATCGATATCCTCGTCCTGATTCGAGCCCTCAGGCTCGGATCTCACAACTGACCACTCACTCACGTCGTCAGGTAGTTCCCTCACCGCACGGATCCTTGGGACTTCACGCTCAACACACTTCCAGGCAACCAACGCCGACAAGCCAAGCAAGATCAACACACCACAAGCAAGCTTCAGGATGTCGACAACGTCTCGGCCTTGGTCATCTCGTTCCTGATCAACTTCAACATGCACTTTGACAACTTTCGACAGCACGCAATGTAGTGACGAAGCCGCCGTGAGAGCTCTCAGAGCTCTCTCAGCTCCCCCGGAGATAACTCCCGAAGCATTGTTCACAGCTGTTTTTGCGGCCGTTCTCAACCTTTTCAATACATGCGACTCCCCCCCAGCAACACTTGCTGGCTCGACACGCACGTTCATCATCTTGAGGAGTTCCTTGACGCGTGCCCCCACAAGGGCTTTCGTACATAGGTCACCCAACATAAATTGGCCCGGCACATGATATACCCGGAATCTTGAGTGTTCCAACTGTTCCAGAAACCATGTTGCTTTCAGTCGTAAATGTCTGGTTCTCCATGCACCCTGTGGTAAGGTCAAGACCGTACATGTGCCAACATTATCGGTATACAAGAAAGTTTGCTGAGGAGCCTCTGCCAATTCTGCAAACAGTCCATGTAGTCCTTCCGCAAGAGTCATCCCATCCAATGACGATTGCAGTTCTGCTTCCGCCGTGCTGAGACTAGCACAAGGTTGCCTCATTGACATCCATCCCACTGGAGCGTTGCCCCACATCAGAATGATTCCAGTCTGACTACGATCGGTACCAGGACAAAAACTAGCATCAGCAAAGACCTCGATCAAGTTGAAATCCCTCTCAACCGGCAACTGGTTCCCAGGTCCATGCCCTTTTCCAGGCAGCCCATAAACTAGTTCTTGATCTTTTGTTGCCCTCAAATACCGAATCATATCTTCTCCCCGTTGAATCGCCTGATCGACATCACGAGTGACCAGTTGGCCAATCCTGCTGACCCCAAAGACGAGATCAGGCCTGGTGCGCGTTGCGACCCACAGCAGTTCGCCTACAATGGATTGCGCCTTGCGAAGCTTCTCAATCGAGCCCTGAGGTTTACAATCGCTGTCGTCGTTCCCCTTGGCATACGGGCAACTCACAGTGCCCTGGACCTCAGGATACTTATCCAACAACGTCTGAATGTACTTCGATTGACCAATGTGGATGCCATCAGATTTCTGCTCGATCTCAAACCCACAAAAGGTGATAGCATGCCCCTGATCTGCATAGTCTGGCTCACTGATCCTCCACTTTGCCTTTATGCCGGACCAAACAGCCTCCGATGCCTCTGTCGTTCCAGACAGAAGCAAATCGTCGACGTAGATTGTAAGGGCGGCTATAAGCTTAGAAGATTCAGGGCAGCGTAACAACCAAAGATTCGGATCATACTTGGACTGCTTCAAGTAGGTGGTCTGTCCGTTGTACACAATGGGAATGGTCGGAAGTGTTTCATCTCTGTACACCGCCCAGTCTGCAGGGCTATCCTGCAAGCCGTACAATGCACCAGTGATTTCCCAGTACTCTCCTTCAGCAACAAATCCTGCCTGCTTGAGAACAGTAGGAGGGCGCAGGATGATTCGCTTGTTCTGCTGACGCAGTGGCGCCAGCAAAAATGCTGTTCTGATGTCGGCGCCTGAAGTGCGCCATGCCTCGGTGTGAGCTCGATGCCCTGCTGAACGTAGGTGACACCTCAAGCTCAGCGAATCAGCTCCACCTGCGTAACACTGAAGCTTCCGATCGCGACTCTTTGTCTTGGAACCCTCAGCATAATTGCCACAAGCAACTACACGGCATTTGTAACGTCCACTTCCGCCCTTCTTCTGAAACAATGCCTTCGACGGTATAATCTCTAGAATTTCCCCAGCATCCTTAAATGCCTGAAGCTCTGACTCACATCGCCGACGCATTGCTTGATGAACATCAAACACATTCCCTAACTCATCACCAATGGAGCCCTTCCAATCCTCAAGGTTTCTCAAGACCTCCTGATGCGACACTGTGATGGTTTTAAGTGGTTGCGCAGGTTCAGCTTCCCAAGCATTCGGATGCACAGGTTCCCCTTGAGGATGGTTCCGAGTTTTTTCATTCCCGACTCCCCCGGACCCTAGACTCGGGTCCTCTTCATCATACAAACCAAACCAGGGTTGCTCATCAGACTCTACAGGGTACGATGAGGACGAGGGGACTCCTAAGCTCTTAAGCCTAGCATTCAGAACAACCCTTTCATCTTGACTGACGTCGTTTCCCTGCAGCTGCTGTTCGGTGCTCTGCCAAACCAACCATGTTTCAGTATCATCAATCCACTGATGCAGATCATTCAGAGGCCTCGTGGCAGCCTCCCATCCCTGATTTGCAGCAACGCCTACTTCTTCTTGCAGGTGATGCTGTTGCTCGATCATGAACTTCCGAAGCACAAAGTGTTCATGTTGCAGTTGCTCAAGCTCTGTCTCGCCTAAGGCCGTCTCTACATACTCAGTTTGCTTAGTCTGACCAGGAGTCACACGACAATGCGGTTCTGAAGTCACCTGCTGATGCTCTGGAGTCATAAGATTAGGATCTGATGTCTCGCAATGAGGCTCGGAAGTGACATGATGAGGCAGTGGAAATCCGCAGCCACGCAGCACATCAACGTCCTTGGGAGAGAGTCTCTCCAGCAGCCGCGGCGTGTAGCCAACTAGGACTCTCCTATCCCCATCGGCAGGCTCAACAGCATGCCTTCTGGCAGCATCAAACCAACACGCAGCTTGATCCCCACCTATCCACCTTCCTTCAACCTTCACGCCATCAATCTGTCTATCTACGCCCTTCTCCCCCGGACCCGAAGCTCCCTCAATCCAAATCCTACCTCTTCCAAACCTACTAATAGGTGCAAAGAAGTTCAAGGACCCCTTACAGTTTCGATCAGTATGAGGTTCGGCCGCGAAGTTGCATGTTACTCGAATCGCAGCCCAGGTTCCTTCAGGATCGAGTTGCCTAAGGTATCGGTTAAGGAGCTTGGTCAGTTGGGGTCTTCGGGTGGTATCGTTAGTTACTCCTACCTGTTTTCCGTAGGTGTAGCTCCCTAACGTCCATCCTTTAGCGTCGCAAGCCTCAGCATCACACTTTCGTGTTTTCGGCCTCCATTGGGTGAGGGACTTCGCAAGCAACTGCTCAACACTGTCTCGAGTAACTGGGTTTTCTTGACTCAATATTCTGTCAGCACTCTTCTCACTCTGTTCTAAGGTATAGCTCTCTCCATGCCATACACCGCAGTCAGCACAGCCATCGTCACCGCGAATATTGTCTTCTTCACATACACTGCACACAATCGCTTTTCCCCACAAGTTGCACAATCGCACTCTGTCTTTCTCCCGAGGCTTCTCAAGCACTAGGCCCTCAGAGTTGGAAGAACGAGCACCCCGAGCATCATGAGCCTTCTCCCGGTTTGGACCACCCCAAACCGGGAAAACCCGGAAACGAGCATCATCAGCATCATCCGCGTTCCCGGCAGGCCGCAGACGCGCATCATGAGCATCAGTGGCGCTGCTTGGCGGTGCAATAACAGGAACCGCTACCCCAGGATCATGAAATTCTGCGCTGTTGAGTGGTGCATTAAGCAAATTCGCTTCTTTCCTGCCATGACCAACCTCAAATCCACCATCAAAACTACCTTTTTCCAACTCCGACTCCCCCCACGCGTTCACGCGTGCAACAATGTGCCGCTTGCCAGTCACGCGGTGAGCAGGCGCAGGGCCCAGAGGTGCCGGCGGTGGCACCTCATCGGCTGCCTCCTCAGCCTCAAACTCGACTTGATCCTTGACTTCACGATACATGACTGGTGCAACATGGAACCTAGACTCCTCGTCTCCCTCCCCAGGAATGAGCACCACAGTGCAGCCTGAAATGTTAGCCGCTGGGCACAAAGTGATACCCGACACAGCCCTTGGAGCATACGGCGTTTTCCTACTCCATGCCCTACTCTGCACCGTGACCCTACTACCAAAAGGAGGCAATGGTCTCTTAGGAGGCTCTGCTCCCAACAGCTGCGCGCTGTGCCGAAACCGTTGCTCAACATGTTGGCGGAGGGCCGAAGGCCATAAGTTCTTCTCAAGCTCAGGAGCGCTCAGTAACAGTGCCCTCACACCGGCCTTAATCCTACCCACAGCCGATTCAACCCTTCCATTTCCTTTCGGGTCACCGGGGGTAGAATAGGTAGGGTGTATATCTCTAGAGGCGCACCAGGACCTAAACTGTCGATTCGTGAATTCGCGTCCCCCGTCACTGTGAGTACGCCGAACTTCCAAGTTCAGAAGCCGAATCTTAGCATAGATCCTCTGGATCCCCCGCAGCACTTCCCCAGCCTTCTTCGATGTCAAAGGCTCGGCAAAGGTCAACTCATGAAGCTGAACAGGCTCCTTGAGCCCCTTCGCGATCTCTTTCCATTTCTCATCTTGCTCATCACACAGCCTTCTGTAGTCCTCTTCGCTCATCTCATCACTCTCTTCTGTCTCTTCATGGGCCTCATCCTCAAGAACCCATTCACCAATACCCCCTCCATCATCCTGCTGACTCTCGGCTCCGTCCACATCCTTTTCCTTTTCTTCTCCCTCTTGTAACTCTCTCCCTTCTTCCCTTCTTTCTTCTTTTTCTTTAGCAGCCTGAGCGCTGAGCGGCAAAGGTGTGCCATCTCGAAACAGAGGTACTCCGAGCGTAGCGACCAGAATGAAGCGCGCAGGGGAGGTCAACGCATGATCCCTCCCCTTCACCCACGGCCCTATCAAGTCTAAAGAGAGACACAAAGCGTTAGAGTGTTGGTATTTCTGCCGAATGTGTCTCGGTCCTCTCATGGCTGATTGTAAGCAAACCTTACAGTCTTTTCTAAAGAGGATGTGATCCTTTTCGCAGTGCTCTCGAAACTCTCGCTCCTCTTTCGTTAGCACTCTTAACGCTGCCCTTTCTTCTTTTTCTTTTGTATCTCTACTCTCGGCAGTCTCTCCTTTCCACACCTCAACAGCATGTCCTACAGCTCGCAACACCGAAGGTAGCCACTTTGTCAACTCAGCGTCCTTAGCATTCTTATGCCTAGGTTCAACATGCACCGTAGCATGCAACGTGGTGTACAGCTGCCAACTGTTTGTGAAGATCGCTGTGAGACGAGTACTCTCTTCCGCAATGCTCTCAAAGCTCGCTCGAAAACATGCAGCATGGCCTGACCCCTGTGCGGCTTCCTCAGACACAACTTCGAACTCCGGCCAGTTCCACCAGCCACAATCATCACACGAAGAATCGGAATGGCTTGGGTGTTTAAGATCAGTAGTAGAGGTCGGGTGTTGCAGGGCCAGGAGACATCCATTGGGTCGGGTTTTGTCCGCTAGGTGATGAAGGATCATGGTCCTAAGCAAAGTCACAGTCTGATCATCTGTCTTCTGCTGCTCAGACTTTGAGTTTGATGCCACGCCAAACCTACCATCCCCAGTCTCATCCCGAAGATTCTTGAACCCCTTGGTATCTCCTAGCTCTCCCCACACCCTCTTGAACGTGTCACTTGGTGGACAGCCCACTACAGCACTCACTTTTCCAGACGAGCACAAAGCAGCCAGCCAAGCAAATGCTTTTTCGTCCAAGATATCCCTCCTAAACCGTTCATCAATCCGAATGACCACTGTTTTGGATCCCAGACCATCAAGCTTGAACTCAGTATCCCTACCCGGAAACAAATGAAGAATCACTGACTGGGCCTTCTCGATCCCGCGCCGATGTCTTCGATTCAAAGACAGGAATGAGTGGGAACCCTCAGGCACACGATCACACCTAACCGGAAGCGCTCTCCGCATCAAGTGCTCCGGCCAATCACCGAAACGATTCCTCAACGAATCAATCAGCTCCCTTTCATCTCCCCAAACACTAGAGGCTATCTCCAAAGCATCCCCCGGGACACCAAGGTTCAAAGCACGGATTGCGAGAGCCTGTTCCAACCGATCGCTCTGATGATTCTCAAGCTCCTGAATGAGATCCAAACACAACTGCTCCTCCACTACCGGACAGTTGCCTTCAAGTGTGGTTCTCAACAGCCCTCTTACCGGATGTGTAACCCGGCATTGGCCTGCCGTCCAATCCACCCTGCATCCGATTCTTTCGACTAACATTCCCAGCGGGCAGATTGGGGTCACATCATCTCTCGTGAGTATCGTCCCCAGTGGCGACACTTTCAACTCCTGAGTTCCTACGGCCATTTCAACCGTGGTCGGCCTTGCGGTTTCCCATTCATCATCTTTCACCGTTCTGAGAGGATGGGTGGCGCCCCCATCAAGCAAACCCTTCCGCGGGGCATTCCCACATCGAGCCGAAACTGATGAGATCACTACCCTCTCTCTTTCTTCTGTCCTCTCCGCACTCTCACTCTCTGACCCTTCACCCAACCCCGTACCCTCAGCCACATACACAGCAGCCAAGCGGATGGACTTCAACAGCTTATGCGCTTCATCAAGAACTTGAGCTTGCGCTTCAGCTACACTAGGAGTGGCTTGCATCCGGCTAGCCGGTGGGGCCGAGTTTGAGTCTTGCGGCACGGTGCTGGCCGCAACCTTTGGAGCATTAGCTTCAGGCTTTTGAGGGGTGCTACTGGATTGAGCAGCAGAGGAAGCTGGGCCATTCGAAGGCTCAGAGGAGGACTCCCCCAAGGGCTGTTTGCCCTTTCCTTTGCCTTTGGGCCGAGAGCAGTCCTGCTGACGATGCTGATCCGAACCACAGTTGTAGCACCGTCCTTGCCCTTTAGCTGCGCTAAAATCATGATAGTGTCCACAATCTCTCCCTTTGCAACACCCTTTGCTCGTGAGATAGAAACTGCATGGTCCCTTGTTTCCCTTTCCGCCTCCAGTCCTAGGCGGCGGGTCCTGTGGACCGCCGGTCTTTCCCCCTCCTTTGCCGCCCTTTGGATCCGTTCCTTTTCCTCCCTTGTCTTTGGCTCCTCCCTTTTCCTCATGCTTTCCTCCATTTCCCGGCTCTGTGTCAAGCCTTGCAAGCTTAGCCTGAGTCCCGGCCTCTTGTCCAGAAACCGAAACTTGCTCCCACTCAGATTGCAACACCCTCATATATTCGATCACAGCTACCATGCTGGGACGATGATCGATCTCCAAACGATTCCTCGCTGATGAGAGCCTGAACGCAACCTGAGAGTGCGCGGGCTTCCTAGCAACCGGTTCGACTAATGCATCAACGCCCCGAAGAATCAAAGCCGGATCAGGAATGTTTACTCCCATGCTAGCAGCCCTAGCATGAATCCTGCTCCACATCCTCAGCGCAGCGACAATGTCTGCAGCACCCTTCGCGGTTCCCAGATTTGTCAACTCAGTCAGAACCTGGGCCCTCTCCTGCAAACCTCCCGGAGCGTACACCTTCAGTATCTGAAACAACAATCCCACGCAATGCAAGGACCTGGTGGCTAGGAGCTCGTCCCTGATCGACTGTGGCACTGCCGACTGAAGCATTCCATAGGCTCGACTCTCCAATCTTCTGAAGCGCACATGCATTAGTTCAATGCTCACACGAGGCTGAATCAACCCTTTCTCAATCGATGGAGCCCTTGACCACTGTCGATACAGCGTTTGAGCTTCCCACTCAACTCTAGTCCACCAAAGCTGAGACCACTCACTGAGGTCAAACAATAGTGGCCTGATCTGGGCAAGCCAATCCCCGGCCCTTGTTGCCGGCGAAGGCACCTGAAGCCCCTCAAGCACTGGAAGATTCCAGAATGTCCTATCTCCGGAATTGAACGGATCCCTGCCCTGAGGATACGGCAAGTTGAGCACATCTTGCCCTTCCCAAGGATCCCTATCATCCCCTGTACCTCTTCCTACAACACCCCGATGCTCTGGTCTCAATCCTGCCCCAGAACCCTCGTTCTCTCGGTTAGCAATGTGTCCTGGGTCCCCAAGAACAGTCTGCATTGGGCGAAGTGAGCTAGGCATAAGAGGTCCTCGTTCATACCATCTAATCTCATCCCTGCTCTCACCCTCAAGTCTAGTTCCTAGCGGACCCACAATCGACTCCAAACCTCCAGCATGCATCCCAGTCGAAGCTTGCACAGGCACAGAGACAGACACGCCCTGATGACCAGACACTGAAACGCTCGGAGGCGGTGTGCTCGGAGGCGGTGATACACCCTGATAACCCTGAATTGAGGCATTCGGAAACGAAGGTACACTCAGACAACCCAGCTCGGTGTTCCAAGCAGTACCGGCAGCACGATCCAGTCTTGCTTCGGAAGGTGGACAAGGAGGCACGGGTGTTCCATGCGGGGTAGTGTTCAGTCTTCTCTCCAACTGTTGAAACCGTTCTTTTGGGGGCTCAGGAGTCCTATCACGGGCACTAGAACCGATCTCATTCACTGAAGGAGGAGATTGCAGCTGCCTAGCAGTCTCTTCCCACTCAAGGGTTTGCTTAGCAGCCTGATAGCCTTCTTCATATCCCTTCTGATAGACAACTGAACCCTCAGCTTCAGCCCCGAACTTTTCACCAACAGACTGTGTCACTACCCCTTGAAGGACCTCAAGGGGCACATACCGACCCAACGAATCCTTAACCAGATGCTCACCCTCAGACTCTCCTAAACCCACTAATCCTACACCCGGAGTTTCGGTTCCCTCAGCACCTCCACCCGACGCCACGGATCTCCAGGCTACCTGACTGCTGGCACGCTTCTCCTCCAGTTTGTCGATGCGCTGCTGAAGAGTTGCGTTTTGTCCAGCAAGGTCTTGATTCTGTCTCATCAAAACCTCCATAAGGTTCTTCATTTCCATCAGGATTTGTCTCTCTCCAGGACGCAAACCAGGTGGCGGGTCTTGGGTATCACTAGTCGGGCCATCGGCCACAGAGGCAGCCGAAGGACCAAAGGTAACCGGATTTCCAGCGGGAACAGGAAGATCTTCATGCTGTCTCATCTCTGTAGAATCGCTAGCTGCCTCTTCCAAACACAATGGTCTAGCAGCCAACAACCTAGCTTCATCTTGCGCTCGTTGTGACCAAAACGGATTCACAGCAGGTTCGGCTCGGGATGCATCTTCAATAGCCCTCTCAGGCTCACCAGAAACATCATCTGCAACACGCTGCACTGTGCCATCATCGGCCCCGCTGCTCTCTAGCACCGGCGCTGCTTCTGAAGTCCCTTCTCTCAGCGTTTCTCTAGCAGATTCCGTTTCCCTCGCTTCCGAAGGCTGCGGCCTTTCTCCTGCACCCGAACTTTCGCTGCCTCGCCCTTTGCCAGCTCGCTTACGCATGCCAGCATCCATCCGAATTGTCCGAACGATCAGAGCGCTGGGCTCATAACCTACGAATCACGATTCACAATCCCTGAGCGGCGTGCCTAGACGCAGCTTTTGTTCTTGAACAAGAAAGGCCTTCGTCGTGAGAATTCCTGTAACAGAGCAAGTAAGAGCGGAGGGGTACAAAGGAATTCGGATAGGGTTTAGGGTATCCCGTGTGCTATGGTTAGTACAACTGTTGGGATGGCAAACCCCTACCGAGCTGATCTGTCGGGTTTCGAGCTTTTCAGAAACTCCAATATCCCTTAACTAAGGAATATACCTTAATGAATTATAGTAGGATCCCTAATAAGATTCAAGGACTATTCCTTAATAAGGGATATTGGAGTCTCTGGGCTAACTGCACAGGCAGTAGATGCTGACAATGCTTACTGTTGAGAAGCTCCACGCTCCTGCGGTTTGGGGGTTTAGGGTTTCGGTAATTACTGCATGGATTGAAATCGTTTGACAGAGAAGTCGTAGACCCTCCAGTCGAAACATCCCGAAAACGCCAACACGAGTCTTCTTTGGCTCCTGGACTTTCTGGCGAGGCGAGAATATAAACATCCGACTGGGGTCTGCTTGGGATGGGTTACAGATACCAAAACTCTGAATCCGTACAGCATCAAGCGTCGACCCCAAACCCTAAACCCTATAAACCTAAGCCTTAGACCCAAACCCCTAAACTCGTGCCAGCTTTGACAAGCCAGCCAGACATTTCTGGCCACCCAGGTGGGAGGGCCCCTGGCTGGTTACGGACGCTTGGACCGCTGTTCAGGTATGAGGGTTCATATCCGAGAGCTCAGGACTTTTGCAAAGAGCCGAAGCCAACCCCATAATCAAGCATTCCTTCTTTCGGGTATGTTGGGTTCGGGGCTTTGGGCTGGCGTTTGGTTGCAAGGCTCCTCAAACTCCAAACTTGTGTGTCGCAGAAGTGGCCAGGAAGCTCTGGGACAGGAGCTGCCCTCTCACAAGTCTCAAATCTTCAAGCCAAAAGCCTCGAACCCTTTTCTTGGGCGTACTTGGAAATATTTCTGTATTTTTTTGTTATTATAATTCCTAAGAAACAGCTAAAATATAATTTTTGCTACAGATCTAAGTTCAGTATAATTCCTTCAAGAGCCCCCATCCCAAACCATACCGCTTCAGGCCTTACCTGCAGTCTGCATAGCAGTTCCTTGTTTTGGTTACCTCATAGGATCCTTAATTTCCCCAAGGGCCCCAAAGTAGCTCCTTTTTTGAGGTTCATATATAGAATCCTATAGGGTAACTCCAACAAGGAACTACTTTGGGGCCTCTGGGTACTCACCTGCTAAAGCCGAAAAGGGGACTACTCAATGGAGACTATACCCGAAACCCTAACCCGAAACCCCAAACCCTAACCCTAAACTCCCTAAACCCGACCTCTAACCCCTCCAACCCCCCAAAAGAAACGCAACAGCGACACCCTAAACCCTAAACCCCGAAGTCCCAAACCCAATTCCCCTTCCAAGGAGAAGACCTCCGTCCAGACAAGGGCTCCCAGTGCGCAGGCGGCGAGCGCCGGCGCAGATCGAGGCTTCTCACAGGCTGGGCGGAGCGAAGCAGATTACCATGCCCTAAAGAACTGCCAATATACTTATCATAATTATAGTATAGTGGGCTTCCCACAGGCTGAGGGGGGGGAAGCACGGCTGAGGATTTGTGTAGGTCTTGGGGTTTAGGATTTTAGGGCTTACGGCTTTAGTGCAGCGCTGGGGGAGGGAAGCAGATTACCATGGGGACCTAAAGAATTACCAATACTATGTTACGGGAGTTCCTTAATATAATTGTAGTATAACGGGCCCCGCACAGGCTGGGGGAGGGAAGCACGGCTGAGGGGTTGTGAGTTAGGGCTTCAGGGGCTAGGGCTTATGGGCTTAACGAGGCTTCTCACAGGCTGGGGGAGGGAAGCAGATTACGAGGCTTTGGGTTTAGGGCCTCATGACTTCTAGAAGGCCTTAAGGGCTTGTTTAGGCTTCGGGCTTAGGGCATTTAGGGTTTGTTTAGGAAGCTTTAGGGCTTGTAGGGCGTGTTTAGGTTTAGGGCTTGGGGGTTTTAGGGTTTGTTCAATTAGGTTTAGTGTTTAGGGCTTATAGGGTTTGCTGAGGTTCAGGGCTGGGAGTTCTGTGCTTAATGGAGTCACCGATGGGCTTCTGCAGTTGGCTGCAACCAGAAATCAGCATCTAGGGCACCAGCTTTTTTTTGTTTCTGCTGCGTGGCTGACACTGCAGAGATCTTGTCCAAGTTTCCTGAATCTGCTCAATGCTAGGGTTTTTGAAAAGGAGAGTCTCAATTCAGCTCCTCTCCGTCTGTTACTCAATGCTTAGCTGACTCAGCTTAAATAGCCTGCGATACAGCAGCAGCTTCTGCTTCCTGTGTTTAAGGAACACCCCATAGCCAACATCCAAAGCCGTGAGTGAGTCTCTCAGAACTTGCTGCAGAGGTGGGAGGCTTGCGTGCCGTCGTCGACGAGTTGCGAAGTTGCATCATAAGGCGGCGGTGCAGCTGCTGCCCAGCCAAGACACAGAACCCAAAAATCTGACATTCGGAGGCAGGCTTGAAACGTTTAGACATTTGGATATTCTGTCAAAGCCACGTCAGGAAACCAAGGTTCCTCTCCGGCTCCGGAAAGGGTTGAAAGGTTAGCACGAATCCGGGAAGCTTGTGCACTTAGTCCCGTAACCTTTTCAGGCATCACACAGACCTTGTTGTTTTATTGCCAACATTCTTAAGTCTTCGTTGTTGAATCTTGGCTGATGGTTTGTGTTTTTTTTGGAGACGGAGTGCTCGATTAGTTGCTTCTCATACAAACAGCCTGAGACCCTCGATTTTGCTTGGCCTTGAACCCGGAGCTTGCAGACACTAGATTAGGGTTTAAGTAGGGCTGTTGGGATCACCTAGACCTCCCAACTACCCCTAGTATACCCTAAATAACTACCCGTAACTACCCACTATTGAGGACCATAAGGGTCCTATTAAGGGATACTTGGGAGTTTAGGGATCAGGGCTTGGGGTTTAGGGCCTGGGATACAGCCGCAGCTCAGCAGATTATACCCAGGCTGCGAGAGGCAGTGCAGATGCCGCTGCAGCAACTCGGCTTGTGATCCAGGGTGTACCTGGACCCCAAAAGTATGTAGAATAATAGCCTTTTATAGGCTTTGGGCCATTTTTTTAACCTACTAAGACTGTTGGAGGTCATGTACCATAGGAGGCCAAAAGGGGTTTTAGCACATGCGGGTTTAGTAGGCATTAGGGTTCCCATAATAGGGTTCATATTAAGGAATCCCTACCCCAAGAATCTTCAAAACCCCCCTTTGGCCTCCCATCATGTAGGTTTAATCTTCAGTTTGACGGTTGACTTTACCGTGAGCGTCCATGTAGAGAACAGTAGATGCTTGAGCCTTAAAGGACCAAAGTATACACTATTTGGGTACATGGACCCCCCAGGGCCGTTAGGAGGAGGCCGGTCAGATTTGGAGGTTAAGTTGTGATATACAGGAGCACATAGGAGCTCACCAGACATGTTTGACTGCTTATGTGCGCGTGAAAGGCCAGAGAGTAAAGCTCGTTCTTATTTGCGAGTTGGTACACTGTTCGGAAGTTTGCTTGCCGGTAGTTGCATGCTTAGGGCTACCCAGCTACCCCGCACAGACACGAAAGGGCACTTTAACATAACACGACGGCATACAATCCTAAATTACATGCCCGAGCCACAACTTCCCTTCCCCATATCCTAAAGCCGAAATGCGCTACACTACTACAGCCCTACGCACTACAGCCCAGTTAAACCCCACGACAGGCCCCAATTCGAGCCACCATAATCCTACGGAGTACTATGCATGCCCCAACTCCCCCAATTCCTACACCATCCAATAAAAAAGTCCTGAGACCCTGTGAATCCCGTGGGAGCCCTACCTAAACCTTATGTAAACCCCAAGCCCTAAGCCCCATAACAAGCTTTGTAAAATCACCAAGCCCCAAGCCCTTAAACCCGTAAATCCTAAACCCCCAATGTGCCCCATAACACGCTTCGTAAAATTTCCAAAAAATGGACCCTATACTATCCTACACACAAAGAATCCTATAATCCCAATGACAACAGAGCAAGCTACGTAAAATCTCGGAAAGCGCAAGGCATCCTCAGCTCTATCGCCGCCTCGGGGCGGCGCCGCCCAGGGGAGCAGCTCGGCGAGGGCGTCGTTTTTTGTCTTGGGGTTTACATCGAGGATCATGGGACTTAGTAACCGGGTTTTTTTTTATGGACTTATAAATACCATAATACCATAACACCAATTAGGGTCCCTATTAGGGTACTTATCAGCCTGCTTACTACCTACTTACTAATCCCCCGACCCTCCAAGTAGGGTTTCGGGATTTAGGGTTTAGGGGTTGAGGGTTCCGCTTTCACCATGGTTCTGGAGCTTCAAGACTATTCTCAATCCCTCCCAACGATTGAACCCGCACGCCCTCACGAAGAGGTGCTCCTCTTCGGGCCTCCGGGCACCGGGAAGACGCTTTTGGCGCGAAGTCTAGCCCAAGAGCCTTTTGGACGAATTGTGCATCAATGATATTAAAGAACTACTTAGTAGTTATAGTAGATATTAAAGAAGTAGTAGGTATAAAAAAAAATTTGGAGTTAGGGGTTATACTAACAACAGTAAGAATGGTCGCTTGTCTGGGGTTTTCAGGGCCTCTTCAGGGCTCCCGCGCCGTGGATTTCGGTGGTAGAGCTGTTTTAGATGTTTTCAGGTTTGGGGGCTTTACTACAGCATGGCTTGGGGATTGCTGAGTTCAGGAGTTCGGGCCGGAGCGCAGGATTCCTCATACAGGGTTTAGGGTTTAGGGTTTAGGTGAGTCATACCCTACCTTAACCTACTAGCACCTACTTTTTTTGTAGGGTCCTTGTAAATCCCATATTAGGGTCTACAATAAGAACCTACAAAAATCTAAGGTTTCGTAGGTCCAGGTACACCTTTTTGGCATGCCTAGTTTTCTGGTTAGGATCTGTCATATACAAAAGTAGGTACCCCAAAGAAGGGGGAGGGTATGAGCCTCCAGGTAGGAATGGGTTTAGGGTTTAGGATTTCAGAGATCTGCCCTACTTTGGGACTATCATGGGGCTGTCTGGAAATGGGAAAACCCCAAACGTTAAACCCCGAACCTTGAACTAACTTCTAAACCCTATACAACCTAAATCCGAAAAACTGAAACCCCAAACCCCAAAGTCCTACCCTAAGCCAAACCTGGACCACAAAAGTATGTAGAATAATAGCCTTTTATGGGCTTTGGGACATTTATTTACCTACTTTTGGTGGTCTGGGCAAGACTAAACCCAAGTAGCCCCTAAACCCTAAACCCTACAGATCCCTTTAAGGAACCCTATAGGTCCCTTTAAGGGGCCCTTTAAGGAACCCTACATTACAGTAGCCAAGGCTCCAGTGCCCCTGTGAGCTCCTGGCAGCCACCGATTTCGTGGGCGGCGGCATTGGCGAGTCCGAAGAACGGACCGCCCCACGGGGGATTTAGGGATCAGGATTCAGGGTTTAGGTATGTTAGGGGGATTTAGGGTTTATACTGTAGGGCTTATAGGGTTTATAGGGTGTATACTGTAGGGCTTCTAGCTTTTTATACTGTAGGGCTTATAGGGTTTATACTGTAGGGCTTGCTGTAGGGTTTATAGGGTCTAGGGTCTTAGGATCAAGGCCAGAGGTTAGGGTTTAGGATCTTTTGGATACGTACCAATACCATTTCCTAGAGTTCCTCAGTGTAAGCAAACATGTTGTGACCAAAACCCTGATCTAACTATAGATACTTACTGAGCCCCCTGATCCTTTCAGATTTGGGGTGGGGGGGCTCTCTTGCGGCTTAGAGCGGTGACTCGAGCAAAAAGCTCTCGGGCCCTGCAAAGGATCCGCAGCACATTTGAGATCTGCCGCCAGCAAGCTGCCCAGAACGAAACCGGAGCTCTTCTGCTCCTTGGCAGTTGTCTACGCGGTTTAGGCGTTAGGGTTTAGGTTTAAGGGTTGGGGTGGGGTTTAGGGTTTGGGGTTTAGGGGTTGTTTTTTCAACTGCGGGGACAATTGGGATCTGTTTTTGCAACGGGTCTGTCCAGAGAGTGTATTAGTAGCACCTACTACCGCAATGCCCTGAGCCCCAACCAAAATCTACAACAGAGTTCCAAAAAGTCCTCGAATCCTTCGGGGCACTAATGCCTAGCTGCGAACGACAAGGAGTCCAGATATCTTGAGCCCTCTCAGACCCAGCCGCCATGCCAATGCCATAGCTTGAAAAGTACCTGAAGATCATACACGCCCCGAACTGGGCAACGAGGTGTACACCTTCCTAAAGTGCACTATGAGTCTTGGAGCGTCAGAAAGATGGATGACAAGCTACACTACTTGGCTTGTACGGTGCATCGGCTAGTCTGTCTTCTCCATAGCCTTTCTTATCTAAACCATACTGACAATGCCAACAAAAATACAAGATAACCCCAAGCCCTAAAGCCCTAAGCCCTAAACCCGTAAGCCCTAAACTCTGAGCCCTGAAACCTTGAAACCCTAAACCCCCTAAACCCCATAGCCTTTCTTATATAACCATGCTGACAATTTCAAAAAAAGGGAGGATAACCCCAGAGCCCTGAAACCTCAGGTTCATCGACGAGATCGATGCGGTCTGTCCCAAGCGAGACGACGCGAGCGAAGCCGAGCGAAGGACCGGAACAAGTTCCACGCAGTGTTTTTAGGTTTTAGGGTTTTAGGAGTTTTAGGGTTTAGGAGTTTAGGGGTTCAGGGTTTAGGGTTTCAGGGTTTAGGGGTTTAGGGTTTAGGGTTTAGATTTAGGGGTTTAGGGGTTCAGGGTTCAGGGTTTAGGTTTTCAGCTTCAGTTTTACATCTTTGGTTGGCATTGTCTTCTCGTCACCAGGACCCTTGAGCAGAGACTCCAAGGCCCTTAAATCACGGAATATACCTCAGCTTCAAACAAGGATTCCCTATAAGTGAGTCTAAGTGCAGGATGACGGAAAACACCTCAACTTCAAAGAAGGGATTTCCCATAATTTTAAAGTAAAAGCAGGATGGTCGCCGCTTTCTTAACCGCGCTGGACGGCCCGAAGGGTGGGGATGGCATCGTCGTGCTCGGGGCGGCTCGGCAAGACGAGTGTCGCTGTTAGGGTCAACATTGGGGTTTAGGATTTAGGATGTTGCGGTTAAGTTTAGGATTTATAGGGTTTAGGATTTAAGATTTAGGGTATAGGACTTTGGGTTTAGGGGTTCAGGGTTTAGGGTTGAGGCTTCGGGTTCATTTGGTTTCAGACGCTTCGTGAACATTACAAAAAAACACAAAAAACAGGCGACGAACCGGCCCGATGCCCTGGACCCGGCCATCCGTCGCGCCGGGCGCCTGGAGAGGGAGATCGAGGCGTGCTCCCCGGAGACTCCGAGACCCGTAAATTAAGGGATCAGAAAGGACATAAGCATAAGCAGTTTATAGGGATATCCCTACCTTATTGGGCTTCATTATAAGAGGGTTTATATGGGATGTCCCTATCCTTAATTTTTGTTTATGTGCTTTTTTGGAGCTCTAGTAAATTAAGGGATTAATAGCCTGGGGTTCCTTTATAGAGAATAGGGTCTAGGGTTTAGGGTAGAGGCGTGCTTGGGAACAGTCTGTAATCGAATCTCGTAACACTGTAGGAAGACAAAGTTTGATTTTAAAACATCTGTTCCAAGCATGAACTAGTATAGCTCTGGAACTGAAGCTGTTCTCCCAGAGCCGATGCCCAGTTAATTTGACGCTTCTATCACTCCTTGTCAGGGTTCTCTTTTACGGTCTATGGTCCAGAGTTGTAGGGCCTACTAGGGGACCCCTTCATCAGCAGAATACGTTTTACAGTATTTTGCAGTAGTGTGCTGATTCAGGGCTCTCCGGGGCTGGTTCGGCATCCTGAGGGTTTTTTGGGATTTGGCAGCGCCCGTTACCCGGATGAGCCGAGCCATAAACCTACAATAGGGTTTCGGGTTTAGGATTGAGGGTTCAGGGTTTAGGTTTAGGGTTCAATCCTAAACCCCAAACTGTACGGTCCTGAACCTCAAGCCTTGAGCTCACAAACTCAAAAGCTTCAACTGGCAGGTGGGAGTGCCAAACGCGGAGGACGAGGGTTTTAATTTAAGAATAATATATAGCACAGCAGTATAGTATAGCAGGACCATCCAGGACCCTCTTTGTACCCTTGACATAGGCCCAGGGGTACGTGGCCCCAAGTTGCAGATATTTGGGGTCGAATAGAGGGTACATGGAGGGTCTAGGTACTGTGGTATATGATGAAGAAGATATTGAAAATCCGATGTCATAGCTGCCTTGCCTCTAGGCTGGGCGTTGACGGCTTGAGCCGAGCCCAAACCCTGGAAGCCTTACGCCCCCACACCTTAACTAATTAGATAACTCCGAACTCCAACTTTTCAGATTCGCAGGACCGGACTCAAATCCTCCAGGTGCACCTTGGCAACTGGCTTGCAACGGCAGTGCAAATTTCAAGGCTCTCAATTGTACACTTCATGTGCTATTCTTTTCTGTATATATGATATGCACAGGTTGTTGAGATATTTGGCATTATGACAGCTACTCTGACACTTCTCTTTACAAGGGCTCTCCTGGTTCAAAGTGGTGCGAAGAGCTGTTTCCCAAGACCAACCTCGCGCAACCCTACCGACCAGAGTCCAGGCAAAGTCCGCCACATCCTCAGCGAGGAGGTGCAGCCAGCTACACCAAAGTTTTGAATCAAAAAGAAGCAAGCTTCGCCCCCGTCCCTGCACAGGAGCAGCGGGAGCTCGCACGGAAATGTCATGGCTACGTTGGAGCGGACCGTCTTTCCAGGTTGAGTTCGAAGTGTAGGTCCCTTGAGCCATGCCGTGAATCCTAAGCACAATCCTAAAACCCACAGAAACTCGGCTACTCTTGTGTTGAGAGTGCAGATCTGTACGGCTTGAAAGATTCATGGTGTTAGCATTAGTTTGGGCTTGAAGTTCACCTTCAAGTTGAGAGTCCCCACAGTCGAAGTTGTAAGGAGTCTTCCGGATTGTACCATGAGGCCTGGAAGAGCATGACCCAACATCCCACTTGGAGCATCACGGGACTTAGTAAGCAGGCTCAAAAGTAAGGTAGCTACAGTCCCTTCAACCTCCAAGCAAACCCAAGGGCCCACACTACAGATGTCTTTAAGTTCGATCTAGAACGGCCTTCAATCCGATCTGTATCTGATCACTCTGTACTCTGCAAACACACCGTGCTTGGGCAGGGGGTGTCTTTCCAGTGAAACTCCCGGCTTGTGCAAACTGCTGCCTGCGATAGGATTCAGTTTCTTCTCTTCCACATGACACCAACACATGAGCTTCGAGCGAATCCAACAATCTAGCTATAGCATGAGTACCATCCTTGAGTGCAGGACTTGCGTGCGCTTTGTACCAGCGCCGCACGAAATGCACTGCGTGCCGGAAAGGAGGCGGGAAAGCTCACTTCGTCGCCTTCGACTCAGCCCTATACAAACTCCAATAAGGCTTCAATGAGGCTTGCGAGAGTCTTGCAAGGGTCGAACTTCGCATGCGTGAATCGAGTCATTTTGAAACCGGCTCGAGCTCCGAAATTCACAACTCCAAATCCTAACCGCACCGCAAACCCGAAGCCCTAAACCCTAAACTTCCCTGAAGAAATCCTCTAAACCCTGAACACTTAAACCACACACCCCTAAACCCCTAAACAACACCAAACCCCAAACGCTACAAAGGCCCAAAGCTCTAAAGCCCCCCACCAGGCCGTTGATCTTCAGAGCTGTTTAGCCGCTGCGGGACAGATCCCACCCTCGGCGCTCAAGGCTGATTGCGGGTGCATTTGGCGTTTTAGGGTTTTGTTAAAAATTTACTTTAGGGTTTAGGGTTTTGGGGTTTTGGTGTCGCGGTCTCTGTAAGCTACACTGCTGCGCGTGCCTTTGTCTAGTTGTGTTTGGGTTGGTCGGCTTACAACTTAGTTACTCGTCTTGTTTGTTTGTACGTTTGCTCCATGCTGCTGTGTTGGGGACTTCGAGTTCGAATTTGTGCGTAGCAAGGCAGCCCGGCAGCCCCTACATCCACTCCGAAGGGTTCCCATAGACCAGACTGGCGTAAAACATGCTCCGGAGGTTGTGGGTTTTTGGAGATGAAGGATTTAGGCTTGGCTCGGTGGGACTAAAGAGAAAGTTGCTTTCACAGGATGAAACTCTGCTCCATGCCTCTCAAACCTACATTCTCCTCCGGAATAGAGGCTCTGGACGGGAGTGAAATCCGAACTACACTAAGATAGCCCGCAAAGCCGAAGTCCACGTCCCTCCGACAGTGGCCCAGGAGCTTATGATCGACAAAGTAGCCGTCTAGCGCAACAGTATTGCACAAAGCACGATGCCCCAGAAGCGATTCCCCTGAACCCAAAAAGCTTTAGATGACACCACTGAAGTCCTGAACCCCAAAGCCCAACGACTGAAATCAAGAGCCACTGTCCAAGATCCAAACCTGAAGCCCAAAGCCCTGGGTCCCAGGGCTAGGGTTTAGGGTCCCTGAAGCCCTGAGCTCTTACACTCCTAAACCCTAGAACCCTAAACAACCGAAGACCCTCGGGCCCGAAGCACAAAGCCCTGGAAGCCCCGAACCCCCAGATTTGAAGCAGAGACTTCAAAGAAACGCCTATCAGCCGTTAGCCCTGAACTCTAAACCTTAAACCCCCAAACTTCTGAGCCCCCAAAACCCTGAGCCCTAAACCCCGAAACCCTGAACCCCAGACCCTAAAGTCCAGACTTCCCATCACAGGAACTCCTCGTCGAAGTCCCCCACGTACGATGGGAGGAGCCTCCTCCTTCTCAGGGTTTGTGGGGCAAGGTTTAGGGTTTACCATGGACCCCAAAGGTTTGCAGAATAATCGCCTTGTATAGGTATTGGGCCATTCTTCTACCTATGCTTTTGGGGGGTTTGAGTAGTGTGTTCCAGGTCTAGGGTTTGGGTTTGTAGGTATTTTCTTGCAGCGCAACAAACTATGTTTTGTGGTTTCTTGTTTTGAGTTCCTTACATATTCGGGCTATGGGGAAACAGCTATTTTGGATTATCTTGGTATGTCCAATTGGCGTTTAGGGTATGTAAAGGGGCATGAGGGCACAAAGCCGCGATTGATTTCAGTGCTCGAGCTTCCGATCGGAAGAGGGCGGCACTGTTTCGGATAAGCTGGGGTGAGATTTCCTGGCCTCGGTCTATGGCCTTCGGGTTCGAAGCGCAACTTTCGCGAGGAGCTAGGTTTCGTTCGGGGCTAGCCTTCAGCGTTGCATAATTAGAAGCCCCACTGGCAGATATGCACTTTAGTCAATTGTGCTAAAATCCCGGAGAGCAGGTTTCGAATAAGCGAAGCTGCATGCCCACACCCAGGGGTCGAGCACCCAAGAGGACATCGGGGGCTACCACTCCACCAAAGAAGCGCTCAAAGAGGCCGTGGAGTGGCCCATGTGCCTCGACAGCTGGAAAGGTCATAGGGACCCTTAGGGGGGTAGGGGGGTAGGGGACTGTACTTCCTTAAATGGGCCTTGCTAGGTCCAGGCATTAATACCCCCCCTCCCCCTACCCCCCTAAGAGTCCCTATGAAAAGGTCTTCAGAGGCACTCACTTTCGCACAGACTAAGACCAACCCGGATCCCTTTCAGGGATACCGTACCCGCCAGATATGTATCTGGGCCAAGGGATTCAAAAACTTAGGATAGGGCGGGTTCTGGTTCAGGCTGCGTCAGGTGGTCCATGTATTCAAAAAGTATGTACCTTGGTTCCACAGGCCAGGGCTCCTCTTTGTCGGCACCAGGTCCCGATTTACACTGCTAGTTGAAGATTCCGACCTGGGGTTTAGGTTGGGTACGGCCCCCACTCAGTAATAGTTTGTTCATAATAATATAGATATAGTAGGACCTTGATAATAGCCCTATTATAGACTCTTACTGTATGGGGGCCGTACCTAAGGTTTAGGATTCAGTGTTTTGGTTGGAATGCTTAGGGTTTAGTGCTTAGGCTGCAACCCTGGACTCAGGCGATACGCCTGGGCTTTTGAGGCCATGCGCATGGAGGCCAGGCCCCGTCCTGTCTAAACAGGGCCCAAAAGAGCAAGACTATAGTCTCCTTGGGAACTATTTTGCATTTTTGTTCATAGAAAACCCAAGAGAATATTAAACATGTTATTTGTATTATGGTTCTAAGGGTGAGCAAGAAGAGAGAAAGAGAGAGAGAGAGAGAGAGAGATCTTTGCTTTAAGATTTCGGGCTTAGGTCCTAAACCCTGAGCTTAGGGCGACATATTTGGTTTCAGAGCTAATTGGGTAGTTCTCTAGATAAGTGTCCCTTGCAGGGGCCTTTTTTTACAATGCCGCCTTCTGTGGCGCTCCTAAAACAAGACCTATAGGCCCTAGCTTAGAGAACTGCCCAAGCAGATCCTGCTCAATTGAACTTCCCAAAAGGCCGGTTCTTGCGGGCCTTGGAGGGGCAACGGTTTGGGGCATGAAGCTCTTAGAAGTCCCTCAGTGAAGGATTATACGTTTTCAACTGCAGCAAGTACTGCTCCTTGGAAAACAAGGTTTGGGGTTCCTTCTGCGCGTTGACAGGATAACCGTCGATCGAAAGCCCGTCTTTCCTCTCTCTCTCTCTCTCTCTTGCTCTCTCTCTGTCTATGGCCTCCGAATTAAGTAGTGCCCCTGGCGATCGTCGGGTCCAAGCCCAGTAACCTAAAGCTTAACCAGTCCGGGAAATCCGAAGTCAACAGTTGCAAAGATTTGGGATTTGGTAAGGTCGACACGAGAGCATGTCGCACTCTTACATCCAATTTCGGCACGAAGCCCCCAAACCTTAAACTTGTGAAGGCCTCGCCCCTACCCCGCTACACCCCCGTTTAGCTGAAACTAGAGGATCTTATTTGAACAACTACCGAAACCCCCAAAAGCAGGTGGAAAAATTACCCAATACCTATAAAAGGCTGTCATTCTCCCATTTTCTGGGGTCCAGGTAGACCTTTGAGACCTTCGAAGGCCCCCAAAGGCGTGCTGCTCTACGGCCCGCCGGGATGCTCCAAGACCATGCCGCTCAGACTGCACATCGTCTTTCATTTGGGAGTTTCCGAAAATAGGGGACCCCAATATAGTACCCTAAATAGTAGGATCCTTATTATGAGGACCCCAAAATGAGGTACCCCTAATTTTCGGAAACTCCCATTTCGAGGATTAGCCTTATTCCCTCTTTCGAGGATCATTACACTTAGTAATCAGGGTTATACGTAATGCCGCTCAGACTTCACATTGTCTTATCCTTAGGAGCTGAGTAGGTAACCTTCTACCTTTTGGGGATTACCCATAGGCTCTGTTGTAGTTCCTTGTTTGTGGTTCACATTTAGAACCCCATAAAGCAATCCCAAGAAGGAACTACTATGAAGCCTTTGGTTAAACCCTACTATGACTGAAAAGGTTAACCTTTTTTGGGCCAGGGTACTCACCCCTAAAAGATCTTCGGGCTTCAGGATCTTTTAGGAGTAGTTAAAGTACTTACAGGATCAAGGGGCTTAGTAAGTAGGGTGAAAAGCAAAGTAACTATGGTTAGATCTATACATAATCACAATTAAGGTACTTAGAACCCTACTTACTAAGTCCCATGATCCTCTGCCGTTATACAAGTTATAGGGCTTTAGCAGCAAAGAAGCACCAGTAGCAGAAAAGCCTTATACCCGAGACTTTACAAACCCTAAACCTTTATCCCGAGACCCTGAACCCTAAATCTCAAACCTAAAGTAGCTTCAAAACTGACCCTAACGCCTCGTAATATAGGGGCCTAAATAATTGCCTATATACTGTTTTGGGGGTTCCTTATGATAATTATAGCAGAGGGGGCCCCAAAACCCTGTTCTAATTATTAAGGCCCCTATTTGATTGGTCCTTCCGAGGATGGCTAAAGCAGTGGCGACGGAGACGGAGATGAACTTCATCTCGATCAAGGCCATGGACTATCTTGTTTAGGGTTTGGGGTTGGGGAACCCGCAATCGTAACCCTCGTAGAGGAGCCCTGAAAGCAACCCTTATAGCAGCCGCGTAAGAACCCCTATTCGACCCTGATGTAGACCCCTGATTAATTATGACAATAGAGATTAAAGTAGGGATCGTAGCGTTAGGGCCTTTCCAGAGGTGCGGTTATTAATCAGCCATCTGCAGCAGGGATCCGTTTGTAGTTTTTTGTCTGTCGTCTAGGTGTCTTTACAGTTTTTTTCCTTTTTTTTACGGGGTCCATTGCAAACGATTACAAAGGAGGTCCCTTGTTGTTTCCCTTCTGTAGAAGCCCTGACGGCTCCTTCGGGTTGGGATAGAGGTCTCGGCTTTCGGGCTTTAGGGGTTTAGGGTTTAGGGTTTAAGGGTTTAGGGTTTAGGGTCGTATAGGAGGGTTCAGGGTTGAGGGTTTAGGGTCCAGCAGGGGGGTTTAGGGTGCAGGGTTTCGGGGTTGGGGTACAGGGTTTTGGGCTTCCGCAGAGTTCCAGGCTTTGTGAGAGAGCACAGAAGAGTTTCAAGTCGACCTCACGTGCTGTGAAGGCATTATCACATGGATGCACGGCATGAGGGTTTGGAGATACAGTAAGCTTTCTTTGCCTTTGCTAAACGTCGAATCCTTGACTAGGGAGTAGAACTGAACTGAACGACATCTTGCTGGCAATGTTTCGTCGCACATTCGGGGAGGAAGGTGGCCAAGCCCTGACGCTAAACAAAAACCCGCAAACAACGCATACCTATGAGGTCTCATCCCATCCCGGGAAGGCGAGTCATTTACCCGCAGAGCCCTTAGCAACCCTGCCTTAACCGTGAATATCCTACTTTTTCAGGGCTCCTTATTATGATTTCCTTACATGAGCCCTTAAAAAGGTAGGTCCTTCAGGGTTAAGGTGAAGTCTTACACTACACCCGCTTGGCCAAAGTCCTGAAGCCTTTCGCCAGGGACCGGAGCTCTTCTCAAAGTACGTGGGTGACAGCGAGCGGGCCGTGCGGGATGTCTTCCGAAAGGCCTAGGGTTCAGAGTTTAGGGGTTCAGGGGTTTAGGGTTGAGGTCGAGGGTTTAGGGGTTCGGGGTGCAGGGTCTATCCATAGCCAATTTGTTGCGAGGTCTTGAATTGCTACAAGCCCCAATCCAGACATGAGGGACCCTGCGAGGGACCCTGCGAGCAGGGTCTTGCTGAGGGATCCTTGAATGACGACATGAGGGCAGCAGCAGCCCCAAAAGGACCCGAACAAAACCCTGAGGGTTTACGCTTTAGGGTGGGGCATCCCCACTGTACTGGCTTAACATGAGGATTCTGGGATGGTTCTGTTTAGGCGTTTTGTTGGGTCCATAGCAGAGCATATGGAAGACTTACGGTTCGGGATGTAGGGTTTGGGGCTAGGGTTTCGGAGGGCTTCAGCCGCAGGAGTGTCTTGAAGACCCACCTCGAACCCCCAAATCAGCTGAAAGCAAAACCACAAAACCGTTTACTCGAAGGAGTACTATACGTGCCTTAATCAACAGAATAGGGTTTTGGGGCTGCAGTCATGTTGAGGAAACCTGTAAAAACAATAATTTGAGACATGATTCAAGCTTATGATGTACTAAGCAGGTCTTGCTCGGGCAATCCTGCTTGTGACGGTACCGGTACCTTTACCAGATCTACACGTTCTGTCATCCCTACACCCTTAATAAGCTTAAGGGTTCAGTGAATCATTGACCTTGTTTTCGGTGCCCAAACAGCCCCGAAAGTCCGAGTGTAAGTGGTGGTACTTGGACCCTTCGGGTAGACCTCACTGGCGACAGCCAAACCAAGCGAAGGCGCGGACAGCAGCGCCATGCGTCGTCTTCTTCGACGAGGCAGTTTCGGGTTTTAAGGCGTAGAGTTTCAGTGTTTAGGGTTTAGAGAATCAGGGGGTGGGTTCCAGGTTGTAATTCTACTATCATGGGTTCCAAAACTTCTAATTATTCAGGCCCCTATATTACCTCAACCCAGAGAGCCCAATACCCCTTCATTAAGGAATATGGGTTAAATCTATAGCGCTTCATAATATGCTTTAAGCTTTTTTCCTTAATTCAGGGGTATTGGGCTCTCTGGGAAGCCGCCACTCCACTTTTGCCCGAAAACGCACAACAAAAACAGAGACCCAGCTCCTCCATCTCCACCCTGTTCGACGGGGAAACACCTACTTCTGTTGGTGATACAAATCCTGCATTACCCTACGGACCCTAAACTATGGGGAATTATGGTATATTCTGTTCCTAATTATGGGTAATGCAGGATTCTTATCATCAACCGTTTCACCTACTGCGAGGGACAAAACCAACCTAAAATGGCCCCAGTACCTATGAAAAGGCGAGTACTCTACATACTTGCTCGGTCCGGGTACTGATGTTCATACAGTTTAGGGCTTCGGGTATCACCTACTAAGAGGATTTAGGGTTTAGGGTTAAGACCCACGATTTGGGACCACGAGCCCCTCTTTGAGGGTGCCGGGAGAGTCCTGGTAGGTCGATGCGCTTGGCGCCAGCCGCGAGAGCGAGGGAGGAGGCGTCTCCTCGCGGGTTCTGGCGCAGCTTTTGGCGGAGATGGACGGGAGACTTTACAGAGATGGTCTGGGTTGGAGTTTCTGAAACCCTAAACCCTAAAGCCTTAAATCCTGAAAACCTAAACACCGAAACCCTAAACCTTAAAACCTTCATCCTGAACCCTAAAGCCCTACATCCTAAACACCTGAAGCCGAAACGGTGGGATCTCAGAAGTTTAGGGTTCAGCGGTGTGAGTGCAGCTTCAGTGAGCAGCAGCCGGCATGAGCTTAGTTAGCTTAGTTTGTGGCCAGCAGTACACCTGGACAGTACAAAGGCTGCCGTTTCGAGGACATTATTAACATACGATGTGTGTGTGCGTGTGTGCACATATCTATATGTATGTAAATGTGTGTATATATTTATATGTCACATACATATGTACAGATACACACATATGCATATATGCATGTATATATCTGTATGTATATAAAAGGAATTCACACAACAAGGAGTGCTAAAGAGGTGGGTCTTATGGTCCGGTAGGGTTCAAGAACCACCTGCCGGCATAAGTTAGACCCTAAAGAAGCACCCAAACATAAACTGTCGAGACGAATATTCCTGCCTTGTTGGCCTTCCTTAGAGTGGATTCTGGAATATGCCACACGTACTGTCCGTGTTTAGGTGCCGTTCCGGCTCCTAACCAGACTATGGAGATTGGATTCGCCAAACTTGTCACAGCCGATGACCTCTAGCTGAAACTCTAAAACCTAAACCCATTTGCATCACAGCCTGACTCTTCCTAAACCCTAAGCCCAAATATGTCATAGTGTAGATATCAAACATTATGTACTACATATTGTAAGATTCCACAGAAGGCCACAAACCCCAACTTACAGGATCATGGGACTTAGTAAGCAGGGTTATGCCTTAGGTATGACTATAGCTTCCTTACTTATAACCCTACTTACTAAGTCCCATGACCCTCTAAGTACATCCTGAATCGCTGAACCCACCTGAGGATTGGTGCCGCGACAGCTGGCAGCACCACGCGGCATGTGGTGGCTCCTGGATTGAACAAAAGAGGGAGTGTTTAGGGTTTGACAGCTTAGAGTGCTTTTTGCCACTTGGAGGATAGTGGGACTTAGTAAGTAGTGTTATAAGTAAGGTAACTACAGTTATATCTGCTTATAGCCTTAATTAAGGTGTTTATAACCTTACTTACTAAGTCCCATGATCCTCCAAGTAAGAGGGAGTGATCCAATACATATTTGTAGTTGGCTATACCGAAGTGTCGCAGTTTTCTCAACATCCAAGAAGCTAAGTCCAAGATTAGGTACTTCGGGTGAGTTGCTGGACTTGGGAGGCTTGGGGGGCATACGAACTGTGGTTAATTGTGCACCTGTGATACTAACCCCCCTGCCGTTTATGGTATATTTAGCAGGCATTGGAAGACCAGATTGAGGATTGAGTGGGATGCCGTGTTGGAACAAGGCAAGTGCCGACAGCAGCATTTTGCGGTTCCATTTTGCTTCCCCTGATCGATCCACTCCGATTCCCAAATGGCACGCCTTGTCGCTGCGGTGCAGCGGCAGAAAAAGCAGCGTTGGGAAGGGCTTTGTCGGTTTAGGGTTTAGGGGTTATCTACCTTTCAATTGGTGGCTCTTGGATTGGAACTAAGAGGGGGCGATCCAGTCCACTACCGAAGCCTCGACCTTATTCTGAAATTTCCAGCGGCCAGTTTTACTCCATTTTTCTCGGGTCTTGCAAACCCTGAACCCTAGCTCCAACCCTTAAGACCGCAAACCCCAAAACCCAGCCCCAACCCCTACACCCCTAAACGCCCAAATCGCTTTCTTGCGAAAGAACCACAGGTAAACCCTAAACCCTAGGCCATAAACCCCTAAACCCTAAACCCCTATACATCCCTCAAAGGAACCTTATAATACTCTTTAAAGGAAGCCTTATATTACCCTTTAGAGGAGCCCCTAAACTCCTATATAAACCCTCGACCCCACCAAACCTTAAAAAAGAAGAAAGAGAAAACCCCACTAAACCCTAAACCCCACTAAACCCTTAAAACAAAGGGAAAACCCCACTAAACCCTAAAAAGCAGAGACAAAAGAACCACAGGTCCTCGGGGCGACAAACCGGCCGCAAGCCTTGGACTCCGCTTTGGTGCGCCCAGGACGCTCCTTGTCGGAAGGCTAGGGTTTAGGGTTTAGGGTTTAGGGTAGGGTTGAGGGTCTAGGGTTTATAGGGTTTTGGGTTTATAGGGTTTAACGATTAGAGTTTGCTTAAAAGGGGTCTCTGTTGTTTTTTGTACAATTAGCGGTTTATGGGGGGCCCTAACAGTCAGAATGATACAGGTCATTAATGGGCTTCTATATAGAGGACAGCTTCATACATGTACTACCGGCAACGCTTGCCATCGCCACTTCTTTTCCCCAAGCCCTAGGTCCTAAACTCTACTTCCTGGCACAAGCAGCTTAAGCCTTACGATTCGTGGCAAGCTGATCTGAGAGTCTTCGGAGGCCGCAATTGGCTGCATGAAAGCATCTAGAATCTAGGACGACGGATCGCTTATGTAAGGACCTTTCTTAGGTATGACCCTAAACCCTCAGCCCTGGGACCTTACGAATTAGAACAGGGTTTTGGGGCCTGTTATACTATAACTATTGTAAGGAACCACCAAAATAGTATAGGTAATTATCAAGGCACCTAAATCAATCCTTGTTATGGTAGCCCTTGTAGACCCGTTTAAAGGAAACCTATTCTAATAGTATAGGTCATTATTCAAGCCCTTGTATTAAACTCTTGTAGTGGCCCTCATTCTGATAGTATGGGTAATTATTAAGGCCCCTTCACTAAACCATCCCACCTTTGGAGCTTCTTGGAGTCTCGCAGGTATTGGGAGTTTCCGAAACTAGAGACCTTAGTATAGCACCCGAAATAGTAGGATCCTTATTAGAAGGCCCCCAAAACAAGGTACCCCTAATTTTCGGAAACTCTAAACCCTTTTCTTTAAATAGAACCCTTATCGATCCCTTAAGGAACTCCTGCAGATCCCTTTAAGGAAACTCCCATTTGCAGTTCGTTGCAGAAGGAGGGTTTGGAGATTGGAGTTTAGAGTCCTAGGGTTGCTTTACAAGGGAACTTTGGGTTCTTTTTTAAAGGGGTTTAGGGTTTCAGGGCTTTAGGTTTGAGGGTTTAGGGTCTATAGGATTTAGGGTTTAGGGTTGTAGGCTTAGGCGTTAGACCCGCCCTCGCCGTGCTGCCTCATCCTGGGTAGATCTTTCACCAAGGGTCCTCTTCCGGGTCACCAAAGTAGTAGGGCACCCTTATGAAAAGAGCTTATAATTCCCTGATAGAAACTCTAAGTAAACCCTTTCAGATCACTTTACGGAACCCTGAAAGGGATCCGAATTTGGAGAGCTACCTTCCTGTCAAAGTGTCGCTTAGCCGAGGCTTCGATCGCCTGGTTCACGTGCCGCTGCCTGTCCCTGGCCTGTTTCGAAGTTGGCAACCCTAAACCCTAAATCGGCCGAAACCCTAAACCCTAAACTCTCGAGTATCCAAAATACGTTTGAAAAATGGACATGACCTTAACACAAACTGCACATGTACAGTTGTTAAAGGTACCTCGCTTACCCTAGGTTTGGTTTTGAACAGGCTCAGAACCATTCCAAACAGTACTCACTTCAGGCAGCTCTACGACCACATTCGTAACTGTAGCTGCGTTTGGTTTGTTGGCTACCTTGGTTTCCCAGAGAACCCAATGCCCCGTGATTAAGGAATATGGCTTACATTTGCTATGTAGCTTCATATTATGATTTAAGCTATATTGCTTAATTAAGGGGTGTTGGGCTCTCTGGGTAATGCAGGATTTTTATCATCAACAGTAGGGCCTCCGGGCGCTTGGTACTCGCCTTCTGACCTCGGATTGGTTCAGCATTACCGGGAAGCTCTATTTGGGAGTTTCCGAAAATTAGGGGTACCTTATTTGGGTGGTCCTTATAATAAGGATCCTATCATTATTTAGGGTACTATATTAGGGTCCCCTATTTTCGGAAACTCCTATATCTTAGGACCCAGAGTAAGCCCTTATTCCCTGTTTTAGAGTTCAAGTTTCCTTATAACCTCCTTTAAATCAACAAAGGGCACCCTTTTTATTCCTGGGTCGCTCTTCGGTCTAGTATCTCAAGGCTCGGGTGTGGAGTTCTTGCAGGTTTTCCAGCCTGAACCTTAAACAGAGAGGGTTTCGAGTTCCCAAGGCTGAGAATGCACGGCTCCCTTGCATTGCGATTCATTGCCATCTGTCTAGACGCCGTAGCTGGAATCCTAAAAGCTCCCTGCGATCATGTGCTTTGCTGATCCTGATTCACCTATTTTGAGTGCTGGGCATAGCAATAGGTTCAGCAGCCTGAAGTTTAAGCTTTCTGATTTAAAACACCCTACAACAAATAAAATGGTAACAGTTAACCTTAATAGAACCTAAACCTTAAAAACCTTAAACCCCTGAACCTTTAGCTCTAAACGATTGAACCCCAAACGGCTAACATTTCTGGGCCCGGGAACTCAGAAACTAATGTAGGAACCTGATTAGGCAACCTAGGGCCTATTACCCCAAAATAGTAGGGCTCATATGAGGAGACCTAACAAAGGCCCAAGGTTTCGGCATCAGGTTCCTAGATTAGAGGCACCAAAACTCATAGGGACGCATAAGGGGGGTAGGGGGGAGGGGTGTAGCGGACTATACTTCCTCAAATATGCCTCATTATTAAGTCCTGATTACAGGTATGAAGGCCCACAACCCAGCCCCCCCTACCCCAACGTTACATTTTGGCCTTAAATATTGGCTCTATCTTAGACAGTTTGAACTTTTTGGGGCCCGGTTGTTGAAGAAGAGCTAAGGGTCCTTATGATATACCTTAAACCCTAAGGCCGCACTAAGAGCTTCCGGGGGCCCAGGATGCAGATGCCCGGCTTGCCATCTTCGAACGACAGCGCCTCGCCGATCTACGAAGGGAGCTCAATACCCCTGGGGTTTAGGGTTTGAGGGTTTAGGGTTCAGAGGTAAGACTCCCCTCATATGAGGAGCACACCTTAACATCTCATGGTTCGAGGCATGCTCCTTAACCCAGAGAGCCCAATACCCCTTAATTAAGGAATATAGGTTAAATCATAACGTGAGGCCCTACATACATGATATTTCCTTAAGGAAGGGGTATTGGGCTCTCTGGGAAGTTCTAAGCCCTAAAAACAACGGTTTCGGAGTTGCTGGGATCGTCAGACTTGGTGCCCAGGCAACTCGATAATGGGGGCGGGATAACGAACAGGAGAGGGTTTAGCAGTCTATTATGGTAGGGTTTAGGGTTTTGTGATCTATTATATTCTGTTTGTAAGACGGCGAGGATTCTGTTAGTAAGGAGCCATGAGGAAAGATACTTATTCGGGCTTCCACATTAGCCCCGGATTTCAGCAGCGTATCTAGGGATCTTTTTTGTGTTTTGATTGAGAACCCCGATTAGAGTAAAAGTATACTATAACCCCAAACCCTATTCTAATTGTTACGGCCCCTACATGACATTACGTAGACTCTGTAGCTGCGTACGTCTTCGAAGGGCTCACCCATTTCAATAGGGTGCTCCAAAGGCACTTAGTTTATGAATATGCCTCTAAAATCATAGTTTATGAATATGCCTTTAAAATCATAGTAGGGATCCTATTATGATTGAAGGAGAATTCCTTAATGAAAGGATTTTGGAGTCTCTGGGTTCAGAGATCACAAACGCAGAGGGAAGGAAGGCAGGGCATGAAACGACTAGCCAGAGGTTTAGGGGTCTAGGGTTTAGGGGTTTGGCGGTTTAGGGGTTTAGGGTTTAAAGCGCCATTGCACGCAGAAGGGCTATTGTCAATGAGGCTTTCTTGCGAATCATCTGTAGAAGAAGGAGCTTGCAGCACTTCTGGACGCCCGACATGGGCCGGAATATGAAACGGGCCATCGAACTGGACACATCACCGATAAAGCACTACAGCTTGCCGGCTGAACTTGCATCCATAATCCCCTAAACGCTACTACACCCTAGAAGCCCTAAACGCTAAACCCCAAACCTAAATACTACAACCCTGCACACACTAAAACTCTAAGCCCTGAGCCCTAAAGCCCTCAACCCAAACTCTTGATGACCTCACCCAATCTTTAGGCTGTCGCGCATGCGTGCAGCGCCCGATGTATTGGCCTCCTCTTTGGCCGGAGGGGGGGGCTAGGGTTTTGAGGTTTAGGTTTGAAGAGGGTTCATATTTGGATACTTGGAGGTTCTTGGAAGTTGGGGACTGTTCTCAAGCTCCTTCTAAGTGACCTTGGGTTTGGGGGTATAGGGTTGAGAGTTCTAGGACTTGGCCCACATCAGCGTCACTTGTTTCGGAGATGGCCAGTACCGGCGTTATTATATGCCTGCACTCCAGGGCTCGAAAAAGTTTGTAAGTCAGACGGCTGCGTTCTTGTTGAAACCCTCAGCTGTCTTCACCAAAACAAAGGACAACTTGAAGCCGACAGTTCGAGAGTATTGTGTAGCGCCAAGGGCACAGTTCAGAGTGTATATACAGTAGAAGCCAGAAAGTTGGAACATCACTACCCTCATGCCCTTAAGGTAAAGTACAAGGGATCCTAGCACTAATCCTCCTAAAGTCATGTTCCAACTTTCTGGCTTCTACTGTAGAGTTTCGGAGGTACAAAAACATGTCGAGTCGAAGCTGTCACGGGTCGAGGTCATTTTGGCAATCACGTTTATGGGGTTTGGGATTTGGGCCACGGCATTTGGGGATGTAGGGTTTTAAGTTATCCGCCCTTCTCAGAGACTCCAAAGCCTCCTTAATTGCGGAATATACACTAAATCATAATATTAAGGATCCTATTGTAATTTAAGGGTTTAAGGGATATGAATGCCTTAATTAAGGAATAGATCCTAAATCATAATGATAGGGATCCTATTACATTTTAAGGGAGACCCCTTGAGCAACCGACCCAGAAGCCGAGAAGCAGCGTCACCTCCTTCACCAAGTAGCCAAGCCCCCAAAATGGGGGGGGGGGGTTCCGAGAAAAGGGGACCCTTATATCCTGAGCCTCAAAAGCCCAAACCCTAAAACCCTAAAGTTCTGAACTCTGGGTCCTAAGACATAGGAGTTTCCGACAATAGGGGACCCTTATATAGTACCCTAGATGGTAGGAACCTTATTATAAGGAGCCCAAAATAAGGTGCCCCTGATTCTCGGAAACTCCCACATGGACCCCTAAACCCCCAAACCCTAACCCTGGAAGCCCAAAACCCTAAAATCCTAAGCCTCAAAAGCCCAAGCCCCAAAACCCTAAAGCCCTGAACCAAAAAACAAAAATCCCTAAAGCTGCCCTAAAACCTGAAAGCCGCAGGGCTATGCCCTACAACTCTAAAGCCCTAAACCGTGGTTTTTCGTTCCCAAGCCATCTCCCCACAGGTCCCACAAACGGCAGGCTACAGCGGCGCTGAGGTTCCACACGACACAGTTCTTGAAGAGTTTAGCTCAACCCCAAACCCGGAAGCCCTGAACCGGTCTAAGGGTTTAGGGTCAAAGTCTCTAAACCCTATAAACCCCGTAAAAATCCCTAAACCTTAAACCCTAAACCCCTAAACCCCTAACCCCTGAACCCCTAAACCCCTAAACCCCTAAACCCCTAAATCATAAACCCTAAAAGCCCTAATTCCGAAACCGGTGGAAACTTGGGGCTTGGAAGCGCTTTAGTTGAAGAGCGACAGCGAGTTGCGGACATTCCAAGCGCCCCTGAGCCCGGATGCTTAATCCCTGAATCCCAAAGCTGAAGACCTGGCCCCTAGTTAGTGTATGGGAGTTTCCGAAAAGTAGGGGTACCTCATTTTGGGGTCCTTATAGTAAGGATCCTACTTTTGGGGGTACCAGATGAGGGTTACCTATTTTCGGAACACTCCCGTATCAGGGGACCTGACAAAGTTAGTAGGTATAGAAGAAGCATTTGCGAGAAGCCTATATATCCGACTTGCAACTCTACTTCTCAGGTTTCAGTCGCTTCAGTTGCCTGCTTTCATCCTGGGCTTCGGAGTACCATACTCCAATACTTTTTTCTTAAAGGAACCCCTAAAACCCTAAACCCTAAACCCATCCTGAAATAAACGTCTATAAGTTTTTTCTCCTTGGATACTCAAAAAAGCCCGGCACTTCCAGGTGGTCATGGTATGCCGTGAGGCAGCACTCTTGGCCATCCGCGAAGCTTTGGGCGCCAAGAAAGAGGCTCGCGGCAGTTTGGGGTAAAGGTTTGATAATGGGTTTAGGGTGTCTAATGTTTAGGGTTTGGGGGTTTGGGGTTTAGGGGTCTCGGGGGTTAGGGTTTGAGATTGAGAGTGCTGTAGGATTTTTGCAGGGGGTTGTGAGGGCGCATGAAGTGTTGAGGGCACAGGTTTTGTTTTGGAATGTAGGGTTTGGGATTTCAGTTTTGGGGCTTGTCACTACTGCTTCCACTGCTGCTACTACTGCTATACTACTGCTACAGCTACTGCTACGACTGCTCCTCCTCCTCCTCCTCCTCCTCCTCCTACCACTACTACTGCTACCGGGGTAGTTGTGTATACATCCTTGCTTTACGTCGACCTCGTAATTGGATGCTACTTGTGTAATTTCTCGATGTTTGTCTAAATCCAGAATACCTGCAAGCTGACTCTACTGCTACCACAGCCGCCATATCGAGGTCGGATGATTGCACCCTTCCCCTTTCTTACGACATCTATAACTTGAATGTAGTGATGTAGTGGAACTTACGTGAAATCCGACGTACAATACTTGACACTGGGAAGGGAAGAACAAAGTAGTGCGCTGTGCAATCACAGGCAGAGCCCTGCGCAACTCCGGCGCACTTCGAGAGGGCTTTGCAGACGCTTTGCTTGCATAGAAACACTATTGTTTGTTGGCGCTGGGGTGTGTTAGACTTACGCTTAGAGTTCGGCAAGTCGGAATGCAGAGCTTTGCACTCACCGCCAAACAGTATAACCAATTGATTAGGGTTCAGGATCAAAGGGCTCTAAGGGTGGGATGAAGGTAGGTGGGGTAATCCCCAAATAAGACTCCCTCATACAGTATACGAGGGATCCTTAATCCTACATACCTTCATCCCACCTTTTGAGGCCTCCAAGGCAACACCGCGGCTAGACCATTGGACCTGCAGCTGCAGCTTGAGGATGTCGAAGGCTCAAATATACTGTTACTTCACTTTAGCGTGAATTCTAAAACCCACACTTTCCCTAAGCCCTATACGGCTTAAAGCCGAAAACTCCTGAATACTTAGCCATATTACCTGACGAGCTCTCCCGCCCGAGGACGGTGAAGCCTCGAATCACTCCGGAGACTGCGACTTGCTTATCTCCAGCTACATACCCTGAGGTCATGGTTTTGGTTTGAGGTTTGTGTGAAACGGTTTTCTAAGATACATAGCGTTCAGGGTTGGGGTTCGGGGTTTGGCGATTAGGGTTTAGGGGTTGTTTAATTTGGCCCTGACTACAGGAAGCTTGTTTTAGTCTGCGTACAACATGACATGCTTAGGAGTTGGTCATGCTGGCCCCTAAACCTTAAACCCAGGTTCAAGCAAGAGGGTAATGCAGCATAAGTTCAAAGAGCCAGTCTGTCTCCAAGAAGCTTACAAACAACCCTAAACCCTCAATCCCAGACTCTAAACTCTAAACCCATGGAAGCCCTGAACCCTCAATGCTGTCAAGCCAGAGGCCCGGTTCTACGAGGACTTCGAGCGGAGCCTGCAGCCGGGGTGAACTTCCAAAAACGCACAGGAAAAGACGGATGTGCTGGGATCTCCCGTCTTGGACACATTCATCAACATCCGTTTGAAAAATAGTGTAGTGATCATAACAGGAATCGTTATAGCACTCGTAAGTAAACTAGTAATGATAACAATAAAGATACATATAAAATCATATTAGGAATCATCACGCTGACTATGTCCTCATCTCTCAACCTTCGACTATCAAGTCGGCGCGCCCTGATCGGCTCAGCTGCACACTTGCGTAGCCTGCATGAAAACCTCTAAGTCACCTGTTATAAACCGCAATAGAGGTTCAGAGCTTCCGGCTTATGGCTGAATTATGGGTTGGAGACTGACAGCTTAGGTTTAGGCTATGGGCTTCTTGAGAGGGTTGTGGACCGCAGACACCTTTGACTGCTTGAGGCTTCGTGGGTGTATTGGTGCCAGGCCACACTGACGTGCGGGACACGGGACGAAAAGTCTGAGCCGAATGGCACTAAGGTAAAAGCCAGAAAGTTGGAATATGATTATCCTAAACCCTTTATGGTAAATTACAAGGTATCCTACCCTGAAACCATATTCCAACTTTCTGGAGTTCCCTTTAATCTCCAGAAAAAAATCGGTGAGATGCCTCATCTCGAAGGGCTTCAGGGTCTAGGCTGGATTGGTGAGGCTCCGATATTTACCCGCCATGGTCGCCGGATATGCAAACGGTGGGGCCGACGCCACCAAAAATGGTCACAGGAATGTTGACATGAGATCTGCTCCCTGGCTTCAGATAGACGAGGGCTGATTTTTGTCAGGTGTGGGCTTTCAACTTCCACTATAGTATACCCCTAAAAGTTTGAAACCGGATTAAGGGCAATTAGTGCTGGGGTTGCCTGTACATTACCCTTATGGATTGAGGCTCTTGGGTTTCCAACTTTTAGGCTTCTACCGCAGGTCCTCGACTCTTGGCCCATATCCCTGGGCTCAGAGCCCAGACTAGATTCAGATTGGGGCAGCACGCTGTCCACATCTTCCGAGGACACAGTGACGCAGCCCACGCCGGGTATGCGCGAAGCGATGGCACATGCGGAGGCGCAGCCCCTTTTTTAAAGCCTGGCAAGCTCCAAACCCTCACCAAGAGCCATAAACGGCCCTAAACCTCATACCCTGGGCCCTAAACCTCAAAGAGCCACTGCACTTTAAAGAAGCAAAACCTCATAAATGTAAACGGCTGCATGGAGGTTCCTGACCCTACTTGGAGGATCAGGGGACTTAGTAAGTAGGCTTAGGGTTATAAGTAAGGTAACCGTAGCCACATCTACTTATAACCCTAACTAAGGTACTTATAACCCTACTTACTAAGTCCCATGATTCTCTAAGTAGGCTCCCCCGATCTCGCATTGCCGTTAGCAACCTTCAGTTGGAAAAGGGTCCAATCAAAAAAACGCCCATTCTCATCTACATCATGTGGGAGTTTCCGAAAAATTACGGGTACCTTATTTGGGTGGTCCTTATAATAAGGATCCTACTATTTAGGTTATACTATATTAGGGTCACCAATTTTCGCAAACTGCCATGTCTTTCCAAGCCTTTAAGGGGTTCAAGGGTTTATTCTTTCCAAGCCTTCTTCAGAGGCCAAAGGCTTGAGACTAGTCGTTTCTCGGGCTACGAGCAGCTTCTAGGGACCATCCCAAGAGCTCAAAGTCAAATGCTTGACGCAGCCGTATCCAAAAGCCAAAACTGGAAGCTGAAAGTAACCCGAAACTCCGAACCCGAAGGCTCCAGGACAGGATCTTCAATAAAACAGAGGCGCGTCCCCGAATAGTCTCCGAACCTATAGTCGAAGCCTTTTTTCATATACTTAAACTCAAAGCCCCGTAGATCAACCCGTCAAACCCTGTAAACAGCATTCTGGGAACCTTTCGACACCCTGAAGCTTCACCGCTTGAATCCGAAAGCATCCGCTGAGGCTTCTTTTCACTATGTATTTCGGTACTCCTACTGGTTCGGGTCCCTTAAATAGGGATCTACAAAGGTTTCTGTAAGGTTTTCTATAAGGGTAGCATTGTAGGTCACCAAAAAAGTATGGCACCCTTGTAAGTTTGGACCCTTGAACATCTTCCCTGTCAGAGTACGTCTCTTTTTCATAAGAACCCTGCAAGGGACTCTATCGCATGAACGCCCAATGCTTGGAGGATCAGTGAACTTTGAAGGTCATAAGTGGAGTCGTAAGGTTATGTGCAGCTGACACAATCAGTCTCCTGAGACTTCAAGCGGGACCCACTGCAGCCCAAAAACCTAAACCCTGAACCTGCACACCCGAAAACAGAAGCCCTAAACCCTTAACCCCAACCCTAGGGCCTCGACCCTAACACCTATATAACCTTTAAGCCGAAAAGCTAAGCCCAAGCCCTAAAGCCTAAACCCTAAACCTAAACCCCTGAACCCCCAAACCCCAAAACCTGAAGCCTCACACCCTAAGACCCGAAACCCGCTCGATCCGGAAGCCAGAGACCCCAAACCCCCTTAATCAAGGAACACACTTTAAAACTATATAGTAGAAGGATGTAGAAGGCCTACCATGTGATTCAGGAATATACCCTAAATCATTTTATCGTTCCTATTATCATTAAGGGATATTCCTTAATTAAGCTGTTTTGGAGTCTCTGGGAAGCCCGGAGGTTGGCGACGACGTCTTCGGCGACGACCCAACGGTGCAGCAACTCGAGAAGCGCGTGGCTGAGCTCTTAGGCCCGTGGGGTTTAGGGGTTTAGGGTTTAGAGTCTGGGGTTTAGGGCTTCGAGTTTAGATTTTCGGGTTTAGGGTTCAGGTTTTGAGTGTGAAGGGCCATGGTTTTAGATGGTTTGAGGTTGCTCGAAGGGTCGGGGGACAGGGTCATAGTAAGCAGCTATCCTTTAAAAACTACAAGTATCGTGATCCCTACTTATAACTCTACTTATTAACTACTCGCTACATGCCCTGATGCTCCGAAGCCGGGTTTAAGGGTTTGGGTCCAAGGTCTGGGTCTTTAGCGCTTGTGGGTCAGTTTTTTTGTGCTTTGGGTTTAGAGGGTTATGTGGTTGGGGATGGCTTTTGATTCGGGGTTCTGCTCTAAACCCACGAGAAGGATCCTTCTGTTTACAAGGCTAGTCTAGGATCCCGTGTTTTCTAGCTCTCTAACGTAAACTAGTCCTCTTGCATGTCAGATGTGCCGATGCCTGTCATGCGACCTATAAACCCTAAACCCTAGGCTCTGAACCCTAAACCCAAAACCCTCCATAAACCCTAAGCCCTCCCTAAACCCTAAGCCCTAAACATCACCACCGCAGGTAAGGAGGCCGGCCTCTTCGTGACTTCCGGGACGCAGGGCAACCTTCTCGCCGCCGCTTTGAGTTACATCCTTGGTTGAGGGTGTATAGCAGGGATTATAGGGCTTAGGGTTTATAGGGTTTAGGGTTTAGTGTATATTGGTTCTGCATCTTGGCCGAGGCCAGGTGTATAATGTAGAAGTCGGAACAGGAACAGTACTATTCTGAAAGGATCCTTTTACCAACCATAGTCTCTAGGCCCCAAACCCACATTCTAATTCATATTGCCCCATCAGATATTTTATACGTAAAGTTATCAGTATCGAAAGCCGAATTACGATCGCTGAGTCCCCCGACCCTCCAAGCAGATCCTCTACTCGGAACTCCAGAGTCTTCCTGCTCCTAAGGGTCCAGGTATCTCCTTAGGAGGGTCCGGAATGTCCAAGGGAGAGTCCTTGGGTCTCTTCGGGGTCTCAAAAACCCTCAATTTTGAGGTTCCCCAATTTGTTAGGACCCTTAGGGTAAACCAGACCATAGAGAACAAGCCGCCTAGCACGTAAGTCGTTCATCCTCCGCTCTTCCACTCCCCGACTTCGGATTTGGCTGCGACGGTTTGGGGCTTTACCTCCAGGGTTTTGCCATTTAGGGTTAGGCTTAATCTCTGAATCTAAACCCCTAAGCTGAACACCCTAAACTCTAAAGCCCAAACCCCAATCATTACCCCTATAGATCCCTTAAAGGAGCCCTTATAGTACCTTAAAGAGCCCCCAGTACCCCCCCCGAGATCCCCTAAACCAAACTCCTCGGAGCAGCTTTGGAAGATCGAAGGTCGGCACCCACTGTTCGGGACGAGGCGAGGAGGTGCTCTGTGGCAAGGACAGACTGAGGGTCAGAGGGTTTAGGGTTTATGATTGAGGGTTAGTAAGGTTTAGGGTTTAGGATTCAGTGTTTGAGGTTTTTGATTGAGGGTTTGAGGTTTGGGATTGAGGGTTCGGGGTTTAGGATTGAGAGTTTTGGGTTTAGGGATTGAGGGTCTAGGGTTGGGCTTGAGGGTTAGCTCGGATCTAAGTGGGGTTTAGGGTTTAGGGGCTTGCTTTGGGGCTCTACTTGGAGTGTCGGGGGACTCAGTAAGTAGGTAGTAAGTAGTGGCATAAGTACCCTATAAGGGACTATCATTGGCGTTATGATAGTTACAACTCTATAAAGTCTGCTTACTAGGCCCCCGGACCCTCCAAGTGGGATCTAAGTAGGGTTCAGTTTTTTGTGGTTGGTGTTTGCGCTACTCTAAGGTTCAGCCATTGTTTGAGGTGTCAGGCGGTGTTAGGTATGATTAGAGCGTCGTGACAGAATTCGCAGGCTTAGTCGAACTCTGTCTGTCTTGCTTTCTGTCGAGGAGCCCGCTTGGGACGTCCTGTCTTGTTTTGTGGGCTGTGTACATTGTCGTAGCGCGACGAGGAGTATAAGGACTGCCTCAGGGGAATTCAGAGTCTCATTTACCGGTCCGCTGATACAATGACCCCCAAAGAAAGCCACTTGTTCGTGAGGCCCCCTTGCTACTCTGTAAGGAGCGCCTCCACAGTCCAAACTTGGTAAGGATCTCAGAAAAGGACCTTGCAACAAACCAACAAAGACGTGACACCCCTTACTCCGTGTACAACTCCCTCACACTCCGTAGGCCCTCTACTCATCCTCTTCTGTTGTAATCTGAACCCACGAGGCTATGGCAAGAAAATGGTCTTATTATGCTCAGGGAAGTTATGGTGTGTAGTAGAAGAACCCTTACAGGGGCCCTTGTCTCAACCTTTACAGGAACCCGTAAACCCTTAAAGGAACCCTAACAACCCGTAAAGAAACCCAAAGGAATTCTCCCAGGACCCTAAACCCTAAACCTCGTCTGCCCCCGCCTCTCCTGGCCTTCTTGGCCTTGCCGTTGATCAAACAGCATAGAAGGCGGTAAAACGGAGCCCTAAACCCTGAACCGTTCTAAGGGTCCTTAAACCGAAGCCGTGTGAAGCCGAAAGGATTCCCACATCTTCTTCTACGAGCAGGGGGGCTCATCGAGCGCCGCGGTGACAGTTTACAGGGGCTTGGGGGTTTGGTTTAGGGCTCCTTTAAAGACATCCTTTACATGGATCCTTTCATGGGATATATAGTAGGGTTTAAGGGTTTAGGGTTTTGGAGTTTAGGGTTGTTAACAGGGTTTAGTGTTTGGGGGTCTGAGGGTTTAGGGGGTTTGGGTTTAGGAGGTAAGGCGGTAAAGTAGCTGGCAAGCGTTTTCAGTGCATGAGGAGTTTTAGGCATAGGGTTCAGGGTTTTGAAGTTGCGGCTGGGGTTCAAGGTTTTAGGTGGTTTTAGGGGGTTTAGGGTTTAGAAGTTTAGATGGTACTCCACTCCTCCTACGATCAAAGACCGCCGAGTACCAATACTTATTTCCGGAGAGGCATTCGGGGCAGCAGAATTACTGCTACTATTAGGGGGTACTTTTGAGGGCTCGCTGAAGGGCTGAGGGTTGGGAACGGAACCTTAAGCCTGTGAAATGACTTAGCCTCTCTCTCTCTCTCTGACAGAAAAACCCAAATCCGGAATTAAGCAGTGAATAAACCCCTTGGCCCAGCAGACGAAGACCCCGACGAAACCCCAAACGAAAGGCACAAGCAGGTAAGACCACTCCCAAGGCCTGATGGGCGTCGTTTACAACACCTTCCCGAACAAGCCCGATGGCACCCTTGACCTCGAGGACTCACGGTGTCGGGCTTGGGGTTCAGGGTACTGCTGGGTTTTAGGGTTTTTCAGGTTCAGGATCTTGTTGTCACCCAGGAGCCCTGCGAGGATTTTAGTCGTAGCTGAGGGCTTTAAGCAGAGACCCAGGCCACTCAAAGCGCTACTCAAGGTTGACTTAAGGACTCAGACCGCTTCGATAGAGGGGTGGGGGGGGTTGTTGTTCATGGATTTGGGGAACAACACCCCCCATCCCCCCCCCCCCCTTGTTGTTCCCGTTTTGAGAGAACAATACAATAACCCCCCCCCTGTTGTTCTTCCCCTTCGTTTCTTCGAACAACAACCCCCCGAGCCCCCCCCCCCCTGTTTGCGTAAACCTCTAAAGGGGTAGCTCTAACAGGTACCTACAGCAATGGCTGCATGCTCATACATATACATTCCGCTGCCCATTGGCTCACAGTGGTTTTACCATATTGAGACAAGACAAGCTCTCCTTGCGTAGCAAGACAAAACAACTACTGTCCGTGTGCAGGGCGCTGCCCTTTGATCCTTAGGGAATAAACTGGTCATACACCTCCTAACAAGGAGCATTTCCTTGTGGGTGTATCGGCTCAGTTTTCTGGTAGCGGAGCCCGGAAAGGGCCGCCCGCCTCCCAAAGTCCGCTACAGCGGTCGGCCTCGCCGAACGCTTAACCAAGCGGATAAGAGGCAGCACAATGTCGAGCTCGCATAGCGAAGCCGACGACAGTTCCCAATCCTCCGGGGGATATGAGAACGAAGAGACCTCCCAAGGTCCAGCCACTTATGTCGCACAGTCATATGCAACATCTGACCGCATGCTTGCATCATTAGGCATAACGCCCAAGATCGCGCCTGCCTATGATGGCACCACCTCGTGGTTTGAGTATGAACAGTTGATTGACGACTGGTGCGACATAACAACGCTGGATGACACCAAAAGAGGTCCGTCTCTCAAGACGAGGCTCTCCGGATTGGCCGCAGTACAAAAGGAATCACTGAACCGAGAAAGGCTTGCAGCCCCAGATGGAGTAGATTACTTCAAGAAGAAGATGCGTCCATTTTTCGTGAAAGGAGAACAGTACGTTTTCCTGTGGCGTTTCCTCGGCCTATTCAAGGCATGGAAGGGCAACCAAGACTTTGTGACTTGGATTGCCAAGTTTGAGATCGTGCTACAGCGCGTGAAAAACTCATGGATGGATCTCTTACCAGAGATAGCTCTGGAGGATGCCCATCCAGATTTCATGCAAGCTGTGCAGGCAGACCAAACCTTCTTGCGCATGCAGGATGCAGCCGAGAGAGACACATATGCCGCACGCTATTTCGAAACATGGAACAAGGAACGCCTTGACAATCATCGAAGAGCGTTTCCTCTGAACGATAATCTCCTAGCTCTCCTCTTCCTAGTGCAGTCCGACCTAAATGAGATGCAACGTGAGAGGTTGGTAACAGCATTGACCAACCAAGGTCACCGAATTGAGACCTACACGTACCCTGTGGTACGGCAGACCATGTTCGATCAGTTCTCAACGACCAGAACTGGTCTGCAGGATCCCAACATTCGGCACTCTTCTCACAAGAAGGACCGCCATGGAAGGAGAGACCAACGCCGCAAACGCGGAGGTCGAAACTTCCTCATCCTCGATCAGGGTGAATACGATGGAGTCGATGGATTCTGGCTCCAAGACGAAGACACCCTTGAGGAAGGCTTTCTTGCCGCCGAGGATGAAGAAGCTGTCTTCTGGACAGTTGATGACCATGAGGCCTTCGTTGCAAGGAGATTCAAAAAGGGAAGAAGACCAAGAATGCGTCCCGGATCACCGGGAAGAGCAAAGGGTGGCAAGCGAAAAGGACGTGGCCGTTTTAGGTCATACCGCGGAAAAGGGAGAGCCAACCAGGCAGAACATGATCCAACTGATTCCAGCTATTTCGGTAAAGGTAAAGGAAAGGAAAAAGGAAAAGGTGGAAAAGGCAAAGGAAAAGGAAAGGACAAAGGAGATAAAGGAAGCTCCTTCAAAGGCGCAAAGGCAAAAGGCAAAGGTAAGGATACAGCTAAGTCTGCCTCCTTACAAGGAGACCAAACTGGATCTCCACAGGCCTATGAGAGTTCCACCGCACCGAGCTGGGATTCATGGTATGAGGACAGTTATTATACTGACTCCAGTTGGAATTATGCCGCTTATGACGATCAAACGTCTTATACATACTATGCATCACAAGCCTCAAGAAGAAAAACACGGAGAAAGAAGAGAAGAAATCAAGCAGGATCATCAGGTAGAGGCACAGATCCGAGCGCGCACCAAGAACCCGTGTTCAACTCATCAGTGAGTTACGTGCCCCAGGTCTTTGAACCATCCGAGGGGCAAGGTGTTGAAACTGCAACAGCGGTGTTTCCGTTGCAGCACACCGTCCTATCTGCTCTCACAGAGCGGATCAATCTTGATAAGAACCCTACCTTTGTCATACTTGACTCAGGTTGTACTAGGGCTATGGGTTCCCGCTATGCGGTGAACAGGCTTATCAAGGCCGTGAAGCAACGTGCCCCAGGCATGATTGATTTCACTTTCTCACCTTCGAACACGAAGTTCTCTTTCGCAGATAGTGAAACAGCTCTTATCAAGGAGCGTGTAACTCTATGGTTCAACACAACTCCAAGAAGAGATACAACCATAGAAGTTCTGGATCAGGGGAGAGTTCCCATTTTGTTCTCCATTGAACAGATGAGGAATCTAAGAATGACCCTCGAGTGTAGTCCCACAGCTGACCTAGCAACGTGTGAAGCTTTCGGTTTGTACAAAACCCCCCTTCCGATTAGTACCAATAACCATTTGGTATTGGACCTTCTAGGCTTCACTTCCACCAGGAAGTATCTCCCTAAGTCAGGTACGTCGTTCAGTGCGACGGAGACTGCTCTAGGAGCTAAGAAGCCAAAGGAAGAAAGAAGATCTTATACTAAGATCCCGGAAGGTCGCTGTCCAGCCTGCGCAGGACAGAAAAAGCCTCATACGTTCCTCAAAGGTTGCGACAAAGCACCTGAAGGAGCAGCTGATCCACCACCGAAGGGCATTCCAGGTAAGAAGAAGCCTCTTCCATCTGATCCGGCAGAATCATCTGCCAAGAAACCTGATCCACCAGAACCATCTGGTGATGCTCCTGAGCCTTCCGAACCATCGGAACCATCATCAGGCTCTAGAGACAAACCTGCAGAATCATCTGCACCGCACGAACCTCCAGAAGAAGAAAGACTTGAGGTTCCACCTGCGAAGACAAAGACTCCAAAGGGTCTTAAAAACCTTCTGAAGAAAACCCGCAAATATGCGGTCAAACCTCCTGTTGAGGAGAAGTCTATGGTCCCAGGAGCTGATGACGGGACGGAGGTAAGACCACTTGAGTCAAGAGAATACCCGGCTCCTGGTACAGACTCACCTACAGGTGAAGAGATTGTCGCAGAACCATCGCCATCTCTTCCCATTGCTCTTCGCAGGATTCATGAGAAGCTTAAGGACCCTGTAGAACTCTATAAGCTTCACCTTAAGCACCGTCATATGAGTACGGATCAGTTCAAGCGACGCACGAAAGCCTTACAGATCCCAAAGGAGATATATGAGCTATATGACCAACTGGTCAAAAAGTGTTCAGCCTGTCAGGAACACGTGAGAGCTCCTTCAAGAGCGAAGATTTCCGGTTTAAGATCAGAGACTTTCGGTGATCTCACCTTCGTAGATCACGGTGAGCTTCCAATTCCCGGCAAGAATAGTCGCTTAATATTTCTTATTCTCTATGACGGAGCAACAAACCTGTTGACTTCCGAAGTAGTCCAGGATAAAGAAGAGCATACTACAATGTCGATTATGAATGACTACTTTGAGAAATTTCAGATCAACCCAAAGGTTGTAGTTGGAGATCAAGCATTCATGACTCCAAAAATGGAGGCTTATTACAATCGGCAGAATATCAAGCCTGTAGCAACAGGACCTGGAACACCATGGCCCAACAGGGCCGAAGCTGCTGTAAGATTGCTGAAGCATCAGATTAAGATCATACTTCAGATCCTGAAGGATGGTGACCCGCAGTATAACGGAATCACCATGAAGTATGGCAACCTCGTTCGACAAGCATGTTTGGCAAGAAACTCTTCGATTACCTATGGAGGAGTTACTCCTTTAGAAATGGCCTTTGGTAGGCGTCCTCGAGATGTTATAACACCAGAGAACGCTGATCCCAATCAGTTGACAGGTAATCCAACTGATACGGAAGTCACTGCGAGAGCCATTAAGGAGCTTGCCAACAGGGCTTACCAAGAGGCACGCCAATCTGATGATCTGCGCAGAGATCTTGCGGCCAGACTGTCAATGACCGAAGGACCTTTCTCTTTGGGAGATAAGGTTTTCTACTGGTCAGAGGATAAGTCTAAGATTGGATCAACTGGGTCCAAACATGGATCTTGGCTAAAAGGAAAGGTGATCTCCGAACTCGGAGGATCCATGGTAGGTGTGGATCTTGGAACACGCATCGTCCGCGTTAATATCTCAAAACTGAGGAAAAATTATGACATAACATCTGATGTGGAGATTCCTCTCGCGCCTGATGAGGAAACTCTGACGTCAGAAGGTTCTGACCACGCAAGTTGCATGGTCACCTTTGATGCTTCCCTGCAGTCGACAGACCTAACGGTTCCGCATCAAGAGTGTCACTGGCAGGTCACCAGCACTGGGAAGATTGACTTCCTAGAACTCTACGGTGGATCTCCCCGTATGAGTCACAAGGCTGCCCTGTCAGGTCTGCGAGTAGGTCAGCCAGTCGACTTGCGTAGTGGTCTAGATCTTGAGCAACCGCAAGGTCGCTCCAATCTTCTTAGGATCATCAAGGAACAAGAACCTACTATTATTGTTATGTCACCCGATCACTCTCAGTGGTCTAGCTGGTACTCACAGTGGAAGAAAGGCTCTGCCAAGAGACTTTCTGTTTTAAAATTCTGTGAATCGGTCGCAGACCACCAAATGAAGCTCGGACGTTACTTTGTTCTTGAGAACCCATACTACAGCAGGCTCTGGTCTTCACCAGAAGCAAAACGCCTGTTTTCCAACCGCAAGATCAGCTATGAGGTCTGTAACCTACAAGCCTATGGCATGAAAGATCCAAAAGGATACTATGAATCGAAATCCTCGATTTTCATGCACAACCTGCCACCGCAGGTTCTAACTCCTCTCCAGAGGCATTCTGCCAAAACGAAATCTCCAACATCTCCACCAGGAGACGAAAAGGGTATTCAAGGCTACGGTCTTAAAACGAAACTCGCACAAGTGTATCCTTATGAATTCTGTGAGACCTTTGCCTCGTGTTTGGCAAGATTCCTGAAGAGAGATACATATGCATCTCATCTTTCTTTAGTCACAGACATACTAGGATACTCTGGAGATGAATGCCTCCAGGGACTTTCGGAACTTCTTGACCAAGAGTATTCACTTTTGACAGCAAATCCTCTCAAGGATTCCAAACTCCTGCAAGATCCGAAAATCAGATCACTTGTTGCTAGAGTAAATTCCTTATCGAGTAAAACTGAATTACCATTGCATCATTCCAAACCATCACCGTCCCTTGATGCCTTGGTGTCAGACATTACTCGCCTTAGATCAAGACTCTTACCAGGGTCTGGTTTCGAACAGTGTACTCTATACAGAGGTACATTTGGAACAGTCAAAGCACTCACCAGTGTAACTGATGGCGTTCTTGTCTTCTGGAACAAGAAGAAGCCCAATTCGACTATGACGTGTTGCTTGCCGCACCAGGTTTCCTGGAATAAAGTACACCCATCAACCTTCTCGGGGGTGCTCTTCCAGATGACAGGCGGCAAGACTTCACCGTCCGTGCGAACACCGCCGGATGTTATCATGTCGGACGAAGAGGTTTCGCCGTCAGACCCGTCAGAACCCATGAGCACTAATCGCTCACGGATCACATCTGACGATGTCTCTATGCCGGAACCAGATCAGCCGATGCCTCCCGGCACGCCGCCGTCGCGTCCTCCTCCTCCCATACCTCCACCGCGACTACCGGCCGTTTCCTCCGATGAGCCCGTGGCTCCTGCTCGGGCTAAGCCTCGCGTGCATCCGCCTCCTCGCGTTCCGTCTCCTCGGCGTCTGGGGGGTGATGTGTCGCCAAGGTCTTCATCGGAAAGGAAAGTTTCGCCGCACAAACAGAAATCACCTTCACAGGTGCCGACACCAAAACCTAAACCGAAGGCACATCCACAGGGACCCATTCTTCCGTTACAACAAGATGAAGAAGATTCTGAAGAAGAACTGGTCCCGGACGACCCCGGACAACCGTCCGCTCCTCCTCACACCTCTGGTTCACCAGAACCGGAGAGCGATGCCGAGTCAGAAGACACAAGGTATTACTCTGATGAGGAAGGTGACCTGGTCGTAGATGAGAAGGACTGGATCCTTCTCACAGAAGAACAGAAACTGTGCAGTAACACAGGTTCTTTCTCCATGCCTCGGTACATGCATGGCGGACCCGTAGACATCAGAGAGGTAACATCAAGAGTGAGGTCAGACCGAACACGGTATAAACCCACCAAAAGGTTCCGATCTGACATCCGTGAAGAGTATGATCTTCTCACGGAAGAGGACAAGGCCTTATCCCTAAGTTCCCCCAGGAACTCAGCAAATCTGACCCAGAAGGCACAACGGAAGGAGGCAACCGCCAAGGAAAAGCGTGAGATGAAGAAACAGTTTGATGAAGCGAAAGCAGCAGAATATCAGAGCTGGCTAGACAATGATGTCTTTGAGCTCGTCGATACACGGAAACTCGGAAACATCCGAAATTATGTCACTGGTCGATGGGTCCTGACTCTAAAAAGAGATAAGGACGGAAACTTCCTTAAGTGCAAGGCCCGATGGGTCCTAAGAGGTTTCCAGGATCGACAAAAGGACATACAGCAAACTGATAGTCCTGCTGCGAGTCGCCCAGGTTTCCGCTTGGCGATTCAACTAGCAGCTAACAAGCTGTGGAGACTGACACACATCGACCTAAAGACTGCTTTTCTGCAGGGTGAAGCCTATGATGAGTCGAGAGACATAATCTGTCAGATTCCTCCTGAAGCAGGTTATCCTCCCTACATTGCAGCGAGGATGAAGAACCCCGCTTATGGACTTAACGATGCACCTCGAAGATGGTGGAACATCGTTGATAAGGCACTCCTGTCTTACGGCCTGGTGCCAACCCGTGCGGATCGCTGTACATATGTTCTGTATGGTAAGAAGTCTGCAACAGCAGATGCTGAGCTCAAGAAGTCTCAGCCTAAGACCATGGAATCAGCGATTGACTATCTCCTAGATCCCATAGCAGGCAACAATGCCAAGGGTAGACAGGTACATGGAGTAGTCTGTTTACATGTAGATGACCTGTGCATGGCCGGTGATGACACCTTTCGTAAGGCCGTGATTGAATCGATCAAAAAGGAGTTTGCAGTCGGTTCTGAAGACACGAACGATATTATGTTTGTAGGACAGAGATTAGTCTGGAAGGATGCTACAGCATCGGTACCAGCACATATCTCAGTAAATCAGAACCTAGCTGTTGAAGCTCTAGAGGAAATTGTTTTTGATAAGAAGCTCAACAATGAGCAACAATGCACACCACAGCAGCACACTGCTTACAGAAGTGTTTTAGGACAGATCAACTGGCTACAAAGCCGGACTCAAGCTCACATCTGTTATCGCTTCAGTCGGTGTGCGAGTAAGGCTGCCAAGCCTACTATCGGTGATATTCGAGAATTGAACAAGCTTGTTAGGATTTTGAAGTCTACTGAAGTAGAACTGCGTTTTTGGCCGCTGAAAGGAAATCTCAGAATCCTCGGTTACCCTGATGCTTCCTACAGGAACAATGATGACAAATCATCTCAGAGAGCACATGTTATTTTCCTTGCTGAAGATCGAAATCCAAAGCTAAAGGGAATGAAACAATCAGCAGCAGCTGCTTCTTCCAAGAAGAACGATTTCTCTGAATCCTCTATTAAGGAAACATCCTCGAGAGGTAGCCTGGTGGATTATGAGTCTCACAAGATTACGACAACCACAATGTCCACAACAGTGGCAGAGCTTAACGCACTGATGCGTTGCTTTGGTACTTGCCTGTTCCTCAAGGGACTTTGGGCAGATCTCTCATCAGAGACCGTACCCATACATATCAGAACAGATGCGAACAATCTTGTGACAACAGCAGGCACGACACACCTTCCAGAGCAGAAGGAAACTCACCACCTCATTCAGATGCTTCGTAAGGAATCCAACTCTGGATCTTTAGATGACCTAGCTCATGTAAGCTCGAAGTACTGCCTAGCTGATGCATTAACAAAGCACTCGGCGCAACCTGATGAGCTTATCAAGGCTCTGGAAACAGGGAATTTACCAGAAACAGACATTCATCCACCCTTCCGTGAACTTCTTCAACATAAGGCTTTCACTGTCCGGTGGATCATAGACAATTGCAAGAATGCCGCCACAGCGGTAGCCTTCCTTGGAATTGATATCTCAACAGAGATTTACCGATTATTTTACTGCCAAGGAATATGGTGGTAGTCTCGTTTGCTGGTAGCACAACCATGTGCTGGATTTTCTATTTAGACTGTTTTCCGTCTAAAAGAAAATTTGTGTCTGCGAGCTGCGTTTTCATTAAGATCGGACATGTTCATGAGAATTATATGTTCTGTATCATCCGCAGCCGCTTTCAGCCTCGAGCCTCACAGCAATCAGCCTTTCGGGCTAACCAAGCGTTCCTGATCCTGTTTGGTCATTGTGCCGTAATGAGCACACGATCAAACTTCCGTAGCCGTGATGGACACGCCCTACCCAGGGCAGTGCAGGCGTACCATGAGCGACATCCACACATGGATAGCTCGTACCCCGAGTCTCGTCGGGAAGCATCACGTCGAAACACCGAACACGGTGGACACCGAATTCACAAACGTGAGAAAAATCACGAGCCTCAATTCATCATCATGGGTCACCAACAGGTGTTCAATCCGCATCCAAGAGATCTTGCTCAATTGATCTCACGATATGGCCATGCGAGTAGAGCAAGGCTCACTCTAAACTCCAGACATGGAGTCAGGCTCTACGAAGGAGTCCTTCAAGGACCATGGGACAACAGTCCCCTTGTATACTGGGATAACAATGTCGGTAATCACGCTCGTGATCCACACCAGTTCTGTACGATGCTTGCACATCACCTTCAGACAGGCCTCCCACCGGAGGTAGAACAATGTGTGAGCCTTGATGGATCCGGAGAATATGACTATTCCTCCTCAGTGCCAAAACTGGCAGATGTAACAGGTCTCTCACCAGAGATGTGCTTCCACATTCTTTCCAAGACCAACAGAGTCGGAAGGTGGTTGGCACACTCAACAAGACACCTTCAGAACCAGCGCCCAGATCTCTTTGCTGGCCAACACAATTATCTTCTGGACATGTTCAAGTTGGCCGATGCAGAGCTCGCACAGTATACACCACAAGAGATCGCGCTTGGTGTCCTCCTCAACACTAAGTCTAGGTTTGTGGTCACCATGGTTTATAACAAAGATGGCAAGGCCGAAACCACAGATGCCGCCGTTAACATCCCACCGGATGCAAATGTGTTGACCATGAGCAAAATTTTCCTTTCGGCAGTGGGAGGACACGGTTCACGACGAACTCTACCAAGAGCTGAAGAACCAGATCCTGAAGAAGAGAGACCAAGGTCACACATGACCATCTCAGACTTCATGGCAACGGGGAGCAATCCTGTGCAGTCCCATGCACAGCGTCTCTCCACTAACGCGCCAAGGCCCGTCGGCATGGAGGATTTTGTTCGACAGAACAACCCTTGTTACATCATGCATGCCACGGACCTGCAGGCATTATCCTCAATCCTGAGGCACGGTCTGGTACCATCAAACCTCCTAGCGCAGGTGGTTACAGCACCAGATTTCCAAGCTCTTGTGAATGAAAACAGTCGTTCCAACAGGGACACTGTTCAGTTCTCAACGCTAAACCTGGCGAATCCCAATCCGACCATGTTGCGTGCCAACAAGGCACTGCTTCTGGTCTTCGATGCAAATAACGTAGTGAACGAAGTCACAAACCTGTGGCAGTCGCAAGTAGGGATGTTTGCTACACCAGATGTAGTGCATGCCCGTACTCTTAGCGCCGTATTCGCACCCTCTGAAACACTCTGGGTATCATCGCAATACGATGAGCTCAAGAGCATCGGACCATGGTGGGCAGACCATTGCTCCGAACAGATGCCGTCAGCGACTTACGAGTCGAAGAAATGGTGCGCAAATTACGGCCGAGAAATCGAATCGGCACTTCGAAAAGTGGCAAGGCGAAATCTGCCACCAGAGCCTCCCAAGGCTAGATCTTCTCACAAGAAGTCTTTTTCTCTGCCAAAGACAGAGGCTGACACAGCTCCAAACCTGGAGCAAACCGCTTCTGCAGGTGAGGTACCTCCGAAAACGGAGACTACTGCAAAGGAGATCCATCCGAGATCCAAGCTCGCCCGGCAGGCCGAGGCTGACAAGGATCCGGACAGTCTTATGGGACAGCTCTGGAACTCCGACGGCACCAGAAGCGCCACCGAAGTTCTTAAGATAACGACAGGTCACAAACCTCCAGAACCTGTTCAGGATACTTCCGCCAACGTAGTTCCTCCCAAGGAAGAATCTTCTGGAACAGAGACGGAACCTGAGGAACCGGATCCTAACCAGGATCGTGACGAAGAATCAGACGATGAGTCGGCATCAAGCGAAAAGAGCTCAAAATCTTCGTCATCCTCAGAACTCCGAGTTGATGTTAATCCGTCTCACAAGACGAACTCTGCACCTGCAGCGTCGGAGGAGAAGAAAGAATCTCCCACGGAAGAGATCACAGAGAAACTTAAGGAGGTCAAACTTGACCAACCAAAGCCTGAAGCAGAATATGTTCAGAGTTCAGACGAAGAGCCACAGAAACCAAAATCTCCTAAAAAGGAGAAGGAGAAATTCCTAGTTCTCTTCGATCCTGAAACAGAAAGTTATTATCGAGTCAACAGAAGCAAGCTCAACCTCGAATACGAGGAACCTGCTGATGAGGAAGATCTCGTAAGAGAACATGAGCGCATCAGCGCTCGACTTCGAGAAAATCGCAAGCACCGAATCTCGAAGTCATCGTCTAACCCGGCTATGCAACAGGAAATGAAAGAGAGAATCTGGGTTAGTCGATGGAATCGAAAAATCCGAAGTCCACTCATGATCAAGGATTCTGAGGCTCCTGACGAAGAGGAGTGGGACAGACCCAGAGATCCGGCATCTTCCTCCTCTGCACCTCCTACCAAGGAGAGATTTGTAGGAGTACGCAGGACAGCCATGAGTCTTAACCAAAGGATACGGCTGATGACACGACCAGATAATCCTCTCTGCGATCTTTGCAACCAGCCTACAGGCTATTTTTGCTATTCCTGTGGTACGATTGTATGTGCAGACTGTCGACTTACCCCACAGGGTAAACAACAGATGTGCGAGTGCGTCTTGCCAATCGATTGCCTCGAGAACCTCTAAAGTGTCAGCAGGAATGACCTCAGAAGAGCGTCAGGTTTTATACGAGGCCATCCTCACACATGAGGACGTAGATTTGGCAGTCCAGAAAATCAACATGTATTGCGACCACGCAAGGAATTTGTTCATGAGAGCCCATCCAGGCGTTGATCCATGTAGCTTTGATGATATTAGGAATAATCCTCCTAATACTTACACCAGCTCAACAGAGGCTCCAACCCTGGAGGAATACAAGAGCATTAACAAGAGTCACATCAATATCAAGGACTCCAGAACAAGCCACCCGGCTTCTTTTCTCTCTCTTACTGGCTACGAAGACAAACTGGTGCTCGACGCACATTACGAGATAGTTCGTAATAGGATGGCCGGTGTTAACGAAAAGAGAGAACACATAGAGGGCTCAAACCCAGACAGCGTATCACTAAGCCTAGTGGTATGCAACTGGGGAAATATGGATCGAGCGCCGGTGCCAGCAGGGAATCCCAAAAAGAAACTCAAACCTGAGAAGGGATTCGATTACCACCCTCTTATTGACATGTGCTTCAACAATTCAGCACATATTACCCTCGTACTCGAGGCAGGAGCACTTGCGTCAAAGTATTCGATCGCAACCATGCGACAACATGAATACAGAGGGATGCTAATCCATTCTCCTCCCAAGGAGCCTGAGGCACCCTCAATGTATATTGGAGTCAAGGGTGACCCAACAACAGACATCTCTCTCGTCCACCACTTTTACCGTCACCGAACAATGAAGCCTAAGGCTGGTGGTCCCAAGAAGCGACTGTGGGCATGCCACGGTGCGGTATGCCGCCTCACCTTTGGGTACCACAGTACCATCCCGGAGGCAAAAGAATGGGTCCACCCATATTCCGGCCAGAGGATGACGAGAGATGAGTTCATGAAGATTATCGGATATGACCCTCTCAAGGGTAAAAATCCTGACAAGGATGGACCCACTGATGGCTCTTACCTCTCACCAGAGGCGTGTCTGACAATGTCGGACCTCGACCCTGCGCCGGTTCTCTGTGAATGGAACGGCCATGTCGAGGGTGATGAGCCACCAGAGGAAGACTTTGAGTCATACGCAGAGATCTTCTCACAAGAAGCATCAAACGATCTTGACGAGATGTGGTGTACAAAAGGGCCTTACAAGGTCATCACCATCGCGATCGTCCATTTCAACTCATACATGACTCATAAGGAAGAACAGAGGCGCGAACTGGTGAACGCGTTCCTCAACGAGGTTCTCCCTTTCAAACCGGATGTAATTGCGGGGGATCTCAATAATATTGCGTCGAGGCTCACCTTAAAAGGTGGAGACGTTCACCCGCGAAACGGTTTGTTTTCTCTATACCTGGAGAAGAAACTTGCAGCATTCAACAGAATAGCAGGAAGGCACTCACAAGTGCGACACCTTTGCTTGAACAACTCTGACCAGCACAGACTGGCACGTGCAGATCGTCTACCGCCGGAACCGGAGAAGAAAGTTGCTGACCTCGACTGTATCAACAGTTATATCCTTGACTGGAGCAAAACGCCGCACACGGCGTCACCTAGTCCAAGAGATGCTACACCTGCCGCCGAAAGAACATACTGGGAACGAGTCTCAGATATGTGGCAGGACATGAACAGAAACAGGGATATCGATATCCGTCTGTTTGTCTCAGTCAAGCAGTACTATTCAACTTTTTCTAACCTTGACCTGTGGTTGAGTCCCTCTGACAAAGATTGGCACAGCCCTTTGGGCTTCACGATACAACCAATCCTTACAAAAGGGAAACACAACCGGTCAGATGCCCAGGTTCAGAAGATCGCTAACAAGCGACAGGCTTACAAGCAGCGTAATGCTGAATACTGGGATTACAAAGACTCATTTGTGTATTCATCTGGCAACAGCTGGTACGACAGACAGCAACCACAAGGTAGCTATCACAGATATGGAAGATTCTGGGAAAGGCCACAGCCTGAACGTCCCAGCGAGCCTGAAGGCTCTCCTCCAAGAAGGAGCCAGGCATCATCGTCCTCTTCACAACAAGATCTACCAAGATCGAGATCCAGACCTCAAAGAACCAATATTGTTGACAAGCTCAACATGTCTTTGGAAGAGCTGGATGGACTAGAAGAAGAACCGTCACCAACAAAAAGTGACATCGAAGAACACGAAAGAGAAACATCAAACTTGATGTCTGCTCAGAGAGATGAAGAGGAACAAGAGGACGAATCCTCCAGCCGGAGGAGAAGAAGGAAGGCATCACGCCCACCGTCTGCTCCGAGCGGCAAGGCACTCAGAACAGCTGCCACAGCAGCGGGGTTGTCGGGCTGGTTCGGACACCGTAACCACGGTGGAGCGAACGCAGAGTCTATTAAGACTGATGAACCTTCACTTCCAACTCACTAACCAGTGAGCAAGACTTCTCCGTCTTCAGCATCGCGTGGAATGTGTTTCTGCTGCTAATGGGCCTACACTGGATGTGGAAGCAGTTCACCAGGGCTCCCATCAGATGTATGGACCGCCAACAATCAAATGCAAAAGCAGCAGCGAAACGACCACCACCATTTCTCGAACCCGAGAATGAACCACAGACGCGTGAACCTTTAGGACCCAACAGGGTCAATTCTGGAGAAACAACGGATTTGCGACCTGTGTGGCACACTTCCCGAAGCGAAGTCTACCATCTTTCAGACAGCTGTTACCAGCTCAAGCAAGCAAAAGATGTTTCAAGGAAGGTGCTGTGTAAAACCTGCCTCCAGGCAGTACAAGTTGCGGAGATTCGCAGGAACGATCCTTTTCAAAGAGGTGATACACGATCACGTGGCACCGAAAGGGACATTGAACGGTTTCAAACCTATGACGATGCAAGTACTACTCCTCATATGAGGCAATTATTCAGTGATGCATTGCATTCACAAATGGCCGAAGAAGCCATGCAGATTACCTATACATCAATCCCTAAGGGATCCTCGGCAAGAGCCAGAGGTACATCTGCACTCGCAAGTGCCTCATCGTCGTCAGTGCCCAAGGCAATGCCACCAGTGCCTAACAAGGCAAACATGTCACCTCCACCTAAGTCTCCTCCGCCAAAGGCGAAAGGAACAGTACCTTCAGATCCTCCGAGACCAAAAGGTCCTACCAGAAGAGGAGGTCAAAATCGGCGCATTCAACGAAAAGCAGCTAGAGAAGCCCATAACAGTGGACTCTGCAACCATGCAGACGCTGCACTTGGCGAAGCCAATCAAGGCCAGGCCATTAACACTATGTGCCGAAACATGGCAGTAAGACACGTCAGCTCTATCGATGCAACGGTAGAAGCAGCCGAGCAGTTTACACAACGCGTGCAACAGCATGTAGAAACATATGATGAAGAGGAACCGTGGAGCACGGAGTTTCTACCAGTCGTGGAAGTCCTATTCAGGAACTTGAGCAGCGACGAAACAACTGTCATACATGACAATCATACGGCAACTATGCCTATTCAGAAATATCTCGACCTCCTCAGAATCGCACAATCATTGCGAAACTCTATCCAGAGAGACAAGGAGGAAAGAAAGGATCATCTTGACACCATCCAAGATACTCTATCCAGAGTGGAAATCCTTCTAACAGCACTGAAGGACTCAAAAACAGTCTTCAATCAATTGGTCCATTCCTCACTAGAGATAGAGCGAAGACATAAAAACCTCAAAAATGTCCTTGAGACACTTTTTGACGACCAAAGCTCTGAGGAAGACCAGTCAGAATCTGACCATGAAGAAGTCCTAACTCCTTCTGCAGCACAGTACTGGAACAGCCTTCATGCCCACGCCTTATCTCCTTCAGGAGATGAAAGTGAAAGATCATGGGCGTCCTCAGACGGACAGCTTGAAAGAAGAAGGGCCGAACGGGCAAAGGCTAAGCAGCCACAACCGGCTAAAGCCGAGGCAACTCCAATCAGCTCACAAGCTGCACCAAAGGCCGAGCCAAAGGCGACTACATCCAACCATGGATATGAACACTGCAGACGCCGCCTTCACCAGGGCTGAGAACAGATTACTCGGAATCTTTTCAAGTTCCGAAGAAGATCACTCAGACCCGGATGAACCACATCCGAACGTCTATGCTCGAGCCTATGATCCAAACCTGGATCCGAATCTGAGATAAGAAAATTCTCAGAGTTTCACAACAGTGACTCACAAGGCTCTAACAAGAGCACAATGAAGGGCTGCATAATTCGGTAGAAGAACATTACCAGACCTGATCTTGTACAGATGATCTCTCTGACCAACATGCATGAGTGTGTGCAAAAGGAGTGACCTCAACAGTGTACTTCAGTGCTATACCTAGCATAAACAATATGCTGTTTTTATCATGAGTCCAAACTCCGCAACTGTGACAGTGGGCATAATAGTATATGTGTGAATGTGCGGCCATGCTTCCGGTAAAAGAAAATTAGTGTCTGTTTGTTTGCGTAAACCTCTAAAGGGGTAGCTCTAACAGGTACCTACAGCAATGGCTGCATGCTCATACATATACATTCCGCTGCCCATTGGCTCACAGTGGTTTTACCATATTGAGACAAGACAAGCTCTCCTTGCGTAGCAAGACAAAACAACTACTGTCCGTGTGCAGGGCGCTGCCCTTTGATCCTTAGGGAATAAACTGGTCATACACCTCCTAACAAGGAGCATTTCCTTGTGGGTGTATCGGCTCACCCCCCCCTTGTTGTTCAACCCCCCCCCCTTGTTGTTCAACCCCCCCCCCCCCCTGTTGTTCTTCGAACAACAACCCCCTCCGTGTTGTTCAACCTCCCCCCCCCCTTCCCGCGCCTCCGCCCACGCGGTTTTCCATGCCCCCCCCACTTGTTGTTCCCCTTTTGAAGGAACAACAACCCCCCCCCCCCCACTTGTTGTTCCCCTTTTGAGGGAACAACACCCCCCCCCCGCCCCCTTGTTGTTCCCCTTTTGAAGGAACAACAACCCCCCCCCCCCTGTTGTTCCCCTTTTGAAGGAACAATAACCCCCCCTTGTTGCTGCCCTTTTGAAGTAGTCGTAGTCGTAGTCGTAGTAGTAGTAGTAGTAGTAGTCGTAGTCGTAGTCGTAGTCGTAGTCGTAGTCGTAGTCGTAGTCGTAGTCGTAGTAGTAGTAGTAGTAGTAGTAGTAGTAGTAGTAGTAGCAGTAGAGGAGTCCCGCTGTTGTTCAATTGTTGTTCAACCCCCCCCTGTTGTTCTTCGAACAACAACCCCCCTCCCCCCCACTGTTGTTCAACCCCCCCCCCCCCCCGTTTGTTCTTCGAAGCCCCCCCCCCCCCCCTGTTGTTCTTCCCTCGTTTCTTCGCACAACACCCCCCCCCCCCCCCCCCCCCCGCTGTTGTTCAACCCCCCCCGTTGTTCTTCGAACAACAACCCCCCCCCCCCATTTGTTCACCCCCCCCCCCTATTGTTGCCCCCCCCCTCCCCGCGCATCCGCCCACGGGGTGGGGGGGGTTGTTGTTCCCCAAATCCACGAACAACAACCCCCCCCCCACCCCTCCCTATCGAAGCGGTCTCTAAGGACTTGAGGGTTTAGGAAGTTTAGGGCTTCTATGGTGCTTGCAAGGTGTTACAATTGTGGGGTAGAGGTTTACCTCGTAGCTGAGCTCAGGAACCTTTAACATGCTTTAACACTTGCAACCCTAACCGAAGTAAACGATGGACGTTGCTGGGCACGGAAGCTTATCAGTCCCTATGACTTTGCAACCGAGAATTAGTGGAACCAAGCCTGCCTCAGTGTGCTCTCCGTGGCTCCACCGTACACGCCTCAAATGCCTCGACATCATAATCCGCAAATGAAGCTCCTAAGCCTCAAACCCTTTTACACTCCCACAGAACCCTCGAACCCCTAGCCGTTGTAAATCCTAAGCCCCTAAACCCTCAACTCTATAAGCCCTAAACCTGAAGCCCCTAGTTTAAACGCCTCAACACCCCCCTAAACCTCCAAGCCTAAACGCTATAACCCTTAAATCCTAAAGCCCTCAACCCCTACACCCCTCAAAACTTCAACCTGACCTTAAACCACTCCTTTTTTCCCAAGCCCCTCAAAATTTCAACCCCACACTGCTCCCTTCAACCCCCGAGGAGGTGGCAAAGTACATCCGACCCGATAACGACCACTTTTCGTCGGCCCATGGTTTGCTTTAGGTAGATATTTTTTCTAAGGGGGGTGATGGTTCAGGTATTTTGGAGGGGTTTAGTGTTCAGGGTTTAGGTACGTTTTGGGATTTAGGGTGTAGGGTTCAGGTATTTTTAGGTTAGGATAGTGGCCTTTTTAGGGCGTTTAAGGGCTCCTTTGTACGGAGGGTTTTGAGTTTGAGGTTTCAGGGCGTCTAGACTTTATAGGTTTAGGGGTTAGTTTCTGGGGTGAGAAAGGTTCAGGGTTTGGAGCCAAAGGGCATTGAGTTGTTTGGGTACCTATAGGGCCCAGCATGACAGGTCGTCCCCGAGAGCCCAGTAACGATGATGCAGTATACCAACCGTCACATTCTCGACACCTTTGTAGATTACGCGATCTTCCTTATTCAAGCAGCTGATATAGGTCTATAAAGTTTAGCGAGGTGGCTTGGGCTCTCCACAGGAAACCTTGTGAGATCCACACCCTTACGCAACCTATGAACCGATGCAGAACGCTTGTAACCCCACCAAAACCTGTCTTTGAAGCTCAAACACCGTAAATCTCAAGCTACAGGCCTGAACCCTAAATCCTACTCAGAGGATCAGGGGACTTAGCAAGTAGGGTTATAAGTAAGGTATATTAAAATCTACTTATAACCCCAATTAAGGTACCTATGGCCCTACTTACTAAGACCCATGATCCTCCAAGTACCTTCTATCCCTAAACCCTAAACACCTACAGAACCCGTATGGATTCCCGATAGAACCCTGAAGGAACCACTAAGTCCCCTGAACCTCAACAGACCCTGAACAAAAGAACACAGATCCCTGTGGCCAAGTTTCCCAAAGGGTCCAAAGTACCTATATAGTAGAATGTAGGGTTTCTATATTCGGAACTGCCATTATGATTTGGGGAAGTATCCCCCATAACAATACCTAGGACCCTTAGGATTTCAGCAAATTGTCGAGGCCAAACTTCTCGCCTTGGAGAACACGCAGAGATTCGGCGGCGCTGGGAACCCCGAAAAACCCCCAAAGGTATGTAGAAGAATGGCCTTTTAGAGGTATTGGGCCCATTCTTCTACCTACTTTTGGTGGTTTAGATAAGCCCCAAAAACCTAAAACCTAGAAACCCTACCTGTACGTCCAAAAAGCTGCATGTTTGGGGCTTCTACTTAAGATGTCCTTAAAGAGGAAGGTCATCTGGGTTAGGGTGAGCTATAACAACTCTAAACTCTCAGTTCCTGAAACCCTAAACCTGAACCCTACAAGCCCTAGCCCTAAATTCATAAAAAGAGTCAGCGAACAAAGTAGGTTATGGCATACAGACTTCCCTCAAGCCCTAAACTCTAACCCCTAAACCCCTAAACCCCTAAACCCCTAAACCCCTACCCCGCTACACCCCTACACCTCTAAACCCTAACCCCAACGAGTCCAGGAACAAGTTGGGTGGCCTGGTGCTGCCAGCTTCTCGGCTGCCGGGAACCTGTCGATGCCGGAAGTTTCATGTGGGTGGTTGTCAATATTAGGGTCCCTTTTGGGGTCCTTAGTATAATGTATAATGCGGCACCTAATATTTAGGGCACCCAAAAAGGGACCCTAATTTTGACAACTATCCATATGGCATTTCAAAAAACACCACGATGACGGAATTAGGTAGCGACAGACCATCCCTGTTGTTATGGTTTGGGGACCTTGGGCCTTCATTAGGGATCTTAATATGAATCCTACTATTTTGGGGTTATAGCCCAGGGTTCCTTAATCAGGTTCCTACATTAATGGTGGTGTATATCGACCCTCTGGGAATATTACGGTCAGGATCATGTTGTTTTTTGTTAATGGGGAGAGGGTAATAACCTTAAATCCCATCCTAAATCCTAAACCGTTCTGGTTGGGTTCCGTGGCCTGGATGGTTTTAAAGTTTGCCCTGGATTTCAGGCCTTCGACACCCACAACCTTCAGCCCGCTTCAATGAATCTTGGACACCCGACAAAACGTTAATGTTTAGTTTAGGGCTTCGAACATATGGGTGGTTGTGAAAATGATGGTCCCTTTTGGGGGTCCCTATTATAGCACCCATTATTGAGGGTACCCAAAAAAGGACCTTAATTTTGACAACCACCCATATGGCCGAGATCCTCATTGCTGGACCAAGCACCCAACATCCTGAATCCTGGAAGTCTTAATCCTCAGATCCCTAAAGGCCCAACACACAATTATTGTTTTGAAAGCTTGCAAGCTCTACAGCAGAACCTTAAACCCTACAAGCCAAAGCCATAAGGCTCCAAGTCCATCAACCCTGAGGCCTCGCCCTGAAAGTCGATGCTTCTGAGGTTGGATACATGGAGAAAGCTGGCGAGTTTTGCAGCCCGACCTGCAAAACCGGTGGATGGATCGGTGGATTGCTGGATAGCTGGATACATGGACAGATAGATGAATAATACTTATCTAGTAAATCTTAGAAACATACATCAGATAGGTAGATAGGTAGCTAGATTGGTCTGCAAGTAAATAGGTAGATGGCGAGATAGCTAGATCGGTAGGAGGAGAAACAAATGAAGCGCAGAGGCAAAGCACATGGCTTGCGCTTGCACGTGGATGGCGCGCGCCTCTGGAATGCGGCAGTCGCGCTGGGCTTGCCACCAGCGGTCACCAGGCTGCTAATGAGACCTTTGCCGGTCGTTGATATTGGCAAGTAGTTGGTGGCATAGTTGATCTCGAGCCTACGAGACTACAACGCTAATGATGTTGGCTGTTGCTGCTACCATGTTACCATGTTGGTACCCTCCTGTTGCTAGGTAAGACTAGCGACAAGTCAGAAACAATAATTGCAACAGCAACAACCGTAGAGAAAGCAGTTGCTGCTACCATTCTTCCTGCTCAGCTGCGTTCTCCTCCTCCTCCGGCTTCCACTAGCATTACCAGTACCACTATCACAAGTAGTAGTGGTGGTGGTGGTAGTAGTAGTCGTCGTCGTCGTACTACTACTATTGCTACTACGGCTGCTACCCTACTCCTACTCCCAGTGCTTTACTGCTACTGACACGGCTTCTACTGCTGCTGCCACTGCCACTGCTTCTTGCTACTACTGCTTCTACGGCCACGGCTGCACTGCTGCTGCTGCTGCTGCCGCTGCTGCTGCTGCTGCTACAACTGTTGGAGTACTGATAGCAACAGCAGTAGAAGTAGAATTAGGTAGTAGTCGTCGTAGAAGCAGCAGCAGCAGCAGCAGCAGCAGCAGGAGTAGTACTGGTGCTCCCTGGTTGTAGTACGTGTCCTCGTCGCGTCCCGAAGTCACGCCCCCTAAACCCCTATACTCCTTAAACCCTAAACCCGAGAGCGTTCTTCCAAGGAGTTGGTCAAGCCAGCGGACTCAGCATCTCGGCTGAAGGTTTTTCGGATTTTCGGGGTTCAGGGTGCGGCAAGTCAAAGGGCTTGAGGCCACAGTGTTAGGGATGTTACATCGGGAAGGGGCCTCAGACAGCTGTTGTCTGAACTGCACGGGGAACCTGGATCTTTACAGTCTTAGCTGCAGGGGTGTCCAAAGACATTCAAAGACTAAATTCAGCTCGAGGTTCTTGAGCAATAGGACGAAAGACACAAACCTGATAAGTAGTCCCGACCTCCTTACGACTCTAGTCATATCCCACCGGCTGCGTTCTACTTTTTAAGTGCCCGAAGCCACCATGCGCAACACGAACCTCCAAACCATGCCCGAAACCTAAATCCTAAAGCAGGGCGCCTGAACCCAACTATTTGGCCTTCACAATATAAACCCTAAACCCCAAACTCAAGAAATTGGCCTTCATAACCCTTTTAAACCCTAAACCCCAAACTCAAGTAGTTGGCCTTCATAACCCTTTTAAACCCTAAACCCGAAACCCAAAGCTCAAGTAGTTGGCCTTCACAACCCTTACGTGAACCTGCTCAGCCCTTGTGATCAAAGGCTTCTGATCCCGAAATCCTCAACCCTGCACCTCAGCAAACAAAGTAGCCGGGGTTTGGGGTTTGGGGTTGCTTTAACCTTCAACTCTCAAGACTCCAAAAGCCCTGTGCTCCAAATCCGCCTAAGTGCTCAGTAAGACTATCTTGAGGCTTGTTTATCGCGGTAATAAAACACTCGGAGTGTTCTTACTCGGACAAGTGTACAACCCTAAACCCTCAAGCTCAGGTAAACGTTTGCCTTTCCAAGGGCCTTGGGGCCCCTGTGGGTTCGGTGCTGGTCGGCACTGCAGAGCCCCTCGGACCAATGTTTGTTTTATGGGGGGGGGGGGGGGTAGGGTTTAGGTTTCAGGGTTTAGGGTTTAGAACTCCTTTAACACTTCGAGGGGTTTATATATCCCTTAACATTCTTGAAAGATGACTAGCCTTTTTGGGCTAACCGGTTTTGGGCTAGGGTTCTCAGCCCATCTCAGCCCCTAAGTGTAACAAATAGCGTTGCATGCGTTGTAACGATTTGAGTTGCAGTTTCATTGCGTTTTGGTTGGGTTTTATCAGAGTTTCATAAAGGTTTCATAGGATTTTCAATATCAGGATGTTTTGCACACCTTCCACATTTCCGTGAACACGAAGTTCATGAGGGGGTAAGGGTTTCTCAAGCAATTTAGGATTTCAGGCAGGGTTATGAGGTCTCAGTTTTGGGAGATTATGAAGGTTAGTGGCTCTTGGAGGAATTCAAGTTCCGACCCACCCTTCATCCAGACGATATTCGAAAAATACGGTAAGAGCACCGCAAACCTGTAGTTGTTACAGGTCCCATCTCTTTGCATCGGTAGGATTGCAGTTGAAAGGTTGTTCAACTTGTTTTGAGGACAGCTTGACATGTTACCTCTGGAGAGAAGTTTCAGAGGCTTAGCCTTCTGTAGAAGCCTTTTTCCACGTCATGCGGTTTGAAGGGGTAATTAAGATAGGTTGGCTTAGGTTGGTCCCCCATATGTCAGACCCAACCAACGACTCCTCGGGTTCTTTAAACTCTGAGGGTTCAACGGCTTCTCTGTCCAATGTAGGGGCCTTAATGATTGGAATAGGGTTTGGGGGTATATTGTTATTTCTTTTGTAGCCATACTACGGAACCTCCAAAACCCTATCCTAATTTCTGAAGGCCCCTACATTACTCCCCACAAGTGATTCCTCTCCTAAACCACATAAAACAGAGCATTGACCCGCAGAGGTTCCTAAACCCAATGTCCCCAAACTCCTTATGAAAGCTATAAACCCTAAAGCTTGCTGACCCCGCTGCGAGTAGCATGCCAACGACCCGAAAGACATAAGCACGTCCTAACCCCTTACTGCTAGCCCTAAATGCTCCTGAAAGCATAATCCCCTTACCCTAAGCCCTAAACCTCATGAACTCTAAACCGTAAACCCTAAACCTCAGAACCTTAAGCCCTTTACCCTGAGCCCTACAACCTACACAACCCTAAACCCGTGAACCGTAAACTCCCTAAACCCTAAACCCCTAAACCCTAAAAGCCCTGTACCTCAAGCACTAAACTTCCTAAACCCTAAGCGCCTCAACTCTAGGCCCCTAAACTCCCCAAATTCTAAATCCCTAAACTCGAAGCCCTCATCTCCCCAAATCAAAGCCTTAGGTTCATCCAAAAGGCCCGGAGGCTTCGGAAAGCCGTGGGCGGCGGTCTGCGCCAGGCCAGGGGTTCCAAGCTAAACTCAAAATGGTTCCTTAATTAAGGGATATTGGAGTCCCCTTGACCCTAAACCCTATAGATCCCTTAAAGGAACCCCAGGAATATTCCTTAATTTAAGGGATATGGGAGTTTCCGAAAATGAGGGACCCTAATATAGTACCCTAAATAGTAGGATCCTTATTATATGGACCCCCCAAATAAGGTACCCCTCATTTTCGGAAACTCCCAAATAGGTTCTAGATAGGGTGGTTGTCAAAATTAGGGGCCCTTAATATAATGCGGCACCTAATATTTTTAGGCTACCCAAAAAGGGACCCTCTACTCTAGAGAACTACCTAGATAGGGTTTAGGGTTTCGGCATAAGGGTTGAGGTTTTAGGGGGTTCTTAGTTTCCCATGCTCTGTGAATATCAGTACATAATATACGATAATACGACATAATGTAGTATAGTGTAATATCTATTTCATTTTGTTGAATTGTATGCTCGAAATGGATCCTCGATTCCCTGAGCACTGTGTGCATGCAAGGCATAGTGTAGTATGGTGTAAGATATAGTACAATCCATAGTATCATGTATGGAATATTAACCATAGTATCATGTATGTATATAGACATGTGTGCATGTATATATATATATATATATATGTATGTATATGTATATATAGACACAACTCAATATAGACAGATGTGTGTGTACATATATATATATATATATACATATGTAGATGCATGCCAGCGCGCATGCACATATGTATATGTATGTATGCATGTATGTTTGTTTGTTTGTACTTATGTGTGCATGTGTGTATGTATGCACATATGGACGTATGTATAGGTGGATGGGTGCATGGAGGGAGGCAGGGACGAATGGATGGATGGATGGATGGATGGATGGATGTGCATAGTACGGTTCAGAGCCGTAGACTACTGCGATTTGGAGCAGGGTTTACATCAACGATTTCGGTCAGCGCATCTAGAGCTTCTTTTCAATATTGGCGGGTAGATGCCAGCGGAATCATTAGGGAGGTACGTTCCATTACCATGGGGCACACATGCCATCGAACCCGGAGAACCTTGTTCTCGAGAAGGTCGGCATCCTCGCCGCAGCCGGCCTTTATGCCTTGGAGCACAATCTGGCGCGCCTGAAGGCCAGGGACCCCGAGAGCGCTGTAGTCAACTCGAACTTGCCGATATTATGCTATGTCTATGTTCTACTATATTATGGTATATTATGGTATTTTGTGATATATTTTGGTAGCATATGCTCATCTAGTGGATACTTTCGACCATAACATGTCCAATACATGGGTAGTGCAGGCCTAATGTGTGTACAAAATGAGGACCTGGGCCCTTTAGGGATAAGGAAGATGTCGAAGTCGTGTGAGTGTCTGGAGTTTCGCTTGATTTGGGCTTAGGGTTTAGTATTTCAGGATTCAGGGATTTGGGGTTTAAGGTGTATAGGGGTCATCATTTCAGAAATATCTGGAAACCCTGAGCCCTGAGCTCTCAATAAGAATCATGGATTCAGGGGTATCTGGCTTAGCTCCCTTCAACCATGGAGGCCAGTTGTCAGTTCGTATCCCTCCCACGCATACCCAGAGAGCCCAATACCCCTTCATTCAGGAATATGGCGTCAACTATAAAGGGCTTCATGTTGTGATTCAAGCTATAGTTCTTAATTAAGGGGTGTCGGGCTCTCTGGGTATTTCACCCATCACAGATCGGACATGTACTTCAGTAGATTACAGTGATACTTTTGAACGGGTTGAAAGGTGCGAATGAGCATACACCCAAAGCCAGAAGCCATACCATTCAAGCTTCACACGCACGATGCTTGTGCAGTTGAGCGGTTCGTCTAGCCAGGGTCTAAACATTGATATCCTGACTATCGGGGCAAACGAAATTTCTGAAACCCTCAAACCAAAGGCACAACTACCTGCAACGGTCCGAAGTACCGACTAAATAGATAGGTATGTGGGTCGAGGGGAGTAATTTCGCAGGATAAGGTTTTGTTACTCCTCCAAACCCAGGCAATAAATTCGCGGGATAGATTGTGCAGAGAATATGAGTACTAGGTACCCAGCGACTCCAAAACCTCCTAAGGAACACACCTTAAATCCCATTTGGGTTTCTATTCTAGTTTGAGACATAAACCTGAATCTTGGAGTATCGGTGCACCTGCTTGAAAATTCGATCCCGCCAGGAGGATCATGAGAATGCCTCGCGCATGGCACAAGGAGCTCCTGGTGAGAACAGCTTGCATGAAGGGTCCCCCCCCAACCCCACGGCGAGTTGAAGGGTATGCAGAGTTGCCTGGTAGAGATCTCGCTCCTGCATGCTAATTAAAGGATCAGGTGAGTCGGGTTATAAGTAAGGTAACTAGAGTTATATCTCCTTACAGCCTATTTGTGATTAAGTCCCACGATCCTTGGAGGGCACCACAAGCCATGTACCAATGGAATTGCTCATCAGCCTCAGAGCAGGATTAAAGGACCTTGGCTTGAACGTGCTGCCAGCGCCCACGCCACTCGCCTTCAGAAGCAGGACTTTGAGTTATGGGTTTCGGGGGTCTGGTGTTTTGGAGCGATAGTGATACTTTACCGTTCTTGGGAAACAGGTTTTGATTTCCGTTGCCTCAGTTCCTCCTGACTGGAAAACGGTCTCGACCGCGCCCTTGCGTTGCAGGACTCTTGATACATTGTGCTCTGGGTTGGCCAGGGCCCTCACTTGAATTTGAAGAACCTCACGATTGCACCCAACCTCAACATGGCCATGCAAGGAACCTGGTTTTCTTTGATGTGGACAATGCTCCTGCAGTGGTGAAAGCATTGGGCGACAAAGGGATTCGCGGCTCGACTTCACTTCAAGACCTGAAACTCACAACCCCGCAGCTCTAGAGCCTAGATAGAAAGAAGACTCGAAGCACTAAGATATCCAGCTCCAGCGCATACCTGAAGCCCAAGAAACCTGCTTTCGACGAACTGCATACAGGAACATTGAGCCTCAAATGTCCCCAGCGTCTAGGGTCTAGGCGGAAATTCTTCGCCTGGTAATGACTCAGGCATTGTCTATATATGTATATACATATGTACATATATAGATATATATATGTACGTATACAGATTATAGTTCTTTGCCGGCACAAGATCTCACTCACAGTCAGTCCTCTGGAATCAGGGCTTAGGGTCCTAGCACATGTCCTGAACTACTGAGGCATAGCCCCACTTGGAGGGTCGGGGACTTAGTAAGTAGTTAATGGTTGCGACATATAAGAATCGTAACTCCAATTAGGATCCCTTTTGGGGTGCTTACTTTCAGGATCATGGGACTTAGTAAGTAGTAAGTAGGGTCGTAAGCACTTTCATTAGGGTTATAAGTAGCGATAAGTAGAGATAACTCGAGGTACCTTATTCATAACCCTACTTACGAAGTCGGCCCGAGCCTCCAAGTAGGTTTGGGGTTTAGGGTTTGGGGTTTAGGGTTTGGGGTTTCGGGTTTGGGGTTTAGGGTGTAGGGTTTAGGGTTTGGGGTTTAGGGTTTGGGGCTCAAAGTTTAGGGCATCCTACAGGCTACTTGGAGGTTCAGGGGACTTAGTGGTGCCTTTCAGGGGATCCATATGGGTTCTGTTGGGGCTTAGGCTTTAGGGATAGAATCTTAGAAGGTACTTGGAGGATCATGGGACCCAGTAAGTAGGGTTATAATAAGTAGACAACTATAGTTGCCTTGCTTATAACGCTGCTTACCAAGTCCTCTGATCCTCGAAATACACTTTAGCACACCCTGAATCCCAAAACACTCAACCCGAACTCCTGATAAAAACCCTGAGTCCGAAATTCTAAACTCTACACCCCTAAACCCGCAACCACAGCAGCCTGAACCCTGAACCCAAATTCACAAAGCCAGCAGAGAACTCCACGCATCCGCGCCAGGCATGCTTTGCCTCGACGGTAAGCGCAGGTGCCGTGCTGCCCCCTGGACCGGTTTAGGGTTTGGGGTTTGAGGTAGTCTTTGGGAGTTTAGGGTTTAGGGTTGTTGGGGGATGGTTTAAGGCAGAGTTTCGGATGTCGGGTTTGAGGGTGGATGTACCGTCGGGTTTTCCAGCCTTCTAGGTATTTTGGCATCCGGCATAGAGTTTTAGGGACAGAAGAATCGCTGTGCATGCGATTTCCGCGCGAAAGCAAAGTAGTTGCGTTGATTTGGGATGTATGGTGTTGTAAGGCCCCTAATAAACCCTAAACCCTAACATGCCCACAGACTTCCAAACCTCTTAATCAAAGAGTATACCTTAAATACAGTAATATTAGCTAGGGTTCCGATTATCATTTAAGGGATGTTCCTTAAGGGTTTTGGAGTCTCTGGCTGAGTTGTTCTTGGGAGTCCCTCGTGCATAGGTTTTGCCTTCTATTATTCGCCCGGTGAGTCCTTTGAGGTCGTGCGAGGTTCGGGATATCTATGAGTCTTTACCCTTCTTCAAGTTCTGTGTCTTAATGGGTTTAGAGTTTAGGAATTTCGGTTACTTGGAGGGTCATGGGACTTAGTAAGTAGGTGATAAGTAGAGCTAGAAGTACTTGAACAGGGATCCTAATTGAGATTATGATACTTACAACTCTATGAGCCAGAACTGCTTACACGACCCTCCAAGCGCCCTGAAACCATCTTAAACCCTGGCCCTAAATCCAAGGCCTTAAGCCGAAACAACAAACTGTAAACCCTAAACACACCTACATTCCGAGGCCTTAGCTAGCTCCTATCGCAAACCCGTCGCCCTAGAATCCAATTCCTAAAACTGAACTCCCGAATCATGCCGATCACACTAAGCCCGACCCCGACACCCTGAACTTCTCCAAACCCAGGGCTCACAACCCTAAAGCCCCAAAGGACCTCGCGCAGAAGCATATAACCCCTTGGTTTTGTTAGGACATGAGGTCAGGATAGGCCCGGGGTACGTGTGATAGCCCATTAAGGTCCTTTATAGTAGTCCCTATAGCCCGTTCCCCCAGTCTTAGAACGAGGCAGATGAAGCTCAGAGGCTTGCATATTTAGAATAGAGATTTGGGGCTTATATAGTACTGCTACAAGGAGCCCTCTAGAATAGAAGTATTATTATTAAGGAGCCCTTAACAATTGAAGTATTGTTATAAGATTGAGAATAGTATTCTTGTTCTTGTACAGAAGCACTAGCCAGCAGTTGCAACTATGAGCAACATTAGTAATTATTCCGTCGACCTCAGAACCCTGAACCCTAAACCCTAAACCCTAATGCCCAGGTTGCAAACCTCCACGTCACGGCCGGCGACGTGGAATACACGCTGGCTCAGCTCTCCGAAGTCTTGCAATCCAAGGGCTTCGAGTGCTCCGAGAGCCCCGCCAAGAAAGCCAAAGTCTAACGTAGGGGCCTTAACAAAGAGACTACGTAGAGTTCCTTTAAGGGTCTCTTCAAAGGGTTCTAATTATCAGGGATCCATAACAGGGTTCTATAATAGAGGGGCCTTAATAAGAATAGGTTTTGTGGGTTCCTTAATAGGAGGTCCAGGGTTTATTGTACTTAGGGGATGGAGTAGTTTAGAGTTTGCTGTTTGGGTTTTTAAGATGGGGTTTCGGGGTTTAGGGCTTGCAGCTTAGGGTCCGCTGTTTAGGGGTATCATAGAAGCCTAAATAAGTATCAATATTGTTCCTGAGGGTTCCTTCTTGTCAGTATACTATAAAGGAGCCCGAAACTCTGTTCTAATTATCCTCTATTCTAATTATCGAGGCCCCTACGGTATGCCTGAGGGTTCCTTATTATCAGTATACTGTAAAGGAGCCCGAAACTCTATTCTAATTATCGAGGCCCCTACGGTACGGCAGTAGCTCTTGGAGACACTGCTTCAGCCCTTTCTGTGGCAGCAAGCTGCTTGGGCGAGCTTGGCGCAGTCATCGAAAAAACATTTTCCCAGGACGCCCAGCATTGCTTGCAAACAGGAATTTGGGAGTCTCAGAAAGTAAGGCACCCCTAATTGCAGCCGCGTGCCTAAGGAGTTCAGTCACCCAACAAGTTAGGCCCAGGGTGTACATACACATATTGTTACTATTGATATTGCTACTCTTGTTCTTACACTTGTCCTTATTATTATTATTATTATTATTATTATTATTATTATTATTCTTGTTATTGGCCTTATTCTTATTCCTTTTCTTACTCTTATTCTTCATCTTATTGGTATTCTTGTCAGTCGTATGCAGGCTCCAGAGCTCAAGGCTTGGCCTTGGGATTCGCTGGGAGTTTGCAATTAAGCCATGAAGTATACACCCACCTTGCCGTGAGTTTAGGACGTCTTCGCACACCCTAAACCCTAAACACCGTAAGAACAAGCACTAGTTTACCATTCTGGACAGGTGAGCTGCCGTCGTTCCACGCTCCAGCATTGGGGCAGTCAGCCCATGCAGGACGGCAGCAGACTCCCGAATTGGCCAACCTTGATCCCGGAACCCTCGTGGGGGCGCTTGGCCGGGACTCGCCGAGAAGCCCGATACCCCTTGGTTGAGGGATATGGCTTAGAGCCTGCAAACCTTAAACCTGGAGCCCTGATCCTCACGTTTTAGCACCCTCAAAGCCAGGATTTCGGAGATCCCAAAAACCTTCATGGGGTTTGCTTCATACTTATAACCCTACTCACTAAGTCCCCCGATCCTCCAAGTAGGAGATCCCGGACCCGAAAAAGGAGGCTCCTAGGGCATCCCCTGTTCTAGGAGCATAATGGAGCATATGGGAGTTTCCGAAAATAGGGGACCCTAATATCGTACCCTAAATAATGGGATCCTTATTATAAGGAACCCCCAAAATAAGGTGCCCCTATTTTCGGAAACTCCCATATTGCTTCTAGAGGCTCCTTGTTGCTTTCAGGATTTGTGGCTTGTGCTCTGACTCTTTGTTTGAAGGTTCAGGTGTTTTAACTCGGGGCTTTGTTTTCTGCTTGTCCTTGAGCGTGCAGGGCTCAAGAATGGCTCCTTATATAAATTGTATAATCGTGTGATCCTGAGGGTCGCTTTACATGCATTGCACTGAATCTCCAGATCCTCGCTTGCAGAGCGTGTGATAGCAGAAGAGCCGGCACCCCCCCAACTACACCACTATTAAGGACCATAAGGCCTGTGTTAAAGGTCACTTGGGGGTCCTGAAGGACTGCGAAGCAAAGCTACGTGTTTTGTTTCGCCGCTTCTCAGGACTCCAAGCCATCTCTGAGCAAGTGGGGGCAGTCTACTGCAAGCCTCGCTTTAAGAGGAAAAGGTCTTCCTCCGGTTCTGCGGTTCTGCGGTCATAACCCGGAACGCTGAAGCCATAAAGCCGAATCCAAGAATTTGTGGGCTGTTTTTCCAGGGCGCAAGCGACTGAGCCGTTGCTAAACCACATACATTCATGCACCTTCGAAGGTGTCGTTGGCCGATTCGGCTCAATTTCAGAACTCTGTGTGTGTGAGTGTGTGCGCGCGTGTGTGTGTGTGTGTCTGCATGTGTGTCGTGAGCTTTTGAAGCACGGTACCAGGCAGAGTAGCACGAGGCGTTGAGATCTGCGGCCTGGTTCCTGCGCTAGTATATAACCTAAGCCCCCACCCGCAAGCGCTCCTCAGTGAATCAAGTCTTTAGTTTGACTGCTGTGGATTTGCCATGTGGCCGGGATGGGCTACAGAGTAGGTTTATTGAACAAGCAAGCACTGGTTGTAACACTCTTCCCCTTGGGCTCCATGAAATTAATTTGGAGTATGAAGCCGCCCAGGACCCTACTCCTTTGACACCATGATTTACATTAGAAGCCATAGAGCTGGAACATTTTTAATCCTCCTGCCGCTAAGGTAAACTATATCATAGTCATCCTAAACCCATGTTCCAACTTTCTGGGGTTCGCTGTACTCTGCTTGTTAATAGGAGTGGATCCTTGACGGAGAGGTAGTCTTGGTCCGGGGGTCTGGCGCTCGTCACTAGCACGTGTATGGCAGCAGGACTTTGGCCAAACCCCAATCCCACTATGGGTGCTGCGCTACAACACTAAATTTTCCCCGAGAGTCAACTTCACATGGACCTGTCCCTCACATCAATGGCAAGAGCCAACCACAGTTTAGGGACCTTTCCGAATGAAGGCCGTGTGCCGCAAACCGCTCGCTGGCTCGCAGCTGATGAGATCCCCATGGTCTCCCTTTCATACCATGACATGAGATTCGAGCCTCAACCTCAACACGGCCTTGAACCTCAAAGCCCCAACCCTAACCACTACCGAATGTCTACTCTATGAAATGCTCTACCTCAAGCCTACATCCCTCGAACCCTCCAACCCAGCAGTTCAACGAGAGGGTGAGAAGGATCATAGGCTTAGACCCTGACCCTTCAGACATCAACTCCTCCTCAGTTAAGGCCCTCGCGGCTTTTAGCTTTCAGTTTGCCCGTTGACGGTGACACCCCAAAAAAGAATAAAACGACTGACGCAAACCTAAAGCCAACGAAAAGCTTCTTGGCCCGAAGCCGAATGTGGAGTCTTCGGAATTTGGGAAGTAGCCGGGAGAAGGGTGTTTCGGGCTTGAGGCTAAGATGACACCTTCAGGCGTACTCTGCGCATGCCACGAGGGCAGGTGGGCATCATAGAAGATTTTGAAGAAGTTTCATGGTACAGGGCCGTGCATGGCGCCGCCGTGTCAGGCACATCTGTGGGACTCATGGCGTGTCCTTTGGAGTGTCTAGGCCATGAGCACGAAACCGTCAGCCTTTTTCAAGGTGGGGATTTGTTTGCGCGAGTATTGTTAGTGGGGCAGTGGCAATGTAAGCAATGGCTAGTCCTAGTGAAGTCAATACCATCCAAAGCGATGCAAAGAACATAATGATGCTACTCAGTCGTTCGCTTGTAAAAAAGGTGGACCTCTGGACGGAGCGCACCACTTCGAAAGCGTGGTTTGGGGAGTAATTGGGTTGCAAACAAGCGCGAACGAACCAGTAGATAACTAGGTACTTATATATAGATAGGTACCTATGCGTGCGTATATATCTGTATAGATGTAATTACGTACGTATCCATCCAGCCCCGCTTCGGCTGCCGCTAGTACATTGAGCCTCTTGGATACTCCGCTGAACAATGTTCCGGTTTTGCTGCCAAGCTGCCATTCAATCGCAACTTTGGGCGAATGTCGACATGACTCTGAGTTGCTGGGAGCCTTTTCAATCTTGTTCCAACGAAAACCGAAGGAGATAGTCTCTAGGACCCCGACCCTGTGGGATCCCTCGGCGCAAATGAGGGCCCGAATTCATAGGAGTCGGCCCTGTCGGCTATGTAGGAACAACAGGGGTTTTCGGGAACCGCCACATTCCGGGAGTCGGAAAGGCATCGACTCGCGGAAGCGTTCGAGAGTTTTGGCGCCATAGATAAACTGAGTTGCCACTGTTGATGATATATATATATATATATCCTGCATTACTTTCAGGACCCTAAACTATGGGAATTATGGTATATTCCTTACTACGGGTAGTGCAGGATTTGTATCATCAACCGCAGAAGTCCATCGCTGCATCGCCGCGAACCCCGCAATTTCTGCACCTGCATCTGACGTCCGATGTCTTCACGTGCCTTCAACCCCAGTCTGGGTTCTTGCTTAGGAACATATCCTTAATTAAGGACCAAAGAAAGCACATTATTGGCTTCATTACAAGTCTATACAGCGAACCAGCGCCATTATGCAACAACCATAGCAACCCTATGCAACCCCCCTGATACACAGCATCCTTTTGCCATTGCTTCTACCCAGCAATTCCGAAACCCTAAACCCTAATCCCTATGCCCTAAGCCCTAAACCCTACTTAGAGGATCATGGGACTTAGTAAGTAGGGTTATATAAGTAAGGTAACTAGAGTTATATCTACTTATAACCCCGAATAATGGTACTTATACCCCTACTTACGAATTCCCATGATCCTCCAAGCAAAGCCTAAGCCCGACACACTATAGATCCCTAAGGAACCCCTTAGATCCTCAACAACAGAACCCGACACCCTACCCAGCAATTCCGAAGCCCTAAACCCTGAGCCCTAAGCCCTAAACCCTACTTAGAAGGTAGGCCCTAAACCCTTGACCCTATAGATCCCTTACAGGAATCCGACCCAACCCTACCCAGCAATTCCGATGCCCGAGCTGAAGAGGTCAGGTTCCCAGCGTTGCGCGGCGACGGCGGTTGCTGCGGCGATGGCATGGAGCTCACAGGAAAGGGGTCCCGGAGGGTTTAGGGTCTAGGGTTTTACGGTTTAGTGTGTAGTAATTATAGGACTGGCCGAGAGCTGGGTCCTACTTGAGGTTGTGGTTTACGATTGCATGGATATGACCCAGATCAGTTCCAGCTCGGGTTTGGGTGCTTCGGTGTGGGTGATTGTTATTGACTTCGTCTCCGAAGGGGACGTTCTTGGGTGATGATGACAAGTCTCAGGGTCCGCGTGCCTTTCTATTTACCTATCTATCTATCTACCTATCTATTTCTTTGTGAACTATACTCAAGCTATACAGGGTCTCCTATCGAGTGTCTGTAGGACCAAAGTATATGTACAGGGTAGACGGACCCTTCTGCAAAGCGCCTAGGATGGTCGGTTTAGGGTGGTCGACGTTGGGCCCTAAACCCTGAATCCTGAACCGTAAGCTGCAGCTACCAGCCGGAGATATGCTATTACTCTAGTTGACATGGTGAGCGAGAGAACCAACAGTAGCATTTTGTACTCCCCCGCCTCCCTCTCTCTCTCTCTCTCTTGATCTCTCGTGCTCTCGCTCTCTTGCTCACGGTCTCTCTTTCGTTATTCTAGTCTTTCGTTTTTTACTGCTTGAGTTCTTGCTTTCTTTTTCGACTCTCTCTATCTCTCTCTCTCTCTCTCTCTCTCTCTCTCTCTCTCGCTGTATATATATATATATATACATATATATATATATATATATATATGTACACACAGGTACAGATAGAGAGGTAGACTCACATGGATAGCCCGTCCACTGAGGTTTGCTCCCTCGATCGCGGCACGCCGACTTGTTTCGCGCCACAGCGTTTGTCCGTGCGCCCCCGGGGGAGGGACCCAGGGCGGAACATAATCCTGGTTTAGTAGATCTCAACCTTAAAAGGGGATTATGGCGGGGCTCCGAACAACAAGAAGTGTGGCCCTTTAAGATTGCGTGCGTTTATCAGAGGTCTACATTCTGTAGCTTTTCGGGGATTGCCCGGACATGGGCCGGACAAGAATTAAGAGCATCTCCTCTGGTTCCTTGACGTGAGAAAGGTGTGTTGGAGTTAGGGATTCAGGCCTGGTGCTCAGGGTTTGGCGGCCTGGAATACTTTGGTATACTTGTAAGCTCATGGGACCTAGTAAGTAAGGTTGTAATAAGTAGGTTATAATTAGGATAACACCACTTAGGGGATTTATAACCCTACTGATACCCCTACATGCTAAGTCCCATGATCCTCGAAGTAGTCCAGGCTCCGGGTTTTGGGGCTTCTTCGGATCTTGGGAGTCTCCGAAAATTAGGGAGTACCTCCTTTTGGGGTCCCTATAATAAGGATGCTACTATTTAGGGTACTCCCATCTTGGGAGTCAAGGATTTGAGAATGTGTTTGGTGCCCTAGGCAGTAACAGTCTGGACGTGCATATGTGGAGGCTGCGAGTGGAGCCCCAAGCCGCAGAAGCCTGAACCCGGAAATACCAAACCCTAGATTGTTTTGGTAGGCACTACGGAAGTTTGCCTGGCCGCCCTTTATAGTGCTTGGAGAGCACAGGCCAGGAAAGAAGTTGCCAAAAGCAAGTTCAGATCAACCCTAAACCCTGACCCCCAAGCTCTACACAGTCAACCCTGGCAGCTACTTAGATGATCATGGGACTTAGTAAGTAGGGGTATAAGTACCTTAATAAAGCTTGTAAGTAGATATAACTATAGTTACCTTACTTATAACCCTGCTTACTAAGTCCCATGGTCCTCCTCCAAGTAGAAGTCTCAAGCCTTGCATGCTGTGAGCCAAAGGCCCGTTTACAATTGTGAAGAACATGCCCTACAATTCCGTTGTAATTGTTGATGGCTCAGATGTTCAATCCTACAGTAGACATTCCCTTTACCAATGTGCTATGCGTTGTATCCCAATGCCGCATCCAATTACTAATGCCCCCGATGTTAAATCAAGAACCTCTAAGAACCCGTAATATCAACCTTAATAAAACCCTACTCGAGTTCTTAAATGGTGCGTTTTGAGGAATTCAATGTAAGATCCCATAGTAATTAGTCTCTAACAAGAATTTAGCCCCAAGGCATCGTTAATCCTAGAAGAACCCATCTATAAGAACCATGAAACCCTAGATATGGGCACCATATAAAACAAGACCCTCTCGTTATTGAGCCGCGAGGGTATTCCTATTCCCTAAACCTTTATAAACCCTCAACCCTAAAGCGCACACCCTGAGCCCTAAACCCGAAACCCTCTAAACCCGCTAAACCCTTATAAACCCTTACGAAACCTTAAATCCTAAGGCCTATTCCTTGTGAGTTCTGAAGGACGCCGGCTCGGTGGAGGCGGCGTCGACGCTGCTCGAAGACATGTTTGCTCGCAGGCGCCAGTCTGTCAGGTTGAGGGGGGTTTTGGGGTTTTGAGTTTGGGCTTTGGAAGGTTTCGGTGTTCTAGGTTTTATGATTTAGGGTTTTAGGGTTTATAGGCGTTAATTAGGGTTCAGGGTTCTAGAGGTTTTAAGGTAGTTACCTTACTTATGACACTACTTGCTCCAAGTAGGGTTACAGGGTTTAGGGTTTAAGCTACTCGGTTTGGGAGTATATTTGGGCTCGTTGTGCGGTTTCGAGTTTAGGGTTGCCGGACGGGTTTGGGGCCGGAAAACTGCGCCTGCGTTTGGCTAGTTTTGCGAAGACGCGTCGTTTTGCGGCCCTTCCCACAAAAACTCCAAAACCCACAATAACCAAAGAAACCGAAAAAAACAAAGAAACCAAAACCAAAGCCACCAAGAACAACGTCCCAGCTGAGATGCCAAACCAAAACCCAAACCAACAAAGATAATCCCAGCCGAGATGCCAAACCAAAACCATTTCATCCAAAGCGATGCCCCCAGGTCTACCACGGAAATGGCGCGCCTCCGCTGGATGACCAAGAACATGAAAAAAAACAGCATCGCCGATTTGTCAATGGCCACCAGGCCTTGTCGAGAAGGCCCTGGGGAACCTCGCCCGAGACGGTGCGTTGGCCAAGAAGGAATACGATTGGCCAATCCCGCTGACGAGCGCTTACTACCACTCTTGGCCTTTGGACATGCTAGAGGAAATCTGGGACTTCGACCGAAGTGCATTGTTGCTGGAGGGGCATACAGGTGTTGGAAAATCCCCCTAGGCCGGAGTGTCCTAGTGGCACAGGTGCGCCGCAACAAAGTCCGCTTCCAGGCCAGGGACGCCCCGTGCATTCGATGTACGGCGGAAATCGATTTTCTCAGGGGCGAGCCCGGGTCGGTGGTGATGGGCGACTTCCTGGATGATACGACTTTGAGGTCCTTGAGCACAGAGGTGTTGAAACATTTCCTCGATGTGGGGTTGTATGAGTCCATGGTGTGGGCGAGATGGGGGGCAACGAAGTGGGTGCAGAGCGAGCCTCGTGCGTGTGCGGATAACACATTGGATGAGGATGCCTTGCCCAATGTTTTCTATTTCGAACCCTCCATCCCCTTCAAACCTTTTTGGGAGAGCATAAAGGGCGCCTTCATTTCCGACGCTGAAAAATCTCATCGCGATGCCATACCCGCAAGAAGTTGCTCGTGAACAGGCTTGGGTCACCACAATCATGTGCCATCGCCTGGAAAAACGTAAGCCCGATTATCATGCTCGTCAACAGGTGCCTCAGGCCCTCTTCGGTGAAACCTGTTCTACGTCTTCGGCTTCCGCGCATGCGCCCCTCAAAGTCAAAAAGGAACAGGAGGAGTGGGTTCACAAGAAGGCAACGATGTGGTCACATGAGCTCAAATCCAATGTCAATTCCGTCATCGACTTGGACTCCCCGGAAGGCTCTAGGAACTTCGACGCATTCCTGTCCATGTGTCAGTGGTCCCGCTCCATCCTGATGTGTCGGTTCCAAATCCCGCTTTTGCAGGCCCTGGTGATGTCATGGATGTTGTCAGTGAGGAGGACGCAGATGTCATGGGCCATGGTGCATCGACTCCTCCGCAAACTAGATCATGAACGGCGCCCACTGCCAACACGATTTTGGAGGACCCTTTTCTTTTTAAGCCTCAACACATACATACGAGGGTGGGTAGTTGGACACATGTACTTGTATGCTGTGCAGGACAAGTGTTGGGTTGGCTACTCCAGGATTACGTGCAGCCGCATGCGAAAGCATTCGTCCGACACACGCGACTCTCAGCATCTAGCAGGCGAAAAATAGAGCATCCCTTGGACTCAATGCTCATGTTGCTCTTGTCCCTACTTGCTCATGTTGCATCACAGACATCATGATAGCAGATAGGTTCGTCTGGAGAGGCCCTCGATACGATGACTCGTGCATGAAATGCCAAAACGCCGAAATCACCGCTAGCGGCATTGGGTTCTTCAAGGGCAGCCACCCCAAACTCTGGTTGGACAAGCTGGACTGCTTCTTGATGTGGACCAAGGAATACCAACGGAACATCATCATTTTGGAACTCAGCATTTGCAAACAGCATGTGGTTGGCCCACTTTCAACAGACAGACTTCCAACTTCGGCAAGGCTTCCAAAGTAACATGTTTCAGACGCTACATCAACATGGTTCGAAAAAGGCACCTTCCAGGATGAAGCGACCGGCATCCTGCAAGAGACCAGCCAGTGGCCTTCGGAAGAAGCTCGTTACCAACACCCAGGTCGATGAGTCGTATCTCAACAAGACAAAGGCCGGATCTTTATCCAGAACTGAACGTCCTTAGAAGGATCAGGTTTGGATTTGGGGAGCGGTTCTTGAGGGATGTGTTTCTACCCACTTCATTTTCCTGAAACAGACGTCTGAAGCAGCAGCTGGGCAGCCCCGTGGACATGCGGACATGCTCGACAACCTTGGTATGTTGGGTCTCTCAAAGGGGGATATCTTCCTCACTGATTCCTGGCCTGCAACAACTTCCGCAGTCAAGGCATTCAGACGGCAACATCAGCTCACCGAGAGAACTTTGCCTCATGAGAAGGTCAACCATAGTGCGGGGGAGATCAAGAACAGCAATGGCTACTGCACCAACGCCATCGAAGCCAAGTGGTCCCTGCTTAAACGATGGGCCCCCGCAAACTGGGTGGTAAGCTCCCTAGCCATTCGGACCGTGTCAAATGGCATCGACTCATCAATGAACAGCAAGGGCGATGCATTCTGAAGAGGCGCCATGTCGAGACTGTTTCACGAAGCCAAGCCGGCCCAAAAGATTTCGTACCTTTCAAAGCTATGATCAAACTTTTTGAGATTGCCTGAGCGAGGCGATTGGGGCATTTTCTTCAGCAGGATTCCAGCGGAATTGTTTGTATCGCAATCTTTACTTGGACGTGCACGCACCTGTCCAGTCAGAGGCCGGCAGGGAATCATTTCGGGTTCAAAGCAAGAGAAGCAACCGAAGGCAGATGCATGTCTTTGGCAGAAGTTGGAAGCAGAACGAAAACGGGTCTTTTGGGATCGTTCGCAGGGCGCGTCAGCACTGTTCTCTCTCTGCTCGCTCTGCCACTTCCAAGGAGCTCGAGTCTGGCATGCAGCAGCTTGATGCCGAGGAGTGCTCATTCGGATCAGGGAAGCATGGCGAGTTCGCATTGCGATGAGACACCGGCGCAGGCAGAGACAGAATGCCTGCACAAAGAGCTTGACAGGCAGTGGCTCGACTGCAGGCTTATTTGATGATCGCAATGCAAAAGTCGACTCAGGTCCTTGAGATGTACATGCATGTCATGCAACGGCTCCCAGGCTGGTACAATGTGCGTCATTGTTAGCCACTTTCTGGCAGTCAGGGGCCGGCAGGGACAAGTCTCTCTACACATGCCGCTCCGCGGTTGGTTCAAACATTCGCATGACATCACTATGTTTTGGTAAAATAAACAAAACACAACCGCCGTTCTCCGACATCTAACCTGCCGGACGTTTCGGAGATTGTAGATTTAGGTTTTTGGTTTAGGCTTCGCAAACTGGGGTTTTAGAGTTCAGGAGTTTAGTCGATTTTCAGGGGGGGTGCATGGGTTTTTGTTTCGAGATGGGTGGTTACAGTTAAACTTGCAGCAACCCTAAACTCGACTCCAGAGCGAGACAGGCTCCAGCCGTGCTGGGGTTTAGGGTTTAGGGTCGCGTTCAGGGTCATGGTTCAGGGTTTGGGAGTGGAAGTTTGCAAGACTCTCAAATAATGGGTTCGGGTTAAGGAGTTTGGTTTAAGTTACGATAATAAGGAGTCCGTATTATTGAGTATAGATCGTGACGATGGCATCTAAAACTCAATTCCGTAATCAGAGCCCAACAACGGGTGGTGGGAGGAGGGTCATGATTCCCCACAAGAAGCCGGGTCTCATTGCTCTGAAGAGAACTGTCTCAGACACAACTTCAGTGCGACCCCACTTGCGAAGTCCCTTGGTTCTAGTTCCAAACCCCCAAACCCCGAAACACTTTTTTGGAAAACCCTAGAACCTGCTTAGGGGATCATGGGACTTAGTAAGTAGGGTTACAAGTACTTTAATCAGGGTTATACGTAGATATAGCTACCGTTGCTTTACTTATATCCCTGCTTACTAAGTCCCATGATCCTGCAAGTGAACCTAAAGTGCGGCCCAAGAGCCCTGAAGCCGCTAGGAAATTCGGAAGCCACGCAAGCCGCAGCTTGACCTCAACCCAATCCATAAACCCTAAACCCTTAGCAACCTACCTGTTTAGGGTTCCCGAGTAGGACTTCCTTATGTATAAGCCCTAAAAAGGTAGGGTTTTTCTGGCTTGTGGTAAACACTAAACCCGTAATTCTCAAAACACCTTCAAGCCCTTCAAGCTCAGAGGTAAGGACGTCAAGGGGTAGGGCTTTGAAGTATGCTGGGTTCAACCTCCATTACTTTCGTTCTCTTCTCCTTCTTCTCAAACCACTACAATAAAACCCTAAACCCTACACGTCCCAAGCCTGAAGTCTCTGTACAGAACTAGGTTTCTTAGTAGTACCTTTTCGGCTTTTGTGTTTTAGGATTTTAGGATCCCCGTATTAATTCTGAATACAAAGGGTGCCCTTATTATAGAGGGCACACTGGGGAACCGAGAAAAAGACTTCAAATATGAGTGTGACCTGGACCCAGCATCCGTTTCTTAGATGCCCGTCAGTAAGGACTAAGTAAGCGCTCCATCAAGGGTACTTCGAGGATGAGGGGACGTCGTAAGTAAGGTTATAAGCAAGGTAACCATAGTTATGTCTACTTATACCCCCTATAGGATACTTGTAACCCGCCTTACAAATCACTAAGTTACTAAGTCTCATGATCCTCCAAGCACAGTACCTTCTGAAGTCGAAAACCCCTTCCTGCCTCTACGTCAACGGGAGCACCGCACGCAGGACGCCCCCAGACAAGTCTGGGCCTTCGCCGGTGAGTGCAGGGTGTTCCCCAAAACCCTAAACCCCTGAACCCCAAACCCTAAACCTTTGTTTCTTCGGGGTAGCACAGGAACCAAGGCCAGAAATGCGAGCTGAGGGTCGATGTGGTATTTTTCTTTGTCGCATAAATCAGGGCTGACAGGCTGCCGCGATTTGGAGCTTCGGGCCGTTTTCAGAGTTTAGGGCTTTCTTTAAGAAGCAGGGCTTAAGATTAAGGACTTAGGAGTTTCGGGCTCAGCGTTTGGGGTTTCGGGGCTCTTAGGCCATAAACCCTAAACCTTATATAACGCAAGGGTTCAACGTTCAACTCTCAACTCCCGTGGCCCTTGGGCATCCAGTCGCCAAAGCCTGATCCCGCAGTAAGCGCGCAAGTGTAAGCCCGAGCCCTGCTTCTGTTATTTCCCCAATCTCGGGACACTAACGGCAGAACCCGAAGAGCTAGAAGGGACAGCGCCCTGCATGCCCGGGAGACCGCTACTGCAGTTAAGGGGAGTACGCAGATTACAGGAAGTAGTACGCTGAGTCCAGCAATTCGTCTGGCTAGCGGAGGTATGGACCCACGGGATGAAATCAGAAGGACCGCCGCAGTATTGAACTCTAGCATTCCGAACCACAAAGTTACCCAAACTGAAGCCCGAACCAGTTGAACAACTTCTTCAGCTCTCGAATACTCCGTCAGCCACTCAACCCCTAGTCTGACATGGCGAAACCCCACCGCCGAAGGATCCAAGTGCCTAACAACTCGCAACCACCGACCTACAAAAGCCTTATCCTAAAGGGTACCTTTTCAGCTATGAGGCTGGAGGCTGCGTGGGTGATCCACCGCTGGGCCAAGCTGGGCGACGGAGGCAAAGTTTGGATTAGGGTTGAGCATTGCGGGTTGTGTTCAGAGTTTCATAATATGGGGTCTGAAGAGCACACTTAAGGCATAATATACCCTGCAACCCTACGGTCCCGACATTTGGGTTTAAAGTCGGACCTACATAGCCTTCTTTCAACCTTCACTACATTATGATCCTGAAGCCTGAGCTTAAAGAACTGCCAAAGCATCATCAACACTTGATTTCTTTGGACCCCAGGCCTAACCTCCCAAGAGCCCAGAGTATTTCGGTGATCCCAAAACCATTCCTTGCAGTTCCTTCTTACAGATGTACTATGATACAGCCCCAAGACCCTATTCTAATAATTAAGGCCTTTACATTAAACCGAATGAAAACCCTATTCCAATTTCTTGAGGCCCCGATAGTACGTAAGATCCTTTGGGTGGTCACCGCCCTGAACCCTAGAGCGCTCAACCCCTAAACCCAACCCCTAAAGCCTAAACCCCAACCCTAAACCCCCCTTTAGGAACCTGCCGTGATGTCCCCGCTTAATCATCCAACCCAAGAGGGCACGTGTTGCTTGAAAACCAAAAAACTGTAAACCTCTAAACTTTGAACCCTGGACGGTAAACCCCTATACCCCTAAACTCAAAGCCTTTGATTGCTCCCGATGACCTTCCAGACCGGGCGCTTTCGATCCTGCGTGCGACCTGCTCGCAAGGCATCAAGCGCGGGGGCCCAGCTTTCGGGATACTTGGCCGTTCAGGGGACTAAAGACTTAGAGAGCCCTGCGAAGGTCGACTGTACCCTGCGCGTCAACATTCTTCGCTGAAGTCGCAAGGAAGTCGTATCCGGGCTGGGCCTCATGGCTAGCGGCTAACGGGGTATAAGGCTTACCCACATGCTGTTCCTGGCCTTAGCAGATGCACATTCCCAGACGCCGACTGCCCGCAGTAAACTCTGTCACGATGAAAGGCCATAAGGGCTTGATTAGGGCATTGAGCGTACCTGCGAACTGTGAGGGTCCTGGTGTAACTTGGACTTCATTGCTTAAATGGAATCCATGCCAAGGGCAGACACCGTGAGCTTCAACGCTGTCATCGATGCTTTTGCTGCAAACGGCGATGTGGGGAAGGCCGGACCCCTAATTTGGGACCGTATACCACTAAGGGCTACTGTATCCCCTAATTTTGGAACGCGATACTACTAAAGGGTGCTGTATAGTAACGGGTGGAGTGATCTTTTCTAAGCATAAAACAGGAGCCGAGAGCTCTCCCTTTGGGTTCACAGGTTCCATCTTTCTGAAGCTTACGTCGGAGTGCAACTGTAGTCGAGGACAGCTAATTCCCAAAATGGCCCTAATTAGGCCCCAAGCCAAGCTCTTAGAACCTAAACCTGTAGCAAAGCCATCTGAGTAGGACAGGACTGGAAGATACTTCGCAAGTGCCTTCGGAAGCTTGAATTCTCAGGTCTCCTGAAAGCTACAAAAGCTGCGGCTTCCTGTGTTCATTGAGTGCACGACCTTGAAATCGTAATGTACAGCTTGACTTCTAGCACTGCCTGCATGCCCAGAAGCTCGACCTAAACTTCCTGACCTCTCTGAGTGTCGTTTACACACCCAGTTAGCAACTGGGGAATTCGTGAGTGAGGTAGGTGTATCATCACAGTTCCGATCCTTTTCAATTCGGATCCTGTTTTTGAGAGTTTTCTTTTGCGGGCTGCCATGAAAGAGACTCCAAGCTTCACATGTTGAAATGGGATTCCGTCGACCCAACCCAGCACCAAACGCTGAACTTTGCAACCTCTCTCCTTGAACACGACCCTGTGGGCCCGAGCCTGCAACCCAACAACACAACTGTCCGGGGAGGTCACAACTATATGCGAAATTTCGACATACTTGAGACAATGGCAACCGTTGAGCACTTCCTAATCCCGTGACAGGCGCTATCCTTGCTAGACGAGATGTCCTGCAACGGCCGAAACACCGTTCCCACGCCAGTGTCGGGGACTCAGACCACCCAGTACCTGAAACCCCAACTCAAGCGTTCAGGCTCGATGTATTCAGTACCCAGAGAGCCCAATAGCCCTTGATTAAGGAATATAGCTTAACTCATAATATGAAGCCCTATATAGTTTAAGCCATATTCGTTAATTAAGGGGTATTGGGCTTTCTGGGTACCCGGCTACAACCCAACAAATCTGGCAAGTTAAAGGGCAATACATAATAAATAGTGTTATGCAATGGTGTATGCAATGTGCTGTGACGTAATGTAATGTACGAGCCCATGGTGAGGAATAACTGCTCGATCGCCAAGTTCCTTCCTTGTTTATGCTCTAAGCTGCGCTCTTCGTATCGGTTCGGCATTGAAGGCAAACGCATTAACTCTCTTCTTGATCGCCAATCAGAGGCGCAAGCTCTTGAATACTGGTTGACAGCTGCTTTTGCGGCCAAAACCCCAATGCTTGTGCACGAAAACACCCAAATCTATATAGGAAACTGAGTAACAAGTTTAGGGTATGTTTGGGGTTCTGAACATGGATCCCATGGTTCTTATACGTAGGGGTACTTAGAAATCTGTGTTTTTCTACCCTTTGGTTATGATAACCCCACAGAGACGGCTAAAATTATAGCTTTTTTGCTACGGGTCCAAGTTCAGTATAGTATAGGGTTTGGGGTTTACCTAGACCCCCCCAACTACCCTCTAACATACCTTAAACACCCGCTATTGAGGGCCATAAGGGCTCTATTAAAGGGCAGTTGGGTTCTCCAGGATCCCCCAATGGCCCTTTCATGGAGCCCTAATGGCCCTTCATAGATGCCTCGTAAAGTTACCCAGTACCGAAAAGGGAGCCCTTTTTATTCCCAGGTTACTGGGCCTCCTAGTTTGGGTGTTACCTCATAGGACTCTAAGCATGAACCCCCAAAAAGGAACCACAAGCGGGTCTATGGGTAAGCCCTCAGCCCTGAACCGTCAGTTCTAAACTCTCAACCCTAAACCCGACATTCTGAGGACCCAAAGCTGCTTAGAGGATCATGGGACTTGGTAAGTAGGGTTAGAAGCACCTTAATGAAGGTTATAAGTGGATATAACTATAGTTACCTTATATACTTATAACCCTACTTACTAAGTCCCCTGATCCTCTAAGTAAAGCCTGAAGCCTTCCCAAAATTGAAGCCCTACCAACCCGAAGCCCCAAGCCCTACCTAAACCCCGAATAGCCCACCTTTTGAAGGACTTCTGTAAGGAAATCATATTAAGGAGCCTTAAAAAGGTAGGTTATTCAGGGTTAAGCCCTTAAAGCCCTAAGCCCTAAGCACCTTAAAGGAACCCTTTAAGGAACTGTAGGCCCTAAGCCCTAAACCTTAAACGAACGCGCTGCTCGGAAGGACTTTCAACTCAGTCCTGAAGGCCTGCGCCAGGCGACAGCGTTTTGGGCCGAAGAGCTTCGGGTTGAAAGAGAAATTTCATTCCGTCCAGGGTATAATTATTAAGTGTTCTATAAGGGTTCGGAAAGGATTCTGTAAAGGATGTGGCGGTTCCAAGGGGTTTGTAAAAAAAACACACCCTGAGTATAAAAGGTTTTCACGATCTGATCAGAGCATGATTGGGATTGTAGCTTTGAGCTCATTGCTTTGGGTTCTTTTTTACCTGAACCCTACCTTAACCCTGAATAACCTACCTTTTTAAGGTTCCCTATGATGACTTTCCTTATATAAGTCCTTAAAAAGGTAGGTTCTTCAGTGTTAAGGTAAACCCTAAACTCAAATTTCTTGTGTTGCCCGAAGTCCTGGCAGGTCCGGCGACGTGGCGCGAGCAGACGCCGTGCTCGAAGACATGCAAAATCGGCTGGGACCTCTGGATAAACTCTACCTAAATCCCCACAAGTAGCTGAAAGAATGGCCGAATACCTTTAAAATGCTCTTACTCTAATTACTTTGGGCCCAGGTAAGCCCCGTAGCCATCCACTCTTAGCCCTAGTTGAGTTTAAGTGTTTGAGGTTTCGAGCTTGGCCTCGGTGATGGTAACGCATAGCTGCCGTCGCCGTGGTGATGATTCTCGCAGCAGCAGCAGCAGCAGCAGCAGCAGCAGCAGCGGCAGCAGCAGCGGCAGTAGGAGTAGCATAGCAGGCGTGAGTACTACTAGTCTGAGGCAACGATAGCGACGACCACGAGTTCTGCTACAGAGTTCTTCTGAACGCTACACCCCAAACCCTAAACCTTTAAATCCTGAACCATACACCCCTAACCCTCAAAATCCTAAACCCCACAAATCGAATGAGGCAATGCTCGCCGGACCTCATCAGCTACAACTCTGCCATGTGCGCATGCGCGAAGGCCCTTCCTCCTTGGGTCGGTTGCCATGGAGGGTTCTTATAGTGCAGTTGTAATTACCCTTGTGGGAGTTTCCGGAAATTAGGGGTACCTTATTTTGGGGTCCTTAGAATAAGTTAAGGATCTTACTATGTTGGGTACTATCTTGGGGTCCCCTATTTTCGGAAACTCCCTTATGATAGTAACCCTTATAGTACCCCTTATAGTCAGATTGCACTTTGGGGCCCAACTTTGGGATTCACTTGTTGGAGTTCAAAGCTCCACATGTCCTCTTCGGTGTCGGGAGTAAGTAGGGCTTAGGGTCTATAGGGCACTTCAGAATCGAGGTTGGGGACTTGTCTGCAAGTGCCCTGTAGCAGTTCACCGAACCGGTGGCTACTGCTGTTAATGCGACTAGCATTGCCCTTATGGAGCACTGCTCTTGAGTGTAAACACGGACAGTAATGGACCAGGGAAGACATGTGTCATCACGGCTAATTTTAAGAATGTGCTTCCAGAGCAAAAATGCAGAAAGCAAACCCCTGCAGTTTCAGAAAGGACATATGCCGAATATTAGGATCCTTACTGGAGAGAAAAGACAGAGACCCAAAGCTTCCAAAGAAGGCGGAAATCCTTCAATCCATCCCAAAACCCAAACCCTCTGAAGCTCGGGATTGCGGGGTTTCGGACGCTTCGGCAGATGGAAAATGGCCTATTAAGAAGACCTTAAACCGTGACCCACAGTGGTATGGTGTTGCAAAGACCTCGCCCCAACGTGGGGTTTGCGCCGACATTGATAATGCAGGTGCAAAAGGCACTACAGTAAACCCTAACCCCTAAAGTTAACAAAAATTAAAAGTTTGGCCTTTGGGGATCTGAATTCTTTTAAAATTTTCTAAAGTTTTTGAAATTAAATAAACAACTAAACCCCAAACCCTGAACCCTGGCCTGGCCTCCTTTCTCAGCCAGGCATCTGATGCAAGGCTCCGGGGGTTGCCGAGAGGAGAGCGCTTAGAGGTTCATGGGACTTACTAAGTCGGGTTATAAGTAGCCTAGTTAGGGTTAGAAATAGGTACAACTATATAGTTGCCTTACTTACAACCCTACTTGCTAAGTCCCCTGATCCTCTAGGTGGAAGAGGGCGGGCGATGGCTTTTGGGCTTTTCAGGGGGGTCTTGGGCATTGGGGTTGCTGGCTTAAGGATGGGGATGGGCTCCAGGTTTACGCAAGTAAACGATTGAACGTACTGCAAACTTCAAGATCGCTTAGCAATACAGGAACTATAGAAAACCGTATCCTACATCCTACCTCACAGAAACCAGTTGGGACAATGTGCAGAAGCCCCTGTTGAAACTCTATATTCGACGAAGCCCTAAACCCTACCGTAAACTCCAAACAGTAAGATCGACCTAGTCAGGCGGGCGCAGGAGCTGCGGCGAGAGATGCAGCAGAGGCCCTAAACCCTAAAAGTCCGAAGGCAGTCCAACTGGCTTTAGGGGTAAAGGTTCCGGCTTCACGGCGCGGGAGTCTCAAGGTGGGGTTTAGGGACTGGGATTGAAGATAGATGTTTTAGGCATAGGACGGGGTCTATGTCATGTAATGATCTCGGTTTTGCAAAATTTTCGGTTTTGTTGGCACGCAACTTCGCGCGAAGGGTCCCTTTTCACAGGCTTACCTTCCCATCCGAATGCTACGTACTCACCTACCTTTTGAGTGAGGGATGCCTGTGCTACGCTCAGTCCCGGTGATGTGCTGTCGCCAGCCAAACCATCGCATCACTAACCGGAGCGCGTACTTGGATATCAGGAAAGTTAGTAAGTCAGATATAGGTTGAGCCATAAGTCTTTCAGCAGCCGAACCCTGATTATTCGGGTACCTATCATTCTGCTGGGTATTGATGAAGGGGTCAACAGCCAGAAGAGGACCTCATTTCATAGATACACAAGCCTGCAACCATGACCGGAACCGGAACCCGCACCCCTATAAGCCCTAGATCCTAAATTCCCTGAAACCCTTTAAGGTTCTTCGACCTTAAGAACCCGGTAAACGTCCTAAACGTTAGGCCCTAAACCCTGAAAGGACCCCCGTTCCCAGCCCTGCGCTGCTCTTCAGGGATCTTCTGCCCGACCTGGTCTCCTTCAACACCATCCTCAACGCCTGTGCTCGAGGAGGTGGGGCGGCTTTAGGGTTTCGGGTAAGTTAGTAACATTACATCATTTGTATCATATAGTACGTAGGCTCCAGGAGCCAGGATGACACTAACACAGGTAATGGGGTGGGTTTAGGGTTCGGGTTTCGGGCTTGGGGTTTAGAGTTTAGGGTGGGCTTAGGGTTAAGTTGATTAAGGCTTTAGGTTTAGGGCTCCAGTTATGTAAGTAGTAGGTTACTAGCCATACAATAAGCTCTAGGGGTAGGTCATAGGATCCGCAAGCATTTGCGACAAGTTTGTTTAACTTACTTGCCTGTAACTAGTAATACTAGTATAGAGGCGTTGAAGCTGTGAACCCAAAAAATGCAAAATAAGCTTTAGGGTTTAGGTTCTCGACCTAAGTTCGAGGAAACAGCGATTCTTCCAGACACCAAGCTGTAAAGTCTCTACCATAGAGGTCTGAATAATGAGCCGTAACATTTCCTTAGGCTCACTATGGTCCCAAAGAAGTTCTACTGTAACATATCCCGAAGTCCCAAGGAAATTAGCTGCCCCTCTCCCTCTGTTGGGAAGTGCCTGGTGCTTGACAGGTGATGTGGCGGAGGCGCTGCAGGTGCTTCCTCAGTTGGAAGCCGCTCGCTTGAGGCCCTTGAATGTCGCAATGCGCTCGGTGCAAGCAAGGCCTCAAAGGACCACATAATTCCTAAACCCTACACCCTGAAGTTGTGAGATCTGCGGTGCCGCCCCAGCCGCCCCGGTACTCCAAACACACGCGAGGAAGCCTTCCTCCTATGCATGGTTTCAGAATGCGCAGTGAGAGACGCAATAGGAACGAACCATGGATTTATGAATCAATTATAATGTGGACTTGAGCAATTTCCGTCATTACCTCCTTGTTGGTTGGTTGGTTTGTCTGTTTGTTTGTTTCTCATGGTCATACTGTAATATACAACCGAAACCTATTCTAATTTTCTTTGCTATTATTGAGGCCCCATTCCTAAGCATGTTCCTACAAAAGAGTTCTTCTCGTTTGCAGAGGTTGATCCTTCATTCGGGCCTGAGGTGTGTAGATCATAGGGTTAGGGCTTGCAGGGCTTGCAGGGTTTAGGGTTCCAGGTGTAAGGGACAGGTAAAAGGGGATCCACATCAAGGGAAAGGAGTTTTCAAGTCTCCGCAGTTTCCAACTTAGTGGTCAGTCGGCTCTTGTTGCTCCTCTTGTTCTTCGTGTCTTCGGGCTTAGAGTATAATTAGATCCAGCAAACCTTTTTTTTTTGCAACTTGCGCCCTAGACGCTAAAACCTGCGCCCGAAACCCCAAACCCCAAAGCCTTACAAACATCGTAAACCACTACACTAAGCCCCAAACCCTAGACCCCAAAGCCAAAACAAACATCGCAAACCTTACACTAAGCCCTAAACCCTAAACCCTAAAGCCGAAAGACTTGTAAAACCTACACCGGAGTTTCAGCCCCCCACTTGCGCAGCCCGGATGTCTTCAGCTACAGCAGCATTCTCAATTGCTATGCCCAGGCCCGGGATTCGTAGACCTCCGGCGGCTTAGGGTTTTGAGTTTAACTTATAGGCCCTTCGAGTTCTGGATTTAGCTGCTGGAGCAGCTTTCAAGCCCTGCTTCGAGGATCAGGGACTTAGTAAGTAGGGTAAAAATCCAGGATGCCCAGTAGTACCCTTATTCCCTTTTTGTAGTCCTAGGATCCTTATTAAGCTACCCAATACCAAAAAGGTAGCCCTTTTTATTCCTAAGTTACTGGGCACCCTAGATACCTTCTTATAACCCCAGTTGTGGTACTTATAACCTGACTTGCTACCTCCCACGACCCACCACCAAGTAGGATGTTGAATGGTCTTCGGGTTGTGTCAGGTAGGTAGGACTCCATAGTGCTCCTTGTACAGGTTCTCGACTTAACTTCCCTTGTTCATGTTACATTGCCGATACTCTACTCGGGATCCTAAGGGGAACTACAGCAATGAAGCTCCTGTCCGAAAGGATGTTTAATGTGGACCTTCAGTCCATCTAGGAGCCAACCGTAGGGCATTGAAGACCCACTCCAAAACGCCTGCCAAAATCCAGAAGTGCTCGAAGCCCGGAGAAGCTTACCGGACCTAAGCGCTTGTTGACGAACTTAGCTCAAGTTCTCAGGACACACACACATACTTTCGTTTAGGATGTATTCCCATTTCGGTAGCCTTAACTTCGGTTGAGGCTTTAGGTTTTTTTGGGGGCAGAAGGTTGTTGCCTCGGGGAACGGTTCTGAGTTCGGGGTTCTGTTATACAGAACGTAATTTAAGAAACCCTTGTAGGGATATATAGCACGGTACATCAAGCGCTTAATTCAATATGGGCGCTTAATTTATCTAAGTTCCTTGCCGAAATCCAGTGTTGGCATGGCTGAGAGCCCCCCTGCTAAAGCTGCCCCTCCATTGTGTTTTTTTTTTGTGAAGGCCAGTGCCAAGCCCCCAGGCATGTATTTGCGCTCGTCCTTCCCTCGTCATTCTCGGATCGTGAATGCAGGACTCCTAGGGATATTTAAGGGAACCTCTTAAAGGGGACCCTAAAATGGACCCTATAATACTCCCAAGGCCCAAGGGTCCCACTAATCTCTAAGTCCGAAGGACTCTGTGGCATGAGCACATATGGGAGTTTCCGAACATAGAGCTGCCCTATCTGGGGGTCCTCTTAATAATGATCCTATTGTTCAGGGTGCTATATTAGGGTCCCCTATTTTCGGAAATTCCTGTATGGGTACTGGACTTCAGATTAGACGGACCGAGCTACCAGATGACCTGCTGTCTCCAGTGGAGTTCCTCCTTTTGGATGGATTGTATATTTATATATATATATATATATACATATACATATACACACACATACATACATACATATATATATATATATATATATATATATATATATATATATATATATATATGGTCACGCGCTCCGCAGCCCCCCCCCCCCCATTTTAAGTACGGTTAAGGTTGCTCAAAACAGGGGCACGCGCTGCGTTATAGGGTTTACGGCTTGCTTGCGAAGGGCTTGCGCGTGAGCCCTGGCCGCCAGCACCACCCCACCATTTAGTGGCAGCTTCAACGGCCCCCAACCCCTTTCCGCACACGCCAGGCCCCCCCCCCCACCCCTATCAGACAATACCATTGGGGGGGGGGGGGGGGCTGGGAACGCCAGACGCCTGACCATATATATATATATATATGTATATATGTACTGACTGTATGAGGTGGGTTCAACCTAAAGAGCGAATGGAGTCTAGAGTCGACTAGAGGGCGGCACGGCCTCCCAAACGTCAGGGGGCCAACGCGACAGCGGCGCGAGCAACTCTGAGTGAGATGCGGGAGAGGACGGAGGGTGTTTCTGCGAAGGTTTTTTGGCAATGAGGGCTTAGTGTTTTCAGTGCAACATTGAGGCTTTGAGGTTTAGGATTTCAGGTTTGGCCCTCTTTACTGACACTGAGACACCCTGAACACTAAAAGCCCGAAGGAAACTTTGTCGGATCTTATCCGCACAACCCTGGACCCTAAACCCTACGGTCGATTTTACAAGTCCTGCATTACCCTAGAATGACCCTAGACTAAGGAAATTATGGTATGTTCCTTATTGTTGTGGGTAATGCAGGATTTATCAACCGCAACCTTAAGCCCTAAGCCCCAAACCCTACACCCTAAACCCCAGGACGCTGCAGCCGAACGTCGTTTGTTTCAACTCCGCGCTGAATGCGCACAGCCGTGCCGGCGATCCAGCCGGGGTGGAGGCTCGCAGGGGCTTTTAGCTTTGGGCTTTAGGGTATGCATGGGGTTTGGGGTTGGGTTTAGGGTTTGGGGGTTTAGGGTTTGGGTTTTAAGGTTTGGGGTTTACGGTTTAGGGTTTGCCTGGGCCCCAAACCTATGTAGGATAAGCGTTTTATAGGTGTTGGCCCAGTTTTTACATACTTTTGGGATTTCAGGTGGGGTTTAGGGATGAGCTTTGGGCTTTAGTGCGAAGGAGATTACGGCTAAAGGTTTAGGGTTTGGGGGTTTGGCTGAGCCGGCAGCACCTCGTGGGGAAGGAATCAGGGTGCAGGGCACAAGCACCCTACGCCCTAAACCCAAAACTGAGATCCCCAAAGCCTACCCCCTGAATCCGTAAACCCGAACCCTTAACTTAAAAAAAGAGCCCTCAATCTCTAAGCCCTGAACCCTTCAATCCTTAAAACTGAAACCCTGAACACTTAAACCCCAATTAATCCCTAAACTTAAACCTTACACCTGGCGCACTACAACTTTGTAAGAATCCTGACACCCTAAACTCTGGAAACTCTAAACCTCCACCCTAAACCACCCTAAAGCCTAAACAAGGTCTGGGGTTCGAGCCGAGGCGGCTATCACCACGACCTAGATCCCAACTTCCCCCAACCAGTGTTTCAACTCTTGGGCCAAGCCTAGGCTTTAGGGGTCAGTGCTTTCGGTTTGACCTTTGGGGCCAAGTTTCTCGTTTAGTAGAGCTTAGGTTCAACTTTCGGGCCAAACCTTCATCCTCAACCCTCACTTTGAGCCGACATGCTCTCCGCAAGGTCAGACTTGACAGTGTGAAGTTGGCCTGTGTTTGGATTTAGTGCCGGGGCTTTGAGCCTCTTCAAGTGGGTTTAGCGGTTTCTGAGTGTTTGTTTTTGGTGGGAGGAGGGGGGGGTGAAGAGTGTGAGGTGTGGGTTCACTTGTCCACAGTGTATGTAAAGCGCGACCTAAACCCAAATTCGTAAACCAGCCCGTGGAATCGAGCTTGCCAGGGCCTTCTGCAGGAGATGCACATCGAAAGGGCGGCCGGTGGCGAGTTTACGACAGCCATGGGTTTCAAGTTTACTTAGAGGACTTAGAGGATCAGGGGACTTAGTAAGTAGGGCTCTGTAGGGCGTTGGGTTTGGGGACGATCATGGGACTCATCAAGTAGTGTTGTGAGCACCCGGATTCGGGATAGAAGTCGACATAATTACTGTTACCTTTCTCACTAAGGTCCCAGATCCTGTAAGTAGAAGGATTTCGAACATCATGACTCAAGGTCGGCACGTGTGAGACCCCCCAGAACATTGCTTTTGAACATTTCAGAAACCCGTCACTGTTGCTGTTACTGTCATTGGCAAACTCTCTTCGGTGCCCTGTTGCATCGTGCTTCATTTGTTCTCAGAAGTTTTACAGTGAGTCCAAAGTCTAAGATCCAAAATGGCCCACAACACCGGTCCCAGGCTCCACTACCGCAAGGGCGAATTGAATAGAAGAAGAAGTAGTACGGAGAAGAAGAGGAAGGACTAGCAGCAGCAGCAGCAGCAGCAGCAGCAGCAGCAGCAGCAGCAGCAGCAGCAGCAGCAGCAGCAGCTGTAGCAGCTGTAGCTGTAGCTGTAGCTGTAGCAGGAGTATCATCAGCATTAGACGTGGAAACATGGCAGTGTTGCTACTTCTCTTTTTATGATTCTTGTATTCTGACTACACTCGCTGAATCGGTGTCGATAGCAGTAGCAGTTGCAGTGGTGTATAAGGAACCTCAGCAGCAACATCGTCAACGAACACGTTTGGCCTCACCTGGCAAGCCTTGGGCTCGAGCGCTTCGTCGAGCCAGTCCGACCCATGAAGTCTGTAGACGTGAAAGTTTGCTTTGGTTGTAAGGCTTTGAGGGCTATGTGCGCATTCGGCATTGCCCACTATTTTGTTCGAGCTCCCGGTGAACTTCAAAGTCACTTAAAACCCTATCTAAACCCTGAACTTCTACAGCCCAAACCCTTAAGCCCTGAAGCCCAGACTCTGCAACCTTCCACCCCCAAACCTTGCAGCCTTAAGCCGGCAGCCAATTCTAGCTTGATCGCTTCGACTCTTCACTCGAAGACCGTAGAATCCACACAGGTTCAGGGTTCAGGCCTTCGGGTTTAGGGTTTAGGAGGGTTATAAGTAGGTATAACCATAGTTACCTTGCTTATAACCCTAGTTACTAACTCCCCTGATCCTCTAAGCAAAGCAAGACACAAAAATACATAGCCCGACTCTTCTGTTTCTCCCTGTGCGGTGGGCACCATGGATGGCGATTGAGCTTGCTCTTCGCCTGATATCCTTGTCTCATCGAGATCCCATTGTAATTCGAAGCCTGGGTAATGCATCAAACTCTATATATCGGGGAGTGAGACCCTCAATCCTGCCCCTGAAAGCCTGAACTCCCAAACTTTGGTCTGAGGTCGAGGATACCGGCACCTCCACCCCCCTAGCCACAAATGTGGTGTGATGGTTAGGGTTAGGGCTTTTGTGTGGGGTTTCGGGTGTGGGGTTATGGTTTCGTGTTTAGGGCTGTTCCGACATCGTTCGTCCGCACTCACGCAGAGAGTCCGGAACCCCGAAACGTTGAAGATGCAGTACCAATCTACTTGGAGGATCAGGGGACTTCGTAAGTAGGGTTATAAGTAAGGTCACAACCCTAATTACTTCGTAAGTCCCATGATCCTCTAATGACGTGCATTGCCTGACGCAGTTGACAAGTGAGGAGGGGCCGGAGAAAGGCAAAGCGATCATTAGTATTCTTAATATAGGGGCCTACATAATTGCCAATACTGTTTTGTGGGTTCCTTATTATAAGTGCCGTATAATGGGCCCCCCAAAACCCTAGGCCATAGTCTAACTGTTAAGGCCCCTACACTCAACCCTTGTAGTAGCCTTTATAGTACCCCTTATGGACCCCTTTCAAGAGGGGAACCCTATTCTGATTATATTAACTAGGCGTCTTCCGGGAAAATTCTTTAGTTCAAGAGTCCAGCAGTAGCAGTGAGGTTTTTTCAACAACTTCTACAGAGAGACTGCTAAAGGGAAGCGTAAACTGCAAGACCACCGATCCCTAGGTATAGTCTCCATTGTAGTTCCTTTTTCTGGTTTAACCAAATTTATGTTGGGGATCCTCAAAGGTAACCCCGAAAAGGAGCTGCAATGGAGACTGCGGGTAAATCCAGGCACCTGAAAATCCCGAAGATTGCGGTTTGGGAGTCGGTTTGGAGTCGACGCCACACGTCTTTCCGCGATGTTTGAATACATCTACCCTTAAGCCTATGCCTAACCCGGACGTCACACTCTGACATGAGAAGTCTGTTCCAAGTTACAGAGATCTCTGATTGGTGTCCTGTGCCTATGGCGATTTCTGTATTCGAATTCAGAGGGGAAGCATTACGCAGAGGCTAAACGCAAGAGGCTCGTCAGAGTTGCACAGGAGTCTGCGACTGATACCATATTCTTTGCAGAAGTCCCCTAAGGGATCGCAAGCTTGTTAATGTAGAAGCCGGAGTAATTACCAATACTGCTCCTCATGAATACTCCAAGATCTAATCCTATGCGGCGTCCAAGGATTTTTGTTTGTTCTACAGACCACTGAGGCATCCATGGCCGAACATGAGCCAGACAGAAGCAGGCGCACTCCCCAGCCCGGATGTGCATAGTTTGGCCCAGATCTTCCAAGAGACTGTAAAACCCCTTTGTGAAGCAAAAACTTGTATGGGAGTTTCCGAAAATACGGGGTACCTTATTTTGGGGTCCTTATAATAAGGATCCTACTATTTAGGGTACTATATTAGCTTCCCCTATTTTCGGAAACTCCCATATACAGGGGTTCGGAATATGAGTTAATGAATATTACTGCTTCACGGGTTTGGAATCTCTGCACTCCTTCAGATGATTAGCCTCTAGGATTCACAAAGTAGCCCTGTGCCCTTTGTATTCTCGCGATTGCTGGTCAAAACCAAAAGAAGAAGGGAACTCTTATCGTTGAGGGGTCCTATGTAATATCTTCGGGCCGATAGTGCTGCGTGTGAGCCCCCGAGCTCGCCCATCCGGATGCAACCTTTCTAAGTACTTGGACGCTTAGAGTATTCTCAGCCAGGCCAGTTTTTTTGCTTGGAAGCTCCCGAGGACACGGACAGAGCCCTCCACACCTTGCAAGCTCTGTGCCACACTTAGAGGATCATGGGACTTAGTAGGTAGGGTCATAAGTACCCGAACTAGGGTTATAAGTAGATATGTCTATAGTTACCTTACTTGTAACCCTACGTACTAAGGCCCATGATCCTGCAAGCACACGTCCTAGACTCCAACTCTACAGACCTGGGACCCTTACAGCAAGCCTTGCCAGAACCCTCAAAGGAGCCCTTAAAAGGATCCCTTAAAAGGAGCCCTTAGTATTAGTATCAGTACTATAGTATTAGTATTATACCCTACCTTAAAATCCAGGCCGTCCGCCCCGGGGCAAATTGCGGTGCCAGCCTCGGCACGTGGTGTTTTTAGGGGTTTTAAATTGCGGGTTTTGGGATGGTTTTACAGTTTCTTAGATAGTGAACAGGGGAACTTTAAACTTTTTGGCCTCATATATTATTAGCTCTGTTTTAGAAAGTTTGAACTTTTTGCAGCCTGGTTGTTGAAGAAGAGAGGTTTTGGTAGAGAGTTGAGGGATTTAGCGTTCAGGGTGACGGGTGGGACTTACATTGTGTGGCAGGGTCTTTCTTAGGGCGCTGGTGAGATGAATAGAGCCCACCTGGAAGAGTTGGTGGATGTATGTTTGTGCTTTCCTGTTGAGAAAAACAATATTCCAGCGCTCTGGAACCCGACACCTGGAACTTCAAGCCATGTAGCGCGCGTGTTGAGCCTAAAGACCACAGGTCGGAGGCCCTATTGGCCAAATCTTGGCAAAGCGAAACCCGAAATTCTACGTAAAAAGGGTTACCAGGGAACATAGTAAGTTGGTTGTACGCAGCCTTATCAGTAAGATGGGCATAGTTAGGCACATGTGACTCTGTCCCTGAGGCAGACCGCAGAACTTTGGATGTTATAACTCCGAATGTTAAATTCCTAAACCCTGAACCTTCCACACTAAAGGGCGTGGAAATTATTGTTTATAGGGTTTAACGTGTTGGGGGACTGCATGGGTTGTATAAAGGATCTTCATGGATTTGTCGGTGTTAGTAAGTTCTAGGGCTTAGAGGTTTCAGGGCCCTGTGCATCCGGAAGTATTGGTTTTGGGTTTATTAGCATATCATCCTGGCTCTTTGCCGCTTGTATACCGTGGTCTGTACCAGGCTTTTCGGCTTAGGACTTTGGACTCACTCCAGGGTGCGAAGGCTATGGTTATGACTTTGCGGGTTACTTGGATTCCATAAATGTTTCTTGGTAGTGTTTTCGGGAGTTCGATGGTTCAGAGTATTAGGGCGTAGGGTTCTAGGGTTTGGGGTTTAGGGTTTGAGTAGGCCTTAAACCTGAACCCTGACCCCCATGCGCTTGTAAAGCCCAGACAAAAGATTCAAACTCAAAGAAGGAACTCAAGCCGATGAAGACCAACTTACACCCGAAAGACCTTCCTTGTACCACCCGATTGAAGAAGACTTACAACAAGCTCAGTAAAACTTTTGGAACTCCCTAAAGAACCCTTCAGAACACTTGAAAACAAACCCAGGAAGGCCCTTTACTTTACATTTGTAGACTTAGAGAAAGGTCCTGGGCGTCTTGGCCTTCGCCGGGCCCGGCCTATTCAACGCGCTGAATGGTCTGGGCAATGCCCGGAGCCCGACGGTCGTGAGGGTGGGGTTTGGGGAGTTTGCGGTGTTCGGGATTTTACCTGTAGTCTCCATTGTAGTTCCTTTTTGGGGTTACATTTGAGGATCCCTACTATGAACTTGGTTAAGCCAGAAAAAGGAACTACAATGGAGACTATAGGTAAGTGTGGTTCGGATGTTTAGGGTTTCTTGGCGTTCTTCTGGTTGGCTCTTTAGAATTTAGCTTTATGGGTTTCTATATGAACTACAACAAGGAGGCTAAAAGTTTAACTTTTAGGAGGGTTCCAAGCTTTTAGGGCTTGTATGTTTTTTTATACGATGTTATAAGGGTTCCGAATTTTAGGTTTAAGGGTTTGATCCAAAAGACTCCCCTTCAGTTATATTTAGGGGTCTTATACCTTCATGCATATTGGGGACCCCGATATGATTTAAGGTGTATTCGTTCAGCAAGAGGTTTTGGAGTCTCAAGGCATTTGTGGGGCTTGGTGGTGGTTTTCCTACAGCTGGGCGGCCCTTAACTAACCGGAAGTTAAAGTAGGATTTCATACGTTCTTAAAAAGCATCTTCTATGTCGTTTACGGTATACAGCTTAACTGATGGGTAGTGGCCGTGGGCGGTAATTGTTTGGTTTCAGGTTTTGGGCTCGATAACTTGCTAGCAAATCCCTACGGTTCCTACGTATTGTTATGGGGGATGCGTCCCCAAATCATAATAAAATCATCATAGCAATTCCTAAGATAGAAACCCTACATTCTACTATTTAGGTACTTTGGGCCCTTTGGGAATCCTGAACACTAAGCCTGCGGAGGACCACTTTCGAAATGCTGAATCCCAGATTCCGTAAGTTTAGGGTTTTAGGATTTTAGGGTTTAGGGTTTAGGGTTTCGGCAACGCCCCGAAGCCCCCTTTTGTTTCGTGGTCTTCCAGCGGATCGCCTGTAACATCCTGTAGCACCTTTTGTCGGCATTGAGGGTTTAGGGTTTTGGTTTTAGAGAATTCTCGTCATACCCTTCAGTCCTTCAGCCATAAAGCCTTAATTCTAAACCCAGCGCTTACGTGAACCTCAGCGCACACCACAACACACGTCTCACGTGGTGGTGCTGTGAGCGGATCATCGACACACCCCTAAACCCTGAATCCTTAAACCTCTCTTTCGTATGTATATTTGAATATCAATGGCCTTAGCGGTCTTGGTTGCGAATTTGACCCTGGGCAACCAAAATCTCAACCAAAACCACAAATTCTGCAGACCTTTCCGGCCGGAGGTCTGCAATATTGCTGGTTTTGGTTGTGATTTTGGTTGCACAACCGTCCTGCGCAACAAGAACCGCTAATTTTGCAGACCTTAGGCCTGAGGTTTGCAATGCTAGCGGTTTTGGTTGCGATGTTGGTTGTCTTAGGGTTTCGGCCTTAAAATTTTAGCCTCAGAGTTTCGGCCTCAGGGTTTCGGCCTCAGGATTTCGGGCTTAGGGTTTCGGGCTTCGAGTTTCGGTTACAGGGTTTCGGCCCTAACTTTAGGATTTCGTCCTTAGGGCTTCTTTCGGCCTTAACTTATTTTTTCGGCCCTGCGTGCCGAGTGCCAACAAGGCATAGGGCTTAGGGTTTCGGTGCTTATAAGGTTGTGGAGTTAGGGTTTTGGGGCTTGCGGAGAATCTTATAACTTATAAGATTGTGGAGTTTGAGTTAGGGTTTCGATGCTGAAGGAAGATGAGTTGTATTTTCTTAATGTTATGGGATTCTTTGGGCGGGTGCGCTTTTTCTAAATCGAAAACCGCTAGCTTGACTAGAAACTGCTCCATCCGGGGCTTCTGAACCCAAACCCTAGGCCCCAAACCCGAAACCCCTAAACCCCCCCAGACCCTAAAGCTTTAATAAGGGTCCCAGAACCCAGAGACTCCAATATCCCTTAACTAAGGAATATTCCTTAAATTATAGTAGGATCCCTAATATGATTTAAGGAATATTCCTGAATTAAGGGGTATTGGAGTCTGTGGGATGCTTCAAGTTTGCTAGGGTTCCTTGAAAGGGGTCTGTAAGGGTTATTCCAAGGGATCTATAATAAGGGTACCATCATTCTATAAGGGTCCCAGAAGGCTTGCCCAGAGTACCAGGCTGGATCTTCGGATCCGTCAGTGGCGGCGCTGGCCAACAGCTGCCTCTACTGCCGCTTGTCCTCAAGGGCCCGAAGGACCCAGTAATTCGGGTTTACGGTTCAGGGTGTACCTGTAGTCTCCATTGTAGTTCCTTTTCGGGGTAACCTTTTAGGATCCCTAAAATAAGTTTAGTTAAACCAGCAAAAGGAACTACAATGGAGACTATAGCTAGGGTTCAGGGTTTAGAGTTCAGGATTTCGAGTTCAAGGTTTAAGGCACCTGCGGCTTGAAATTGTTCGGCAACATCGTTTTGCCTGTGTAAGGATTCGATGGAGGGTCTTTTAGGTTATGCGTCAAGCGACCACCCTATGGGCAGTAATTCTCAGCAGGTATTCCGGGTAGCTGTCGGATGAAAGTAGACTCAGGGTGTTGCTCTGTTTGCTACAACATCTGCAGAAGCGCAATGTCGATCTCTGTGGATGTGCATCTACTGAGCGGCAAGCATGCCTGTCTGGAAGTGGAGGCGGATGCATACGTCTGGTCATTGAAGTGCCGCGCCCGGAGTGCCTTGGCGGTCCCGAGCAGTGTGCTGCGGCTGCTGAATTGTTCTGGAGAGGTGCTTGACGGAGCACAAACTGTCACAGAAGCGAAGTTGAGGAGTGGAGACGTGCTCACCGTGCATGTGAACCAAGTCCACCTTAAAGCCACCATGTGGCCAGGCAGCATCTTCCGCAATTCGTTCGCCGTGCTCCTGGGCGATAGATCTGTAGTCACCTGGGGTAGTGCCATCACTGGTGGCGAAAGTAGTGCGGTGCAGGATCGGCTGCGAGATGTGCAGCAGATCCAAGCCTCTGAACACGCATTTGCGGCAATCTTGGGTGACGGATCTGTGGTCACTTGGGGTGATGCCACAAAAGGTGGAGACAGCAGTACGGTACAGGATCAGCTGCGAGATGTGCAGCAGATCCAAGCTTCTTTGGGTGCATTTGCTGCCATCCTGGGTGATGGATCTGTGGTTTCTTGGGGCAGTGCCCACGATGGTGGCGACAGCAGCACCGTACAGCATCAGCTGCGAGATGTTCAGCAGATCCAAGCTTCTCGGTATGCATTTGCTGCAATCCTGGGTGATGGATCAGTGGTCACCTGGGGTAATGCCACAAAAGGTGGAGACAGCAGTACGGTACAGGATCAGCTGCGAGATGTGCAGCAGATCCAAGAATCTTTTGGTGCATTTGCTGCAATCCCGGGTGATGGATCTGTGGTTTCTTGGGGCAGTGCCGGCGAGGGTGGCGACAGCAGCACCGTACAGCATCAGCTGCGAGATGTGCAGCAGATCCAAGCTTCTTTGGGTGCATTTGCTGCAATCCTGGGTGATGGATCTGTGGTCACTTGGGGCAGTGCCGGCCATGGTGGCGACAGCAGCACCGTACAGCATCAGCTGCGAGACGTTCAGCAGATCCAAGCTTCTTTTGCTGCATTTGCTGCAATCCTGGGTGATGGATCAGTGGTCACCTGGGGTCATGCTTCATTTGGTGTAGACAGCAGTACGTTACAGGCTCAGCTGCGAGATGTGCAGCAGATCCAAACTTCCTGGTATGCATTTGCTGCAATCCTGGGTGATGGATCTGTGGTCACTTGGGGCAGTGCCGGCGGTGGTGGCGACAGCAGCACCGTACAGCATCAGCTGCGAGATGTTAAGCAGATCCAAGCTTCCCAAGGGGCATGTGCTGCAATCCTGGGTGATGGATCAGTGGTCACCTGGGGTAATGCCACAAAAGGTGGAGACAGCAGTACGGTACAGGATCAGCTGCGAGATGTGCAGCAGATCCAAGCTTCTGTTGGTGCATTTGCTGCAATCCTGGGTGATGGATCTGTGGTTTCCTGGGGCAGTGCCGCTGGTGGTGGCGACAGCAGTGCGGTACAGGATCAGCTGCGCGATGTGTAGCAGACGTTCCTTAGGCAAAGTGAGAAGCAGCTTGTGATCCCTGGCTTCCATGTGGTGGTGTAAACTTCAGTTTGGGCTACTTTGCGTTGATGTGCACATGTGGCATGCACTGTTTGCTTCTCTTTCAGCGTTGCATGTTATATGGGTTCTTACAGGTTTTAGCCTTTAACATCGCATCGCGATGACAAAAACCGCTTGCACACCAAACGCATTAGGTCCCAAACTCCAGTCTGTGTCCCTACTAAATGGTAAAGCGTATGCTTTCAGGCCCCGTGGCAATGAAGTGAAGCTTAACATTGTTTTCCATAAGCTCTAGGCCATAATCCCTAATCCCTTCGTATTCTCCCGGCCTAGGCTGGTGCGTACGCCTAAACCCTAAACTTCTATGAGCAACCGAAATCGCAACCAAAAACCACTAGTATTGCGGACCTCAGGCCGGAAAGGTCTGCAACATTTGCGGTCTTGGTTGTGATCTTGGTTGCCAGGGTCACATTCGCAAACAAAACCGCTGAGGCGATTAACATGTAAATATACATATGGAAGAAAGGTGTAGGGTTTAGGGTCGAGGTGTTATCAGGGCTCTTCTCAAGGTTCTAAGGTTCCAGGGCGGTCCAGTAAAAGCCTCGGTTTTTAGTGGGTTAGGGTGGTTTAGGGCTTCGCGGTTTTAGGTTTAGGGTTTGAATCTTTGAAGCGTCATGAGGGCTCCGCTCAAGGTTTTGTATCTGGAGGTGTAGGTAGAGGGGTTGAAGGTAGAATTGTTTCGAGGTGGATTGATAGGGTCTTGTAGGTAGCTTTAAAAGAGCTGCATGCAGAGAGTCTCAGCCGACATACCCAACAACTAGGCCAACGACCACCAGCCCAATAAGCTCCCAGCCCCAAGCCCTAAACCCATATGAAACGCCCTAAACACTAGCACCCGAAACCCTCCAACTGGATTAGAAAATCTCACAGGCACCTTTGCCGTGTTTGGCTACTTCGGGTCGGCCTTCTTCAACCTTTTCGGGCCCCGACCGTTTCTTGGTCTTGTTTCGAGCTGAAGGGGTTTACGTCCCTTGCAAGAAATCCTAAACACCTAACCCTAAGGCTCCATGTACCCATATAGTAGGTACTTAGGCCTAAAAGGGGTCCCTATGTGGTTACTTTAAGGCCTAAGTACCTACTACATGGGTACATGGAGCCTTTGGGTAAACCCTGAACCCCGGAAATCCTGAGCTCTAAAGCCTGCACCTTAATCCCGAAAACCCCTAAACTCCTAAACCCGTAATCCCCTTAGGTTTAGGGATTACGGCTTCGAGCTCCTATTCAGGGATTTGGGTGGAAGGTCCCAGGCTTCGGGTTTATTATGGTTTAGGACCCTAAACCCTCAACCCTAAACCCTAAAACCCTAGACCCTAAACCCTAAACCCTAAACCTATAAGGGTATGGGGGTTTTCAGCTTGTAGGGTCGGGAGACTTAGTAAGTAAGTAGTAAGTAGACTTATAAGTACCCTAAAAGGGACCCTAATCGGGGTTATGGTACTTGTAAGTCCCTAAACTAACCAGTTACTAAGTCCCCCGACCCTGCAAGAGCTGTTGGAGTTGCGAATTGAGGTACGTGTTTTGTGGAATTCAGAGGCCTTCATGGGTGTGGGGCTCGGGCAGAAATCTTAAGGCAAGGGTATGCTCTAAGATATAACTTGGCGTTTTTCTGGTTGGCTCTTTAGACTTTAGCATGAATATATTAAGGAGGCGAAAAGTTTAACTTTTAGGAGGGGTTCAGAACTCAGCCAAGATAAGTCTATTGAGTTCGACTCAGGTGATCGAACTCAAGATGGAGGTATTCCCCAAGGGTCCAAGTACCCAATAATCATATACTCTCCCAAATCCTAACCTACATAACTACTATCCTAAAGCCAAGTACCTAGTTGATTGGTCCTTTGGACCCTTGGGTACTGGGTTGAAAAGCGACTCAACGCAGGCATGCAGGGCCAGCAGAGGACAGGACGTCTTGTACACTTAGTGGCTGAGTATGTAAGCTTTAACCTTTCGGGCCTTATATAATCCTACGATAGTTCAAAAAGTTAACCTCCTTTTGGGCTAATGTAGGAACCTGATTAAGAAACCCTGGCCCTATAACCCCAAGTATAGTAGGATCCATATAATATAAGGAACCCTCATAAAGGCCCAAGGTTTCTTACTCAGGTTCCTATCCCTAAAAGTATCCGGCATAGAGTTATAGGTGCCCCTAAGGGAACCCTATCCCTCGTAATGGTACCCTTACAGGAGCCCTTGTAGTATTCCTTAAAGTAACCTAATGGCATCCCCAACTCAGCCACTACCCAGAGGCCCCATAGTAGTTTCCTTTTGGGATTACCTTATAGGATTCTGAATATTAACCACAGGAAGGAATATAGGTGGTTGTTAAAATGATGGCCCTTTTTTGGGTACCCTAAATATTAGGTGCCGTACTACAATAAGGACCCAAACAGGGACCCTAATTTTGACAACCGCCCATATGGGGAAGTACAAGCTTTTGCAATGCTGCATTGCACCCTTCTGCTGTCTTCTCTTGCTTGGAGGGTCGGGGGACTTAGTAAGTAGGTAGTAAGTAGACTTATAAGTACCCTAAACGGGACCCCAATTGGGGTTATGGTACTTGTAAGTCCCTAAACTAACCACTTACTAAGTCCCCTCACCCTCCAAGTGGGCACCTCAGAAGAGAGGGGCTCCCATGTTCTGGGTTCTTGTCCACGGTTTGGGGTTTAGGGTTTAGTAAGGTTTAGGGGTTTGGGGTTTATAGGGTTTTAGGGGTTTAAGGGTTTAGGGGTTTAGGGTTTCGGGGTTCTGGGTTTAGGGTTTATAGGGTTTAGGGTTTAGGGGTTTAGATGTTTAGGGGTTAGGGTTTAGGGGATTAGGGTTAGGAAATATATATTGGCACGATTCCCAGTTTTGGGTTGTGTTTGAGGACTGGCATTGGGAAATAACGAGGCTTGGGGAAGGCAGTGCCAGCATGAGAGATCACCAACCGGCGTCCCTGAGCCCGAAACTCAGAACCCGTTGTCCTAATCCCAAAAATCAACAAACCCAACCCCGAATACAAGACCCTAACTGACCACAACGTCCTAAACCCCCGAAAACCTGCACTGAGCCCAACACCTATACCGTATGTAGTTGAGGCCAGAGCCCAGAACCTCATTCCCGAACCCAAACACCGCCTGAAGCCCGAAGCTCTTTGCCCCAAAGCGTTATTTCAGCCCAGAACCTTGAATGCTCACTCTAAACTCTCGAAGACTACCGCAAGTAACCTGTAGGTTTCAGTCCATATCTGGCCGAGGCTTCTGTCGATCGGCGACTTGCCTGACAGATGGATAGATAACTTAGCCTACCAAACCCGACTTTCTTGTAGGTTCTTGTTATGAACCCTAATATGGAGTTTATAGGGGACCCTACAAAAAAGTAGAGTTTGGTAGGTTAAGATAGACCTACAGAAAAGCAGTAATTCGCCACCTCCGGGCCCGAGCAGCAAACCGAGAGCAGCTCAGGGCCCCTTCATTAAGGAATATGGCTTAAATTAAAAAGGAGTTCATGTTATGATTTAAGCTGTATTCCTTAATTAGGGGGTATTGGGCTCTATGGGTACCCAGACCCCCGGAAAGGATCCAAAAGTAGATCCCGTAATGGGGGTTTAGGGTTTAGGGTTATTTGAGGGTTTAGGGTGTAGGGTTGTTTCAGGGTTTAGGGTTGAGGGTTTCTTAATGGGGGTTCCTGTCAAGCACCCTTCGTGGTAGAGGGCTCCAGATTAGGGGATCTGCTCTCTAGATCCTCCCGGGGGTCTGGGCAGCAGGTGCTCGGAGAGTGGATCTCTAGAGCAGTCCCTGTATTTATTCAATAATCCCTGGTAGTAGTTCTGTCTTCCCCATTTTCCCTTAAGCGCCAGTCGGATGTTGAGTTTACGGGACGGAGGGAGTACTTGGAGGAAGTAGGGGCTTAAGTTAAGTAAGGTAGCTATATACTTATATCTACTTACAACTTACAACCCTAATCAAGGTACTTGTAACCCTGCTTACTAAGTCCCCCATTCAGGTTTGGGACTTGCTTTTTGGGGGTTGAGGATTGAGGCTCAAAAGGGTCACATGGAAACCTGCGAAGCAAAATCACAGAACTCTTGAGGTTCGGGATTCATACTCAAGCCCCCCGGTTTAGGGTTTAGGGTGTAGGGCTCATGTGTTAAGGGTTCGGGTTTTAGGTTGTGTAGGGCTGTTGGGTTTAGGGATTTGGGTTGAGGATTTTTCTACCACACCCTAGGGTTGTTGGATTGCGGAGGGTTGCACCCTTTGTAGGCCACACCAGGATGTATGACGGGAACATGACCCCAACTTGCAACTCCTCACCAATCTGAATTCTGGTGTTGGGCATATGCGGTTTAATTAGGGTTTTCCTGGAGTCTCCATTGTAGTTCCTTTTCGGGGATACCTTTTAGGATCCCTGATATCAATTTGGTTAAACCAGAAAAAGGAACTACAATGGAGACTGTAGGTAGGGTTGGTGCGCATGCCCCCAAACCCTAAACCTGAACCCTAAACCCATTCATTTACCTCTTAGTCTCCTGGATTCTCAGAAGACCACAGAGATCCCAATACTTTTTCATTCAGGTCTACACCTGAAATCATTTTAGGGATCCGGTAAACATTTACGGGATATTCCTTAATTGAAGAATAGACCTTAGATAATATTAGGGTTCCTACTACATTTTGTGGACTATCACCGAATTACGGGGTATTGGGCTTTCTGGGGACCCGGGGAGCCAATCTTTGTCATGCCGCACAGCGGGGGTCTCAAAAGGTTTAGGTTGACTTCCGATCTGCAGCAAAGGTGGACTGACTTATGCGGTCTATGCGATCTGCATCTACTTCACGGTGCCGTGGTTCGGAACCGCAAGCGTAAGATTGTGCATTGTCGATATGTGGCATCTGAATCGCAAGACCAACGTTGAGGGCGTAGGGGGTCGGTGCAGGTCGTGTTCCGGGAGAGGATCTACAGGGCCGAACCGAAGGTTCTCGGTTTTTAATTCAATTCCTTCCTACTAGCGGTACACGAATCTCAGAATGCAGTTATGACTCTTTCCTTCAGCATCTTGTGGTAGTGGTATTAACAGCAAAGCCTATCAAAAAAGGAGACCCTAAACCCAAACAGAAATCATGGTTCTTCACACTGCAACTTTATAGTGCTCGGGATCAGCACTAATGCTGCCATGCCCCAAAAACCCGTCCGTCTGAGAGAAATCTTGGTTGTTTGAAATGTTCGCAGCTGTCATCGTGAGGCACAGTACAAGCTGCTGGCTGTCGTGGGCGGCATCGTGCTTGGCCTCTTGTCTTGCAGCAAAGCAGGCTATGGTAAACACCGGAAAGTTGGAAACCGGATTAAGGACAAATAGTGCTGGGACTCCCTAGACATTGCGCTTAAGGATTGAGGCTATTGGGTTCCAACTTTTGGGCTTCTACCATACATGAGAATAAAGGCCCCTCTTCACCAGCCACTGGAACCAAAACCTTAATCCATGGGTTGAAACCTCCCTGAACCACTAAACTTCGCGAAACCCTTAAACCGAATTAAGCCCCCAGTATGTCCGGATCTTTTATCTCTATGTTACCCAAAATATGCTGTAAATATGCAAAGCTGCTGAAATCACATGGGGAATCCTATGATATCAGCAGGAACTTTCCTGCATGCAGGGTGCATCACTAGAAATAGCAGCCCTTACACCTTTACGTAGAAACCTCATGTAAGCAGTGATAAATCTCTCTGGGTACGTATGCATCTTTAATTTACAGACCCTACAGAGCACGAATTAAAAAAAGAACGAGGCGTCGGTGCCGGGCTGTTCTGGACGGCGCAAGGTGGGCATCTCTTGACGGTTTGGGGTCGGGTTTTCTTTAGGTTTGGGGGTTTAGGGTTCAATTAGGGTTGAGGATATAGGGGCTTAGGGGTTCGGGGGTTCAGGGTTAAGTTTCGGGGTGTAGGGTTTACCCTAAGCCCCGAAACCCTAAACCCTAAACCCCTAAACCCATAAACCCCTGAACCCTAAACCCTAAACCCTAAACCCTAAACCCAAAGTGTTTAGGTTTTTTTTCAGGTTGGGGGATTAGGGGCCCAGGGCTCATGCCTCTCAGCGGTTTTTGCACTGCATGCTACTGAGTAGAAGCCTGAATGACTACCAAAAGTATTCCCTAAGGTTCCTTTTTATATAGGTTAAGAAACAAACATGCCTGAAGCCGTATACAGGACCGACGTTACTCCTCAAGGCTCCTTGCTATATAGCTTTATAAGAATCTGCCTCAGAGCTAGTCTAACTGCAAGGCACCATAATTTGGTCTTTTGACGGTCTAGGGATCTAGGGAGGGAGGGATGAAGTCTGCAAAAGATCCTGGCTGCTGGGTTTGTGGTTGGGCCCCGGCGGCCCACGGCAGAAACCGCCAGGGTTTTGGCAGTTGTGGGTTGGGGTGTTACATTAGAGCTCCATGTGTCGTGTGAACTTAAATCTGAACCAAGGCCCTAAACCCTAAAACGCTTTTTTCTTTTTCTCAAACCAGAAAGCCTAGGCCTAAATCCTGAAACCTAAAACCTGAGACCCTAAAGCCCTAACGGCTCCCGGTGAGGTCTCTGTAGAATACAATACCATATGGCATGATTTGATATAACATACCCAAAGAGCCCAATACCCCCTGAATTAAGGAATGTGGCTTAACTTATATAGGGCTTGATATTATGATTTAAGCCATATTCCTTAATTAAGGGGTGTCGGGCTCTCTGGGTAGTATGGTATAATAGGAATATAATAGGGCCCTAATATAATCCTTATAGTCACTATTACAGGGTAGGGGCAGCTTCTAAGATATAACATAGCCCCAAGGGTCCAAGTACCTAGTAATCATATACTCTCCAAAATCCTAACCTGCATGACTACTATTCTAAAACCGAGTACCTAACTATTGGGTCCTTTGGACCCTTGGGGTAGTATCGTATAACAGCTCCCCGGTGAGGGTCTCTGATGATGGCTTATGCGACGCCCAGCTCGAGAGGACTCTGCTGGAAAAAAGCACATAAGCACAAGCATTTGATAGGGATATCCCTACCTTAATGGGCTTGATTACAAAGGGGTTTATGTGGGATATCCCTATCCTAATTTTGCTTATGTGCTTTTTTGGGGCCCTAGGGGGGGGGGGTTAGGGTTCAGGGTTTAAGGTGACTAGGGTTCCAATAGGGTGGTTGTCAAAATTAGGGTCCCTTTGGGGTCCTGAATATAGTACGGCACCTGGTATTTAGGGTACCCCAAAAAAGGGACCCTGATTTTGACAACCACCCATAATAGGGTTCTTGCAGGCTTCGTATAGGATTGTTTGAGGGTTAGACCTGCCATGATAATCCTGAAAGTCTGGCTCTGCTTTCCAGGGTTGGTGTTGCCTTTGGGCTGACATTGGGGCTTCAGGCTTGTTTCATAACTTTTTTGCTCAAGTGGAAGTAGTGAGGGTTTTGTATCTTGCTTTCGATTCTAGGGCCAGTAGGGCTGTTCCAATCTCAGACAACAGTTGCTTCCAGCAGGTTATGCAGCCTCTTATCCCTGCTGTAGATCCCCACATAAGCCTCCAAAAACTTAAGCCCTTAACCGAAGCTGCCGACTGGAGGACGCTTGATTGCCGTCTTCTGGGTCATCTTCAACTTGGGAGGACGGACACGCAACGAGAATCATCGCGCTATAGGGGCCTTCATAATTACCTGTGCTGTTTGGGGGGGTCCTTATTATATTGGTAGTATAACGGACCTCAAATCCCTATTCTAGTTATTCAGGCCCCTACAGTTAAAAGAGTTTAGATGTTTCGGGTTTGGGGTTCCCAAAGGCTCAGGTACTGCTATGGGGGATACTTCCCTACGTAATTCCGAAACCCTACATTCTACCATATAGGTACTTCGGACCCTTTGGGGTTTACGACGGTGTGCACTGTCATGTTTCGTCGGGTGTTGTGACGATCCAGAGCTTAAGCCATAATCCATAACCCCTACGCATCCCGGGCATCATCTGTCTGGTTCTTGGTAGGGAATGGGGGAATGGATTTATGGAGACGATTGTTGGGGATGAAACAGGGACTACTATAGGGATGCATTCCCCCTTTCCCTACTAAGCACCAGACAAGTCGACCCGAAACCCTGAACCCTATAGACCCCTCAATGGAACCATTATCGCACCCTTTAACGGAACCCTAGGAACCTAAGAACCCTGCTTCCATACTAAGAGCCAGAAGGCGTCGTGGGTGGGCTGCTGCAGTTTGCGCTGAACTTTCAGACGACCGGCGGCAGCGCGACCCGGCGAAATCCCCTGGAGAGGAGCAGGTTTCCCAGGAATCCGCCCTCAACCCCACCTAGACCCTAAAGAACCTAGTATAGGTGCCTTAATAATATGGGCTATATTGTACTACGTAGAACAAGGAGTCTCCAAGCCCCCATTTTAATTATGAAGTTCCTTACCATGATTTCCTTTCATACATCCTTGGACAGGTCATTTAGTTCCGGTTTTCGGCACGGTAGCCTGGCCCGAAGAAGCTTTTGAAGTGGTCCCTCGAACCTGCTTAGAAGATCATGGGACTTAGTAAGTAGGGCTAGAAGTAAAATAACTACAGTTATATGACATCTACTTATAACCCTAATTAAGGTACTTGTAGCTGTACTTACTAAGTCCCATGATCCTCTAAGTGAAGCCACTACCCACCAGGTTTCCTCAGCCTAGGACTTCAAAAACCCCTTGGTTAAGGGATCTAGAAGGGATCTACCTGGGGACCTGTATGGGAGATCTATAAGGGATCTATATAGGGTTTTGGGTTCTTAGGGCTCCCAGAGATGCCAAAACCCCCTTAACTTAGGAATATACCTAGTACTGTACTTTTTAATCGAGGAATTTGGAGTCTCTGGGTTTATGGCATCCGTTACCTCAAAGCCTTGAGCCTGCAAGTCTTTAGAATGCGAGACCCCAAACCCTAGACCCCTAAGTCTTCAACTCCAAACCCCTAAACCCTTAACCTTAGACCCTAAACCAAAAAACTCCCAAGCCATAAACCCCTACACCCTTAACCCTGGAGCCTCGGATGTGAAATCCACCACAAGTCGTACTGAACATCTGGGGTCTCTCTTTTGACGTAGTTTCGAGTATATTGTTTTAGAGGGGCTGGGGATTGTAGAACCAATTCAAACCCTAAACTCTAAACCCTAAACCCCTAAACCCTAAACCGTCTTTGCCTCAGTCCGGCCAAGGCGAACCCCATTTCGTACTTTACGCCTGCCGGCTGCATCGGAGCCAGAGAGCCCAATACCCCTTAATTCAGGAATGTAGCTTAACTCATAATATGAATCCCTATATAGTTTATGCCATATTCCTTGATTAAGGGGTATGGGGCCCTCTGGGGAGCTGGCATTCGCAGGGATTGTTGCGAATGAGTTTGGAGGAGTTGAGGCGGTCTTCGGAAGATGTATGTCATGAACTTCCTCTGTGTTTGAAGACCTTTCTGAAGGGTTTGTATGGGTTTCGGTCTCTACTTTCTCGAAGAAGTTGCGAGATGTTGCGAGGGATTTTGTATGGATGAGCTTCGGAGTTTCCTCTATTTCGAGAGCTCAAGCCGCAAACCGTCCAACACGAGGGTATGAAATCCAGCAGCAGCGTCCGATGTTTTTTGCGCGCGGGCGCGCGCGCGCGTGTGTGTGTGTGTGTGTGTGTGCGTGCGCGCGCGCGTGCGCTTGTTCGTGGGACTTAATTGGTCGGTTTCGGGTAAGGCTGCAAAAGCCAGTAAAAGCTGTCGTCGTCGTAGCAGCAGCAGTAGCAGTACCACAGACTGCGAGACCCTACAGCAAAGCACAGATTTTTGCTCTCAGGTTCGTATGTGCCCGGACGCCCAGAACTTCGTGCGATGCCGATTATTTCGATCTTCACCATGGTTTCGGTTTTGGAGGGTACAGGTGTGAGTTGCCTCAGTCGCATGTTGCCGTTTCTTTTCTCTTCGGGTGTTAAGTTTTTGCTCTGGAGCTTACAATTAGGTTTTGCAGCCCTGAACCCAAACCGCAGAACCCTGGAAAGCTTTGGGGCCCCCAACCTTTCTTACGGCCGTTGCCTCAACAGCTGAGTACGCAACCGGTACCTCTTCGGGGTTGTAGTCAGTATGCTGGTAAGGTTGCAGTATCAACCTGCCAAACGTTAAAGAGCTTGACTTTTCTGACGACTGAAGGCTTGTGAAGTACATACCCCGACACCTGCATAAAACCAGCATTTAAAACACTTTCAGGGCTGTATCTGGTACATGCACCCTCGTGCCCAAAAGCACTGGAGCCCTGAACCCAACGACCCCAAAGCCCGAAGCCCTGCAGAACCTTATGCAGCACTGGCACTATGACTATGAAGTGCAGGTCATGGTATCTGGTGCTGCATTGGCACCGGTGCTGCTCGCCGAGCCGACGCGCAGCTGAACTTTGCTGTGGTTTGGCTTTGGGGTTTCGGGCTTTGAGATTTTATAGGGTGTATGATTTAGGGGTTCTGTTCTGGGTTTATGTTTGGCTTCTTGATTTTGAGCCCCGATCGTGGTAACGCAGGCTGAGGTTTGTTGTTCAGCCTGCTTCAGTGAAGGTTCCCGATTTTGACAGGTACTTCGGGTGAGATTGAGGGCTTGAAGCTCTGCGCGACGAAGCGATTGAACCTTTATTTGCCGGGTTTTCAAGATTTCAGCAGAAGGTCTGCGTCGTAGGGAGAATGGAAGTCGGTAAGAAGCCCAACTAGCACTGATACACCCTACAAGCGAACTCTGCTATCCTTCCACTACATGTAGGATCTGAAGCATAGCCAGACGCCTGGGAGGAAAAGTAGCTCCCTCACGGGGGTTTCTGTAAAGTACCCTTCAGTAGTATAGGGTCCTCCGGGGGTCATTGTAGTGGCGCCTGCCCGCTGCTGAATCTTCTTTAACCTTCAGCCGGAAGGCCCAAGCCCCTAAGGATTACTTTTCAAGCCCGTTTTAAAATTCCTGATAAAAAAATATTATAGTGCAGTTTACACCAAAACTATTAAGGCCCCTATATTAGTCAACAGAGTTTGAAGGAGGTCTGGAAGGGGCTGCAGCTTGCCCAAGCTCGGTTTTTCCTCCTCCAAAGGTCATCCGTAGTGCGCGAAGATGGTACTCCAGTTCTCTTCGAGCAGGCAGCTTTGTCAGGGTGCGGAGTTCGCTGTCACGGCTTAGGGTTTTCGGAGGTGTTGTGGCCTGTGGACTAAAGCCGTTTGCGTCTTCAAGAACCCAGAGAGCCCAATACCCCTTAATTAAGGAATATGGCTCAACTTATATAGCGCTTCATATCATGATTTAAGCTATATTCCTGACTTCAGGGGTATTGGGCTCTCTGGGAAGAGGAGAAACCATGCGTTCAGAGCAAGCACTAACTCCATCCTCGGCCCCAAGCTTCATTGAAATCAAAACCTCTAAACCCCTTATCCAAAACCCAAACTTGAGACCAAACTGTAGACCCTTATTTAGATGGACCTCGGATTTTCTGGGTTTTGCCGCCAGACCGAGTCTCCTCTGGCAGAGCTGCGCGCTGCGCTTCGGCTGCTGCGTTTTTTTGCAGGTTTCGAAAGACACGGGTTTAGGGCTTTTCGGCTTAGCTTTCAGGGTTTAAGGGCTTCAAAGTTTGGAACCATCACGACCAAGCTTTGGCTTTCAGGTTTTAAGGTTTGATGGTTTTGCATGTATGTAGAGGGCAAGCATTTGGGTCTTAGTCCTCAGCCGTGCCCCTGAACCTTGCCAGTTCTTGGAATCATATTGGTCATATCTCTGAACTGGGAAGAAGCATGTACGTTGGCTGTGCTATTGAATGCCGACAGCACATGGGAGGGGTGGAAGCACGTTGGTAGTGTGTCTGTGCTTCCTACCAGAACATGCTGTTGGTATGTTGGCCGCACTGACTCTCCTCTTCATCCCGCCAGTACATGGGGGGAAGCATTTAGGCCGACGGGGCTGTAGAAGGTGTCTTTGGACGGCTTTCTAGAAGGGTTGAAAGACGGGTTTACAGAAGTTTACAAGGAGGGCGGATGGCTGGCTAGCTGGATGGATGGCTGGATGGACAGATGGATGGAGGGAGGTGTAGTTGGGTGTATGAAGGGGGGATGCATGGATAGATAGATGGAAGGATGGATGGATGGATGGATGGATAGGTCGATGCATGGATGAGATGATGTACCGTGCTACCCCGCTGCGGTAAAACGCATGGGGGCACTCGTTCTTCAGTAATGAATCCCAAACGGTCCATGTCCTCAGATAATAGATACTTTGGCCCCGAAGTACCTACATATAGTATTTGGTTACATGGACCATTAGGGACTGTTTGTTTGCAGAGTTTCGCGATGGTGCGGTAGGGCACAAGAATCAGATTCGGCTGCCATCACGTCGAGCTGAGAGCGAGGGTGTTAGGTCTTCAAAATAACGTGGCTGTGCAAGCTACGACTCACACCCTTCCGACCCTAAACCATAAACCCCAATTCAACCCCAAAGCCCCAAGGTTGTATCCTTGTCACCCAGTTGAAGAATCATGCGGCCCAGGCATTCTCTGCCATCGCAGACCCTTTTGTTCTGCGCACCTGAGCCTGGAGAGAGTAGGTGTTGTCTTAGGGGTACTTAGAAATATTTTTTAATCTTTGGTTATTATAATCCCTAAGAAACAGCAAAAATTATAATTTTCGCTAGGGTTCTAAGTTCGGTATAGTTGTGATGTCGCATGGCCGCATGTGTTTGGAAACGATCCTGCTTTGGAGACCTTCTACCTGGCTGCTCAGAGGCAGACACTTGCAATAAAGGGAACTCCAGAAAGTTGGAATATGGATTAATGGTAGGATCCCCTATAATTTACCTTAAAGGGGTCAGGATAATGATATTCCAACTTTCTGGCTTCTACTGTAGTGCTGTTGTTTGACAAGACCCTCCAGATGTCCAGTGGTAAAGGCTTATGAAGTTCATGGTCCATCATCTCATCTGCACTGCATGTCAGCCTGTCGGCACACGGCATCGATGTAGAGAGCGCTGAAGCACCAGCACGAGAAGCAAAGCCGTGCGGGTTACCCCGAACCGACGAGTACTGCATACGCCAATTTGATCACATAAGACCCCGACACCGGGAGCCGGGGATTGTCCCTCTGGCTTCCTGTTCAAGCTTAACTACTATTTGCTTAAGAAACACCCAAAAAATAAAAATAATAATCCCTATATTACCCCCATAAGGAATATATTTTTTATTTTTTGGGGGTTCTTAAGCAAATAGTAGTTAAGGTAACTTGCTGTTCTACTTGGCTTCCAACTGGTTCTACACCTACGACTTCAACGGCTTCAATGGGCATCAGCCGCCAAGCTGAACTCAGGTCTTGGCTGTGCCCCTCCTTCGCCGCCGAAACGGACATGCACGTAAGATAAGGGCCTGACAGCTTGGTGCTAGTGCCCAGACCCCCGAAACGATCTAGAAAGTAGATCCCCTAATTCGGGGCCCTAAACTACTAAGGGTACTTTAATTAAGGGATCTACTTTTTGGATCCTCCCGGGGGTCTGGGTATCGCAAGTGGCTACCTGGTGTGTCGCTGTCCTTCGTCTACCCTGGCATGGTGCAGGGTATGATACGATGTGCATCATGTCAGGTAAGATAATACAGCACAGTAGCTGGTAGCACGACATTTAGACTATCACACAAGAGACGTACCGTGAGCAATGTAGCAGTCTAAACAAAACAGAAAAAGCCTTGATGTGATATTACGCGAGACCATACAATGCAGTAGCCTTGCAAGACACCCCATCCTCGTTGTCAGCTGAGACTCTACCCAGACCCCCGGGAGGATCCAAGAAGTAGATCCCTTAATGGCGGTTGCTATAAAGTACCCTTAGTAGTCTAGGGCCCCAAATTAGGGGATCTACTTTCTGGATCCTCCCGGCGGCCTGGGTACCAAACCGAAGAGAGTTCATAAAGGCGGGCCTTGTATGGTGTTATTTGGGTGAGCGTGCTTAGAGGATCATGGGACTTAGTAAGTAGGGTTAGAAGTACCATAATTAAGGGTTACAAGTAGAGATAACTATAGTTACCTTACTTATAACCCTACTTACTAATTTACTAAGTCCCCTGATCCTCCAAGTGTAGATGTGGCTTTTGTTGACAGTTGGTAAGTGTAAGCCTGTTTCGTGATCTTGGGTCTTATTTTTGTTTTCGTGTTTGAGAATATGTTCGGGTTTGGACTTGGGATATTCGCAAAGAAGGATCCTGCATCGAACAAGTTTAGAGTTATATTGCGGCGTGAGCCACAATTACTATCGTACCAGAGGGCCGTGGCGAGGAGCCACACAGGCCATCTGTTGAAGCCTTATCTCACCCCAAGTCCCTTCAGTGCCTCTGAAGCTAGGTTCAACGTTCGCACGCGCGGCCTGAACTCTGCGTCTTTCTGGGCAGCACAGATGCTTGCAGCATGGCGTTTTGGCAAGGCCATTCCGGGCTTTGGCATTTGGGTAACATAGGAGCCTAAATAATTACCAAATACTATTTTGAGTGGTTCCCTATCATAGCCCGACTATTCCTGGCGCGCCTATCCATTTGCCGTTTACAACTGATCCTAGGGCTACAGTAACCTAAATAATGGGTTTAGGGTTTGGGTGTAGGGTTTAGTTTAGGGCTCCTGCTATAAGCAACTAGAGCCCTGGGTAATGTAAGAACCCCATAGAGTGAGTGTGCCGCGCTGTTTAAGACGGATAAAACTTCATAAAACTTTAGCTGCCGTTATTTTACCTAGACTCTAAGCGAGCCTTGCACTGTGCAGGTGCTCGATGCCGACGGCCCAGCGAAGCTGCGAGCGAGGCGGGGGCAGACCACGCCGACCCTGTCAGAGAGAAGTTTGAGCTTTGGGGGGTAATGTTACCCTATGATGCGGGGGTCGGAATGATTCGTCCCCATCTAAGCATACTAGAATTACTAGAACGCCGTTAAGGTCCCCATGATTTGAACAAGTTTAGGGTCAGGGTTTAGGCTTGACTACCCCAAAACACAAAAATCAAGAGGCACATAGCATACTACGGTTACAATCATAGCCGCCTGGAATAGTATTACCAATAATTCAGGCTTCTTTATCGGGGCCCGAAACCCTACGGCCACCCTGCACAAGTCCAGACGAACCTGATGAAGCCCGAATCCATCGCCAGGAATGGCATGATACTCGTTTGCCTCGGACTGTTGACTTCCCTGGGATGGGCATTACAGGACCCGTCTTCGGGATTCATCGAGGGAGTTTCACGATTATGTATCGCCCTGACGGCCTCCCCATGAAAGAACCCCTAGTATATTTCCAACGGAGCCGGTGATTAATCAGTGATCTATCTGCACAAATCGGGGGTTTCGGGTTCCAGCTAGGATTTCGAATTCAACAGGGCTTTGGCTTTCGGCTGAAGTGTTCGGGTTCTGCCTGCATTGTCCAACTATGCATCTTCTCCTACATACCCGAATCCCTACAGGAATACAAGATCCGCACAGAGCATACGGCGGCCGTCCTGGTAGGTCGCGGAGTTTGAGTGTTCAGTATTCCCCCAAGCTCGGACCAGGACAGCTCTAGCTTGCCTTGCGGTGGGCACATTGGTTGGGACAAAGGCAGCGCCTGCCGATGGGGCCTTGAGACGGCGTAGAATCCCAGGGGTTTGGGTCAAGGTTGGTAGCTGGAGATGTACTACTTGAGGTTTACAGGGGCCAGGCACCATCACTAGATGAGTCAAGCACCTGCTCCTTTGACCCCGTGAATGCCTAGCCCTACTAAACCCTAAGCCAAGTTGCGTTCTCGACTGAGATGCTTGGACACAAGCGGCACTTCTCCCAACGAGACATGGATCCTGAATGCTGAGACTGTTCTGTTGTGATGTAGTGCGGGCGCAAGTCTACGGTATAACTAGTTTAGTCCTACCTTGCACGTAAAACACTGTCTGATTCGCAAGCTTTGAAGTCTCATCGCCTACACCCAGATGGGACATTGCAACTGATCTGGAAGGTGCCCCTTGTGCTCTTGACTTCTGGCACGATGCCCCGTGCTCCTGCCGTGCTTGTGTGGAAGGAATGATGTTTGCTGGACACATCTTGACACCGCCACAATCCTAAACTTTTCTTGAAGGGTCCCCAGAAGTTCTGTATCGCAATAGCATGTATGAAGCCACCCGAAGCCCGTAAACCCAAGACAATGCCGGTAAGCCCGAGGTTGAGGGCGTCAGACTTCAATCTTAGTCTTAGGGTCTCCTTGCTTTGGGGTTCATGGGCTCGATGAACTCCCAATTGCTAATCTCCAGGGTTCAGGGTGTAGCGCTTAGGGCATAGCCCTTACTTTCAACGGAAACCATCATCATCCACACGCTAAGCCCTATCACTATCTCAAACTTGGCTTTTCTTCAATGCTTAGATTTCTAGATTTTGCTGCTTCAAGGCCGTGGGAGCTCACGAAGGCCAATATCGGGGTCGGAATCCTTAGTCTATAACCGTAACCCCTCATAGTCTTATAGTCCATGTTACCCAGACCCTCCAAAATTCCTTAATTCAGGAATATACCTTAAATCATATTAAGGACCCTACTATGGTTTATTGTATATTCCTGAATTAAGGGATTTTGGACGGTCTGGGTATGTCCCCAAACTCTAACCAAAACAAATCATCAAAGGTGCCAGATTGGCTGATTATCATCACACGGCCTTCCAAGTCCCTGGAGCCCTGTTAAGCCCTGAGCCCCATCAGCGCGCGCAACAACCCGAATGCAGCCGTCGTAGATTCCCCCGACGCACCCCAAACGCCAAGTCTTGCAAACAATCCCTAAACCCTAAACCTTAAAAGCCATACGCCCTAAACCCTGCACCCTCAAGGCACGCCCTGCGGCCCATGTGCGTCTTTGCTTTGTTCGGCCCTGAGATTTTCCTTTGTCGGGTTCCTTTATCTACCCGGACCCTAAGCAACCTGCCTTTTTAGGGTTCCCTAATATGATTTCTTTATTTAAGTCCTTAAAAAGGTAGGTTACTTGGGGTTAAGGTAAAGCTAAACCATCAGCAAAACATGAGTTAAGGTTGCTCCTTCAACCTAAGGTTGGGTGCTGCAGATGCGATCTACCAGAACTATGCGTCGCCAGGATGCAGAGGGTGGGGGCGTGCTGCTGGCTTCCCCCAGAACTGTATGAGCGTTTCATGTTGCTTCCGGTGAATTAAAGATGCTTTCGCTCCGCAACATCAACTCTAGTTTTGACACAGAACCATCTTAAAGAGCCCCTTAGTTTCCTTATACTTGTAGTACCCTTATTCGGACCCCTTTAGTTCCCTGAATATATTATTTGTTACAGGAACTGGCTTCGGTTCCAGGGTCTTGTCTTGAACCCGAAATCCCAATGTAGGGGCTTCAATAAATTGGAGAGGGGTTTTGGGGTATAGTATATTGTACTTATAATACAGAACCTGCCAAATCCTATTCTAATTATTACTGGTAACGCCCCTACATTAGATCCCGAACTGCTATAGACATAGTAGGCATGATTACTGTAGACCAGTCACTACTAAACCCTTCAACCTTCGTGAGGATTAGAACAGGAAGCATTTTCGGGCCTGGTCATTTTTGAAATCAGGAAACATGAAGCAGACTTAAGCCCTTATACAAAAACTTATGCAGCCCTTGTAGATCCCTCATAGAGCCCGTTCAAGTTTCCTTCTGGTATCCCTTCTAGTACCCTCCTAGAGCCCCTATAGATCCCTTAAAGGACGTAGAGTTTAGGTTGATGTTGCAGGGTTACGCTTTTCGGATCCTTAAGGCAGGGTGGGTTCAAGCGGGGAGGGTACAAGGAATCCTGAGGGGACTCTAAGGGAACCGTAGGGAGTAGTCGGGAGAATTAGGAATCACTAGGCTTTTTACTCCCCTTGGACCCCCCTGACCCCTAAACCCTAAACCCTAACCCCTAAACCCTCCCTTAAGGATACTATTATACGCCGGTCCTTGTCTCGAAACCCAGGTTGCATTGGACCGAACTCAAACGACCGTCTAAAGCTCGTAAGCCGGCGTAACCCCCACGTACTACCGCGGGTTCGGGTTTAGGGGTTTCGGGTTTAGGGGTTACGGTTTTAGGGTTTTAGGGGGTTTGGGGGTTTAGGGTTTAGGGGTTTAGAGGGTTTAGAGTTTAGAGCTTAGGATGAAGAGCCCTAGCACCTGTGAGTGAAGCTCACTGGGAAACCTTTGTGATTCAAGGTACTGGCTGATGTCCACGGCGGCTGGAAGCAACGTGCGCAAGACGGTCATGTATTCGGCCGCCTACAAGGCAGCTGGACATGCGCCTATTTGGATATTGACATATCAGCATGCAAATCACGGTCACCGTGTATATACAACCAGCTTAAAGGACTGTCACGTCAAGACACCGTACAGCTAGTGCGCATGCATGCGCGTGTGTATATATATATATACACATGCAGGTACACATGTACGTGCATATACACAAGATTCGACGATAAACAGTGCAGGTGATGAGCAGCAGGAACAGGGCTTGCAAGCCCAGATCCTTCCTCCAAGCCTTCCCTGGAGAAAGATGCGAAAAGCCCACGGCTTTCTGCCGGTGAGGGCTCTATGGCTCATCAGAGGAACACATTGTCAGGCTGACTCATGGCGCTTGCTGCACCTCCTATCTATGAGCACGAAAGGCATATATGGAATGTATGAAACCTGAGCATACGAGCAGGGAATCTTTAATTTATGCGGTCCTTCCACTGTCACCAAGTTGCCATATGGGGCAGCAATGTAAAACCTAATGCAGCATAGTATCGTCGTGCAGGTGTGCCCTGTCGCTGGCAGAATATGACTGAGCTCTTGTGAAAGCGATGAAAATCGTAGCGCCGCCGCCCGCTACCCGAAGGGGGACAAGTGTGAAAGCTTCACGAACCCTGAAACATAACGCCTCAGACCTGGAAACTTACCGAGAGAGGCCAAGACCGCCGCAAATAGGATCCTCCCTTTAGTGCCAGATGGATCCGTAAGGTGATGATGCTATACTTACCCAGACCTACGGGAGGATCTGGAAAGTAGATCCCCTAATTTTGGGGGGTACTTTTATTTGAACCCCCCTTGAGGGATCTACTTTTTGGATCCTCCCTCTCTGACTGTACAGTCCAAACCTGAGCCTCAGAGGCCGCCCCCCCGAAAGAATAGAAAAAGCGACAGTCGAACTAATAACCAGTGGTCCTGAGGTGTATATGATGCAAACCTAGCCCGAACTTGATTTCATTGCCGGGTTATGGGGTTGCATACCGGCAAAAAGCCATGGAGAACGCACAACCCCCAAAGCCCCGACCCCCTGGGAGGGTCTAGAAAGTAGAATCTCTGATCTGGAACCCTAAAATTATTAAGGGTGCTTAATGGGAACCCCCTTAAGGGATCTACCTATAGTCTATATTGTAGATCAAATTTTTGGTTTAACCAGTTATATATTCAGGATCCTATGAGGTAATCCCAAAAAGGAACTACAATGGAGACTATAGGTACTTTCTAGATCCTTCCGGGGGTCTGGGAACGTCCTGCCTGCAGGGGGTCCAGTCTTTGGGCGCTGGGATGGTGCCGTTGGCCGCATCTTAGGCCTCACTCCCGAACAACCCCTGTACTACGGGTGCTAATACTTGGCGTTCTTCTGGTTGGCTCTTTAGACTTTAACTTTTTATGAACCATAATAAGGAGGCTAAAAGTTTAACTTCTAGGAGGGGTTCAGAAGTCAGCCAAGAATAATTAGACGAGTGTTTCGGGGTGTAGTATAGACCACCTACACTGGGACGGCAAGGCCGGCAAGGCGAATAGTTTGGGTAAGTTTTGGTAACTCCTCAGACCTTTATACAGCCCTACCCTGCCCGTGACTGTACGCCGCCCGACATAGGGTCCTCGATCCTTAAAGTAGCGAAAGCCCCAAACCCACTATGGTTAAAGGCTTATGTCATGTCCATCATTGTGGTTGCTGTCTCAATTTGCTTATAAGTCACACTGCCTGATGCCACAGAGAATGCAAACTCAATGGCAAGCAGCCAAGCTAAGCTGTTGCCGAAGTTGGCGTTGCAGTACAGGAATTGCAATATGAAGCGCAAGCAAGCTGCTCACGAAGAGGACAGAGCAGGAGTTTACCCAGGCTTGTGCCGGAATGTTTAATTTCCGGAAACTTTCGAATGATCCCCCCACCGGGCTTCTTGTCGGACTGCACACAAGACGGCGTCAAAACAAAACCCATTCACCCTGAACACATCAAAAGCCCGCCGAACACTCGAAAAGCCCACGTAACACCCCTTTAACCATGGAGCCCATTGAAGACCACATATCAGAATATATTATCTACAAAGCAGTATAAACAAAAAAAACTTTCAAATTCCGAAGACGACCAAAGTAATAGTAGAGTCAGTAACCTTTGACCTGTGTGCGGGGACTACAACCCCCATTTACTCCCAAAGCTTAGCCCCAAGTTCCCCTAGGATGCTGGGCAAGTAGGTTGTAAGCCAAACATCTGACTCTAAACCCAAAGCCCTGAACCCCTCAGCCCCGAAAACCCTAAAACCCTAGCACTAGATTTGATCCTGAACCCCTAAGACCCTGAAGTTAAACTTTTTACACCCCCAAGACCCTAAAACCCACAACCCCAAACCGTAAACCATAAACCCTGAAACCCCAAACCCCAACAAAATCCTAAACCCTAAAATCCAAAACCATGCAAGATCCCCTAAGAACGACTGAAGGCTTGGCTCATCGACCTAGACCCACGTATCTCCTATAGACAGCAGGCCGGCTGCTTGTCATAGGGACTCTCAGGGTTTAGGGTTTAGGGAAGCTCAAGGACCCTTAGGGGGTAGGGGGAGCGGGGGGGGGGGTAGGCCTTAATGCCCAGATCAAGGACCTAATCAAGCTTTTTTGTGGAAGCATGGGCTGTATAGGGGCCGGCCGGCGGTTCGTAGCACGTTGATTTTTTGTGTTCTCCATAGGATGTCAGTGGGTCTTTGTGGGGGCTCTACCATAGGCCCCATGATTACCTTTTAGGATTCCAAATATGAACCCAACAAGGAACTACTATGGGGCCTATGGGTAGCGGTGGGGCGATTTGGGAGTTGCTTTTTTTTTTCTGTGCACTTGGCGTTTTGCAATTCGTGGTTTAGCATGTTTAGGGTTCGGCGGGGGAGGGGGGAGGCGGGGGGTGCTGGACTGGTTAGGGCGGACGGAAGCCCGACGGTAGGACCAGTAGGGAATTTGGAGCAGAAGGCTTAGGAGTTTAGGATGTAGAGCTTGGGTGTGTTTATGCATCAGACATTGTTTGTGCATATCGCATAGAAGCAGAGTTAGGCTAGAATGCTTCATGTCCTAGATCCTTAGCTTCCGCCTGTTCTGGATTCTCGATGTGGTGGATTCTTCACCAAGCTACCCGGCAGGGCTTAAAGTTTAGGGTTTAGGGATCAGGGCCCTTCGTCGTCTAACAAGATGTGGCCTTCCGAGGCCTGAGCCACCCTAACACTTGTACTTGCAGAGACTTCCGCTCGATCCGTGGAGCTGGGAGATGTAGGGATGCGGGTTTAGGGATTTGGATTTGAGGGTTTAGGGTTTAAGTTTAGGGTTTAGTTTAGGGTCGGGGGCAGAGTTTATAGAGGGGTTGTGGGGTTCAGTAGAGCAGTTTACGGTTGAACTCGGCATCCTGATCCTGCCTTCCAGACGGGTCGCTGAAGCTGTATATATAAAGTTCCACAGGCCTCAAAAAACGGGATGCTTGAACCTCACGCAAAGCCCAACTTGTACGGGCCTTACAATGAGAATAGGGAGTTAAAGGCCCCTTCTTATTGTTCTAAATTAGAACAATAAATTATAGTATAACATACCACCCAAAACCTATTCTAGTTATTAAGACCCCCAAAGCCCTACCGAAAACCCAAACCCTACTCTAGTTATTGAGACACATCCAAAGCCCTAAACCCTAAACCCCTAAAGCCTGAATTATACCCTAGACCATACCCTAAACCCTATTTTATAAGACCCCCCAAAGCCTTAAACCCTAAACCCTAAGCAAAGCCGTAAGCCCTAAACCCTCAACCCTAAACACCCAAACCCTATTCTATTGAGACCCCAAAGCCCTACGTAAGCCCCGAAAACTCCGTCCCGGAACGAAGCTGCGAGCCTGGCCAGGGCGTCCTCTGTCTCGTCTTGACCCTAGGCCGGGGCACTGGCTTCAGGGTTTAGGGTATAGGGTTTAGGGGTTTAGGGGTTTAGAGTTTAGGGGTTTAGGGTATAGGGGTTTAGGGCTTAGGGTTGAGGGCTCAGAAGTTTAGGGGTTTAGGGTTTAGGAGTTTAGGGTATAGGGTTTAAGGTTGGTTTAGGGTGGCAGCCCTTTTTTTTGGTTTAGGATTTCAGGGGTTTAGGGTTGCAGCCCTTTTCCGTTTTAGGGGTTTAGATTTTAGGGTTGGAGCCCTTTTAAGCCTTACGAGGTTTGCCCAAAGGGTCCAAAGTTCCTATATAGTAGAACGTAGGGCTTCTACATTAGGAGTTGCTCTTATCATTTGGGGAAGTATCCCCCATAGCAATACCTACTTAGGACCATCAGGGTTGGGAGCTAGAAGGCCGGAATGAGTCTGGGTGTGTTGCATCTTCTGCGCCGGGAGTGAGGTCGGCGCTGCTCCTTTGGAATCCTCGTGCTAACCCACAGGTCCCAATACCCCTTAATTAAGGAACAGGATTATACCTAAAGTTTTAAGGGGCGCTAACATTATCATGTGAGGTAGATTCCTTATACCTTAAATTTTGGTAGCACTAATATTCTTATTTAAGGTAGATTCCTTAGTTGAGGGTTATGCGGTCGCTGGGAACTTGTGGTTTGAGGGCACCCTGAAGGGCCATGTGATTCTAGATGCGGTTTGAAGTGGAAGTTCGATGTTTGAACTGGAGGAGTCAGGAGAAGGTGTGAGGCTTGGATAAAACCCCATGTTTCTAGGCTTCTCAGTTAGCTCGTATATCTGGCCTGCTAAGCCTTTGAGCTGGAGGTTCAGCTTCCCTTCCCCAGTCTAGGCTTAGAGCCTGAAACGGATACAGGCACTGGAGCCACGGGGTAGGCATGGTTAAGGCTCAGGTTTGGGTCGGGGTCAGGGTCAGGGTCTAGGGCCTGGGGTTTTCAGCTCGGCGTTTGCCGCAAGCGTTGCTGTACTATGCTAGAATGCGTTTGTCAGGTGCCTGCCTCCCTGTGCTGGGCACTTTCCCGGGCGCCGAACGCAAGAAAGAGGACCTGACAGTCTGAAGCAGCTATAGTTTAAGGGTTTAGGGTTTAAGGTTTAGAGTCTCCTTAGGAAGAATTGTCCTGAGGTATAGCTAAACCATGTAATTAGGGCCCCAGAGTTATAGCAATGTCAACCAGAAAAATCAGCATGCCGGCGGAGATCTCAAACTAAGAATCACCTAGCAGCTCGAGTCCTATCAGTACCATCTGCACATCGCTGTGGCCGGAGCATCATTGACGCATCTACTCCTTCAATGATCAGAGCGGTGGTTGAATCGCTCAGGGCTAGGAGTTGAAACCGATTACACGATGTATGCCTCAGCGCTCATGCAGCCTGAGATGGTTTCACCGAGCTCCGCCAGCCAAGAAAGCGAAAGCGGACAGAAATGTCTAGAACCTAGACACGCTGAGCTTCTGAGTCCAGGGTTGGCAGAGTCCTTGTGCCCTGAACCTTGACCCCTGTAATATAAGGGCCTCAATAATTCGAACAGTGTTTTGGGGCGCATTATACTTAGTAATTATAATAGCTGCGGGTTTCCGGAGTCGGATGTGCGGCTTAGGGGTATTTACTTGGTGTCAATTCTGAGGACCTTGTAGAGCCTCCAAAACCAGTAGGTCCCTTATATGATTTAAGGTATATTCCTTAATTAAGGGGTTTTGGAGGCTCTGGGCAGCCCGGGGCCAAAAAACGAAGAGGCTTTTGTCAGCCAGTTCCCAGTCATGCGCTCTTTCGACCCGGTTCGTCTTACCTGTAGTCTCCATTGTAGTTCCTTTTCGGGGTTTAGGGTTTTGGCTTTAGGGTTTAGGGTTTCCATTGTAGTTCCTTTTCGGGGTTACCTTTTAGGATCCGTAATGAAAAATGGATAAACCAGACAAAGGAACTACAATGGAGACTATCGGTCTTTTGTTTCTCTTTCAGGAGGGCAGGGAGGTTCGCCCTGTTTAGAAGCAAGTTGCGACCGAAAGTGTAGCCCGAGCCATTCACGGACATACTGCGGTTTCGCCAAATCTTACACCGGCTAGAGCAATAAACCCGGGTGCAGTTTTCGTAGAGGATGCCACAAGATCCAGAGTAGCAGTATATGGAGGATCGAAGAACTTAGCAAGTCGCTTAAACTGAAGCGAGCTAGAAGTGCATGGTTTAGGGTTTTATCTTCATACTGCAGTGAAAACCCTGTATAAGAACCCCGTTCGGCGAGAGTAGGGTACCCTAAGGTTCTTAATTTCCATTACATGTGATTTTGCCGTTGGAGCAGCTAGGGTAGGCTCAGGTTCTTAACCACGTTCTTATCCGGACCGGGGTCTTGGGAAATTTACTTTTGGATTCTAAATTTCCTTGTAGGGGTGGATGGGCCATGGGGGTTTGAAAAATTTAGTTTTCAATTCTAAATTTCCACAGCTCCTCGAAAGGACTCGGGGCAGAGGGCATGGCCAGAGACCCCCCGAAAATTTACTTTTGGATTCTGGGCCATGGGGGTCTGGAAAATTTAGTTTTCAATTCTAAACTTCCACAGCTCCTCGAAAGGACTCGGGGCAGAGGGCATGGCCAGAGACCCACCAGAAAATTTACTTTTGGATTCTAAATTTCCTTGTGGGGTTGATGGGCCATGGGCCATGGGTGTGGCTTGGGCCGGGACCAGGAGGCTGGTGGGAAAATTTAGATTTCAATTCTAAATTTCCACAGTTTGGTGGCAAGGGGCTCTGTTTCAGTGGAATACGAGCTGCGGTTTGGCAGCCCGCAGCGGCATGACACCCCCGGGGAAACAGGCCCTCTCCCTGCAGGGCTTATGCAGAATCACTGCACTACAGGGGGGCTGTTCTGGACCGTTTTTGTGTCCCACACGTGGGCGAGGGTTTTTTTTGTGGTTTGGAGGAAGACCGGAAATTTACTTTCGGATTCTAAATTTCCTGATGCCGTTTGTGTGGGTCAGAGGCCATCAGCCTACCCTCACCCCTATCCCCTAAACCCTAATTGGAGGGAGGAGCAGTGTAGTCGTAGTCGTAGCAGTCGTAATAGAATAAGTACTAAGTAGTACTCGCTACTATTGCTACTGCGCGGAAGCACAGCGCTCAGGGTCTAGATGGTAGTTTCCAGGGTCTGGGAAATTTAGATTTCAATTCTAAATTTTCAGATTCTGGCACCCTTGGGGATCGAAACATGAACACTTGCCACCCGAACCCATGCAAAACCACTGCGCTGCGGCATGAATGCTGTTGTTAGCCATCATACAATCATTATGTTCGGGCAGAGGGTTTCTTGATGTGTAAGGTTGGCAAATTTAGTTTTCGATTCTAAATTTCCTGGTGAGGGAAAGCACCCAAAAAATTAAGAACCTGACCCGAAAAACTAGGGTACCCTAAGGTTCTTGATGTTGAGGCAACTTGAATCTGGTGATTTCCGCGTTGGGTAGGGGCTCAGGTTCTTAAACAGTGGGTTCTTATACAGTATTTTCACTGTAATAAGTCCCATGGTCCTTGATATAAATACCTCCTTAGACTCGCTGCGCCAGGTCTCGCCGAATGTGGTGAGCTACAACTGTGCTCTCAATGTCTTTGCAAAGGCAATGGGTTATGTAGTCAGTGGTTCGGTTCGAAAGTGCTCCATGTCAAGCCCAAGCAGCTGATGCTACTATGGAGGCTTTAATAATTACAACAGCATTTTGGGGTATAGAACAATCAGACACCCTAAGAACGATACTGATCATTGTTCAGTCTGCTATAGTAGTCACGAGGATGAGAATGGCTGAGGGTGATACTGCACAGCCTCGGCTTCATCATCATCAGCATCTCTGAGTTCGGTATATGCTAGGGGACTGAAGCATTAGATTAGGTTTGGTGGGGGTAGACTATAGAGTTTAGGGGTTTAGGGTTTTGCGATCAGGAGCCTTATAAGATAGTTAGTACTCGTAGTTTTTCAGGTCTCTACATTATCTTGAGCAGCGCGGTCAATCCAACAAACGACTCTTGCGACACGCATGGTCGATGTTCCTTTGATCAATGTTCGTTAGAGTTCTTTGTCATTGTAAATTTTTGTGGATACTTAATCCCAATAATGAATAAAATTGTAGATTTTTAATCCTATCCCAACCATGAGCTGGACTTGTGGGTGGTTCAAGCTTGCCCGAAGGCCCTTAAGGGCTCCTTTGAGGGTCCAAGTGTCCTACTCGGAGGCGGCGAAACCAGCAGCTGCAGCGGAGCAGCACAGCCCTCGGAGAAGGGTTTTAGGGTTCAGGGCTTGGGGTTTTAGGGTCCAGGGCTTTGGGTTTAGGGTTAAACCGTTTAGGGTTCAGGGTTTCGGGTATTGAGGGTTTGCTTAATGAGGGTTTAGGGAGTTTAGGGTTTAGGTTCCCGGAGATCCCAACACCCGTTAACTAAGGAATATAGCTTCAATTATGGGCGGGGGGGGAAATTACGGTGTATATCAGGTATATTCCTTAATCAAGGGGTGTTGGGCTTTCCGGGCACTTAGCAAGCAGACCAACAATATTCCTTGGGGTTCCGTATTACTAGTTCTAACTGCACGAACCCAAAATCCTATCTAATTTGTTGTAAAGGCCACTGTACTAGGGGTTTACGACGGTTTAGGGTTTGGGTCTAGTTAGGGTTGCTCTAATCGTTCAAGGCCATGGAAATGGAAGCAAAATCCGAATCATGGAACCAGTTTGGTTCAATGCTGGCTTCTCTTATCTTTCTGGTTTGGGGCTGGGGGATACCCGTGCTGCAATTTGCTTTCTGCCAGTGTAGGCACATGTGCAGCTCATAGCTTCTACTCCGTCGCAGGTCATGTGCTAGTATAAGTACCTTGTTGAAATCATCGTTACATCCTCCAAGCGGGGCAGTAAACCTCCACGAGGGCAATTATATTGACATGTACCCAAAAGAGTTCTTGCGAGTGCTTGATGTGCCCATGTGTTGAGGGTGCAAAACGTGCTGACAGCAGTTTTTATAAACGGATCTGTCCACACCCCAGGCTTCAGGAAGCACCCAGTAGAACAGCCAGTGCCGAACCCGACGCACCGAAGTCACCTGTGCCAATGTCGCAAGGTCCGCACGCTGGCGAGAACCCCAGACCCCATGATAGAACCCTACAGTACGCCTTAAAGGAACCACTAAGACTAAGGACCTTCTATCCCTAAACACTCAACCCCTATATAAACCTATTAGTACCCTACTTCACAGAAGCCCTTATAGAACCCCTCTAAAGGAACCGCAAAGCCCTAGATCCCTTACAGGAGCCATGGATCACCCTGAATGGAGCGTTTAGGGCTTAGGGTTTAGGATTAAGGGTATAGGAGTTTCGGATTAGGGTTGAGGGTTTAGGGGTTTAGGGGTTAGGGTTTAGCGGTATAGGGTTTAGGGTTAGGGTTTAGGGGTTTAGGGGCCACGTAGTTGACTGCAGCCGGCCCCCGAGGCTATCGCAGATGAGGGCTCTAAGAGTCGAGCCGCCAGGGCCCCGAATTTTCCGACGAGGGGATGGCTGGCTTTAAGAGAAGGGCCCTAAAGGCCTTTTAGGGTTTTGGGGGTTTAGGGCTTTAGGGGTTTAGCTTAAGTTACCATAATAAGGAAGCCATATTATGTACTATAGATCGCTATAGTGGTAATTTAGATTAAGCTGTCTTATCCAGAACCCGGTTTAACGGAGGTGAGAAGTAGGGTCTTAGGGTTCACGGTTTTAGAGCTTAGGGTTTAGAGTTTAGGGTTTGGGGGTTCCCAGGGATGGTGGCTTTAACAGAGGGGCCCTCAGACCTGTCAGGATTTAGGGGTTTAGGGCTAGGGGTTTATGGCGTTATGGGGTTAGGGGTTTAGGGTCTAGGGTTTAGGGCTAGGGGTTTAAAGCGGTTAGGGGTTTAGGTGTTAGGGGCCGAGTCCTCCGGCGAGTAAGGTCAGCGGTGTCGGCGGCTTCCATCCAGAATTCCTGCCAAAGCTAATCCCGGTGGCAGCCGGCTACTTCCTGATATGGAACAAACAGACAGAAGTGTACAATGCGTGTCTAGCGGCCACAGCATGCAAACCGGCAGTGTCGGTACATTCCTTGCCGGCCGGTGTCTACATGCCGTCGGTGAGCAGCTCAAGTTGCTGCGATCAACGAATCGCCTGCCCCACGGTGGAGCAGCACGAGAACAGACAGACGGACTCGACGACCGAACTACTTGCAGGCATCGGCTTGAAAGCTTCCACACGTAGCCTTTTCATGCCTTTGGCTTGATTAAGGGTTTATGTAGTTTTGGACCGTAGCACGGATCCCCCCCAAATGGCTGTACTATCAGAAAGGTTTAGGGCTTAGTTTAGGATTTAGGATTCCCAAAAGGGTTCCAGGGTGATCAGCTGCTTTAGGGTTTGCGGCTTGTGTGCTGAGTGGTGCTTCGAGTTTCGAGCTTTCGGGATGTGCGAGCCTAGGCTTGCCCCCGTACGGGAGGTGCCAGCAAGGGTGTGAGAGCTTCCCAAAAGGGAAATCCAGCAGCCTTCACATAGAATCTGGCAGATCCGAATCCTCATGATGAAGACCCGAAGTGATGTCTTCAGAATTCCGAAGAAGCCTTCAATAGGTCCTGAGACCAGGGGTCTGTTGCTTTGAAGCTGGAGTCTGCGACATTGAGCATGGGAGGCTTCTAGCCAGGGGTGAGGGTTGAGGGGTTCAGGGTTTAGGCTTTAGGATTTAGGGTTTCTAGCCAGGGGTTGAGGCACATTCCCTGGGTCAGTGGAGGATCGCTCAAGGTTATCATCAAGTGTTCGGGTTTTCGGGCGAAGCTTGGGTTAACGGGGCAAGATGTCGGACTCATGGTTTCATATACCCCAAGCCCCTGGACGCCTCAACCTCAAATTAAACCTTTGTTATAAGCCCTAAACCCTAAGATGCACCGGCTACGGAGTTGAGGGTTTCGGAGGTGGCTTGGGTCGAAGGATCGAACGTAGCAGGGTTGTGGAGGGAGGCATATGTAAAAGGAGTCCAGGGCTTTGGGTTTAGGGCATGGACACACTGTATATTTTGCTGAAGGTCAACTTCAAGACAATAGTGGAAGGAGTCGTGTGTCGAAATTGCATAACGACGACCCTATAATGTGCATGAGCCTGAAGGAATATCCTTGTTGTTCGATGTTTCGTGGTTGGATACGTTGCTGACGGGTGGGGCAAGATCGCCCAAAGCACGCACATGCCAATATCACTCAATTATGCATTTCACCTTCAACAAAAACAGCATGCAGCTGCCTTGGGCTCAACTTGGATGACTTCTGCTGCTCCTAGACAAGTCTTCTGAGGACTCTTGTGAGCTACAATACCGTTCTGAGCGCCTACAGCAGGCACGGGCAGGTGTTTCGCCTTGCGGATTTGGGGTTTGTGGTGTTGTACTTTTAAAAAGAGCCCACATTGACCCTTCGGGCTTTCAGCTTGGGGGTTTAAAGTCCAGAACAAAATGCAATGAAGTATGGGCAGGGTCAGGTCACTGGCAAATTCCGACACAGCCGAAACGTTGCGGAACTTCGTTGTAGGGTGTAGACTCAGTTTGTCTTGGTGCAGCCAGGCCAAAACACTGCACACACTTCTGCACCCTGAACCCGCAGTCCACCCATACAGCTTCTGGGTCCGCGTCGAGGTGAATGTACTGTCCCGTTAGCATAGTGGTCGAATATCCAGCAACAGTATCCGTGTGTAGTGCCTAGAATACACACCCCTAAACCCGAAACCCTAAACCCCTAAACCCCTAAACCCTTAAACCCTAAACCCTAAACCCCTAAACCCCTAAGCCCTAAACCCCTAGACCCCTAAACCCTGAACCTTTCAATGGTAGTAGAATACACACACCCCTGGCCCAAGTCTGATTATTAAGGCTGTTTGGAGAGCCGAAGTGGAGTTTACCTTCATTTGAGAGTATCCGAAAATTAGGAGTACCTGATTTTGGGGGTCCTTATCATAAGGATCTTACTATTTAGGTTGCTATATTCGGGTCCCCTATCTTCGGAAACTCCAATTTAGAGGTGCACATCCTCGATCCTAGGGCTTCGGCCACGCATGCGATGGAAGCACCTTCTGAAATCCTTGTGCGACTTCCGTCTTCGACTTGTTTAGGGTTTGGGCTTTGCAGCTCCACTGTCAGGGTTTAGTGGTGGTGATTCAGGGTTCGCTGTTCGGGGAGCAGGGTGGAGAGAAAGTCATGTCGGAGACTGGGCAAACCCTAAACCGTGTGTTAGGAGGTGGCTGATTTGCCGAAGTACTATAGAAGCCTAAATAATTACCAATATAAGATTATTCCTTAGGGTTCATCACTGTAACTCTACTGTAAAGGAGCCCAAGACCCTATTTCTATTTATTCAGGCCCCTACGTTAGCATCATGGATGCCAGCAGGCTGCATCGATCCTGAAGAGACCTGGGCACTGGGCCTCAAACCTTTCATTTGGCATGAAGTTGCATGTGAGTTCAAGCCTGGTGCCCTTGTGAGCCTTTAGTTGTTAGCTCCCAAAGCCTTAAGCTCTGCAAAGCAACACAGACCAGAAATCGAGACCATGGCGGGAGAATCGCATGGCATGAGGGTGCTGAGTGCTTATCAAGCATGCAGCGGAGCGCAAAGGAAATTTACAGAAGTTAAGCAGCAAAGAGCCCCAAGTTATCAAACCGTGCCGGTCTTTTCGTTTGATTGACCTCAGTTGTGGCGACGTCGACGACGTCCTAGACTTGCTGCAGGCTCGGGGGGTTGTTCTTGCTCAGGCATTCGCTCATGCTTCAGGATGTCGTGATTCTCCGATGTGTCGGGAGTAGTGGCTTTGCCGAGTTTATGGGCGTAATGCTCTATGGAAACTTGTTGATGCGATTTCGGTCGGGTCTCATTGAGCGCATGCCTCCGTACATGTTTTGGTGTATGAGTCTATGAGCACTTGTAAGTTGCTGCCATACTGTCGAAGGTCGTTCGGACGTTCTACAATGTAGGTTTGTGATGCTTAGAACGGCTCTTGGGGAGTGCAGTCTGCAAAAAGCCTTGCTTCAAAAGGGCGGACAGCACCCGGTTTAGGGTTTAAGGTTCAGGGCTTAGGGTTCAGGGGTCACCTCTCATGCAATGCTTGAGGTCGGCTTCTGGCGTTGTCTACACGTGTCCATCCGTTTTCAGATTCAGATCTTGAGCTCTAATATAATAGCAGAAAAGCAGAAATAACAACGGATACTTTGTGTTCTTCTTTGAGGGGGGGAGGGGTCCTTATTGTATATATAGTATAATGGACCCCAAAACCCTATTCTAATTTTTTGCCCCTATCTTAAGCCTTATACCCTTCTGAATCAAATCATGGTGACCCCAATACCCTGGGTTTAGGGTTTAGGGTTTCTTGGTCTTGATCTGTTAGGAGTTCATAGGGACCTTTAGGGGGGTAAGGGGACTATACTTCTTTACATAGCTGTGGGAGACCGGCGCAGGGACAAGGGGCGATCAAAACCGAAGTCTAACCGACTCCGAGGTAGGCATTTTGATCATGTCATGCTTTCCCCTTGTTGGACCTAAGAGGATCTTACTTCCGAATACCCTAAACCAAAACTGTTTTTCAAAGAAACTGAAGTGGAGTTGATGAAATATTCAAGACTGTGGAGTCGGAAGTGCATGTAGGAGTATCGACCAAGTCTTTCCGGCGTGTTCATGTGTATACATATATATATATATATATACATACACACTATCTTTCTATGTGTGTATATATAATACGTATTCTATCTACATGCACAAACTATAGATATGTGAGTACATATTTACACACACAGAGAGACACTTCAATGAAGTTCCCTGTAGTTGATTTGTCAGCAGGCCCCGTCCAAAGACCACGTCCCAACCCCTGGGCGCTTCATTTTTGCCCTACTTCCTCCCCTAAGGTCTCGCATAGTCATATAGATGTCTTGAAGTCTTGTTCCATTGGACCCATGACCCATCTATATTTTTTAGAGATTTTCTTGACTGAAATGCGGGTTACTGGGCTAAAGCAGAAAGGAGATGGAGTCTGTGCGAGTACCTCCAGATGTGGCGACGCCCTCGGCGAAGTTGTGTTTCTGCGGTGCTCCCCCAAGCTAGGCTTGTCGAGTCAGGCCTCTGTCAGAATTCGGGAATCGGCCACTAAGCTATGTATCTATCGGTACATACAGGCATACATACATAGATAAGTATGAACAGATATATGTATATATATATATATATATATAACGTATGAACTACAATACGTAGTATAGGCTAAAGCCTAGACCCGCCAGCTGCAAAACTGTCTGAGCCCTGTGCTGTAGAGGCTTTGTGCATCGCTGTACAACCTGTTGAAGGACCAGTAGTCAGCCTCTGTCGCCGAAGGGTACTTAGAGGATCATGGGGCTTAGTAAGTAGGGTTATAAGTAAGGCAACTGTAATTAAATTTACTTACAACCCCAAATAAGGTACTTATACCCCTACTTACTAAGCCCCATGATCCACCAAGTACTGTAACCAGAACAAGCCGTAGCGCCCCTAAACTTTAACTGAAACAGGCACCCTCAGGCCGAAAACACGGTCAGGCCCCCTATTGCGTGCACGGCCTGACCTAGGAAACAGGCTTGTTGCTACGGCTGGGATGTTTGCACTAGAAGTGGTCGGCAGACGCAACCAGTCAGGGTGTGGGTGGTTGTCCCCTTGGTCAGAATCTTCATATGATGTGTCCAAAGCACATTCATGCTTGCCTTCCAATACTCAATACACGCAAGCCGCACACCCAACCCGGAACCCAGATCCCGCATGCAAAGGTCCAGAGTCCAGACACGAATTGCCCTCTTCCAAGCCAAGCCTTTCGCAACCCATCTCCCCAACCACTCTGACCGCTTCTTCACCGTACACCGCAATCCGTGCCCTGATAGCCCTTCCGCACCGAGCTTGCAACACAAACCTAAACCTCTCCCTTCGAGAATCAACTCTGGACTCTAGACCCTAATACCAACACCATCAACCTTTTGATGCCGTTCACATCGAGGTCTCTTTCAATGCCGCGCTCCATGCCTGCGCAGCGGCGGGCGAGGAGACCGGGTGTTGCTCAGAATTGCTGCTTGCTTGGAGGGTCATGGGACTTTGTAAGCAGGGCTCAAAGTACGATAGAAAGTTAGGGTTGTCGGCAGACATGTTGATACAACTAAAAATAGCTCAATTACTGACAACCTTGCTAAGCCCCCTGATCCTCTAAGTGATTCATTTTGTATTCGGCTGTCTGGATGCCAAGCTCAAATCAATGAGCAGGGGATATGGTTAACTTCAACTTCGGTGGCAAGCCACGGCAAACGGCAAGCCCACACTAAGCCCACACTAAACCGCTACCGCAGCTCCGTTAAGTAGACCGCTCAACCCACAACCCTGAACCCTCTAACCCTAAAACTTCTGCCCATAAACCCTCCGACCCTAAACCCTCCAACCCTGGACACCCTAAACCCCTAAACCCCTAAACCCCAACCCCCCAAACCCCTAAGCCCTGAAGCTCGACACCCTCCAACCCCAAGGCCTCAGTGCCCTAAGTCCCAGAAGAGCCCTAGAGCCTTGGAACTCGCGACAACCCTGGAGCCCCAAAGCTCTAAAGCTCTAAGCCCTAAAGCTCGAAAGCTCTAAGCCCTAAGGCTCGAAAGCCCTAAGAAGCCCTATAAGCCCTAAAGCCCTAAGCCCTATAAGCCCTAAAGCCCTACAAGCCCTAAGGCCCCATAAGCCCTAAAAGCCCTAAAGCCCTAAGCCCAAGAGCCCTAGACGTCGAAAAAGGAGAGCTCCACAAGTGACGACATCCTTGCCGCCATGGCGGAGAGGTCTGAGCCCTACTTAGAGGACTTAGGGGGCTCAGGGTTTAGGAGTTTCGGGGTTTAGGGTTTAGTGTTTAGGCGTTTAGGGTTTTAGGGGTTTAGGCGTTTAGGGGGTTTTAGGGGTTTAGGCGTTTGGGGGTTTAGGGGTATTTAGGGTTTGGGGTTTAAGGGAGGTTCTGGGATGAGGCTTTTGGGGAACGACCTCTGGGTTTGAAGGGTTTTAAGGTTTTCGGGTCTTTGGGGTCTTTAGGGTTTAAGAGTGCAGGGGTTTTAAGACTCAGGGGCTTTTACGGTTCAGGGGTTTTAGGGCTTGGAGTTTAGAGTTGAAGGGCTTGCTGTTCAGGGTGAAAAAGGTTGTGGCGATTGGGCAGATGGGTTTTACGGGTTAGGGTTACGCCTGCAGTAGGGGTTTGGGGTAGTAGGCTTTGTTTAGGGTTTAGGGATTTCCCGGTTCAGGTTTTAGGCCTCTGTTTGCGGTCTGGGAATTTAGGATTTCGAACCTGGGGTTCAGGGCTTAGGGTTTAGGGTTCAAACCTGGGGCTCAGGGTTTTGGTGGTCACCCAAGCATAAACTTTTGAGTCCAACCTTACTGGACTCTTAGCTTTTAGGGTGTGGGGATTCTGGGATGTCCCAGCCTTATAGCTTTTGTTTAGGTGTTTTTGGGGTCCCTAGCTTTACCGCTCCAGGACCCTCTAAGAACCTCTGTTACGTTCTATGACAATGAGAGACAGAATGCGCAGGTTTCCCAAACCAGCGGGCTCCTTTCCAACCGATTTTTTTGCACAGTTCCGGTTACTACAACTGGTTAAGTAGTCAATAGTCTATAGCCTAGCAGTGCTGCGCCTGCCTGCTAAGCCTACCGCTTCATCCTTTGACAAGCGTGCGTAAACAACCCTAAACAATAGGTCTTTTGACTTTTGGATGCGTTCCAAAACCAACCTTACAAGTCAACGAAAGCCATGAAAGCGCTTGCGCAGCTCCCACATCGTAAACCCTAAGCCACACTGCAGGCGGGTTCTCCCAAATCTGGTTCCGGCCTCAGGTGTTCTCAAAGTGCAGTTTCGGGTTGAGGTTCAAGGTTTAGCAGCTCAGGTGCTCGAGGCAGTTTGGGATGTTGTGTCACGTCAAACTGCAGGTTACGGATGGTCCGTAACCCATATTTATAGGGTTCGGGATGTAGGGCCCAGAGCCTCCAAAACCCCTTAATTAGGGAATATACCTTAAATCATATAAGGGATCCTATTATAATTTAAGGTATATTCCCTAATTAAGGGGTTTTGGAGGCTCTGGGGGGTTTAGCTTTTAGGACAGTGCTTGCCACCAGACTGAACCCTCGGCCCTTTGACCTTGCCTTCCATGCAGAAACGCATGCGGGGAGGGGATCAAGCCCTGTGAGACCCTCAAATCCCGGGGCCCTGAGGCTCGGAAGCAAATAAGATGGGTAGACAACATATAGGTTCGTAGGACTTAGTAAGCTTATAACCCGACTTACTAAGTCCCCTGATCCTCTCAGTAAAGCCTACAGACCCCTAAACCCTAAAGCCCCGAACCCTAAAACCCTGATCAGAAAACCTTAAGCCTTCTTTTCGGATCTGCGAGACGAAAAGAGAGACGTTAACAAAAAAAGCCTGAGGCCCCAAACCCTAAACCCTAGACCTTGATCCTTGAATCAGGTCTCCTTCGGAAACGAAGTTTTAAACAAATCCTTATCATTAAACCCTATAAACCCCAAACCCTAAACCCTGGACCCTGATCCTTGAATCAGGTCTCCTTCAACACGCTCCTCAAGCTCTGCGGCGAGCGTGGGGACACCGCCCTCGCGAGGAAGCTCCTCAAGGCTGCGGCTTAAAGGTTTGGTGTTGATTTTCGAAGGGTTTAGGGTGTAGGGTTTATAATTTTTAGGGCTTAGGTTTTAGGGTTTAGGATTTTGGTTTATATACTCTATAGGGCTGCTTTTGCTAGCATTTCGGTTTTGGCATAGTCCTCATACAGTTTCTTCTGGCTTCAGAGTTTAAGGGTTGTGTTTAAAGGTTTAGGCTATCGGACTGTCGGGTTTGTGAAAATGTCGGGTTTGGTTTAGGGTTTAGGGTCCTTTCACTCACGCCATCATGCACCCTTGACTCCCTGGTTCTTAAATACAGAATGGGAGACTATACTATGGCACCTTCAGGGACGATCATACGGTTGATGGTATAGCTCCTGCATTACTTCAAGGACCCTAGACTTTTGTAATGATGGTATAGTCCTTCTTACATATATGGGTAATGCAGGATATATATATATATATCATCATCATCATCCACCATATAGGGATCCATTCCCCCATACCCTACTATGAGCCAACAAAATGAAGTTGCTACATGTTCCGGCAGGAAATGCCGGAGAAGCACATTACGCCGGACATCATCAGCTACAATTCCGACGGTGCCTCAGAGAACGCGTGCTGTGGGCTTCAGACCGGGGGAGGCCCGACCCGCAGGCACTACCAGTGGAAGACGTTCTAACATCCCCCAAAGTCCGCAAAAGTACCAAAATCCTAATGTAGGAACCTGATTAAGAAACCCTGGCCCTATAACCCCAATATAATGGGATTCAGATAAGAAACCCAATAAAGACCCAAGGTTTCTAAATCCGGTTCCTACATTAAGCCTTCATTCCGAGCGACTTGATGACTCCGAAATGAAGCACTGAAGGCCCTCCATGCCGCCTCCACTGCCGGCGAACCCGAGCTCAGCGAAGGCCAGTGAAGCCAAAGATCTAGTTAATACGCGCATCTTTTTTGTTATTTTGTTTAAGATGTCATACCGCCTGACACTAAAGGTCGCTAGCGAACTGCGCCAAACCTTACTCTAAACCCTAAACCCTAAACCCTAAACCCTAAACCCTAAACTCTTTGGGGTCTTTGGGGCCAGATCTGATCCAGCTACCACGTGAAGACTTGTTGTTGTGTACTGCTTGCTATAGTCTCCTTAGGAACTCGGTTTTATTTTCCTTGTTAATAACTCCCAAGAGAATTTTAAAGACTAGTATTTTTATTATGGTTCTAAGGGGGTATAGCTTTATAGAACTATTTGGGGTGTTTGGGTTTGAGGGCTTAGTGCTTTCCAGAAAGAAGGACTGGTCTGGAATATACTATTTGAAGTCATGGCAGTAATCTAAATAGGGCTGTCCAGGTTAATAGTCAGAATTGCCATCGTCATAATCATTGTCACTGTCATGTTTGCCATTTGTTGTTATCATGCATGTCGTGGTCACCACCGTCATCACAATCATCATGATCATCATCCTTGCTCGTCTTGCGCTCAAGATTTGCAAGAAAAACAATCGCCATAGTCAAGAGTTTCATAGTGCGACTGGCTGGCTTCGTTTTCATAATCTTGCTCATATTCGCAGTCATCCTCACCGGCTTGATTGTTTTACCACTGCCACCATCACCATCATATGCCATCATCAGCAGCAGCAACGTCACCGTCGTCATAGTCGCTAGACCCCAAACGCTAAACCATCGCAAACCCCTAAAGCCTTAAACCCCAACCCCAAAAAGTTGTTGACGACAAGGAAATTTGCAGTGATACGGTTAGAAGAGTGGCCCTAAACTCTACACCCTAAACCCTTTAACCTCCAAACCCAAGGTCACTCAACCCAAAATCCTTTAACCCCTAAACCCAAGACCACTCAACCGAAAAGCTCTGAACTCCCAGTCCTAATCACTAAAGCTGTAAACCCTTGAACCTCTAGACCCAAATACAACTCAAAACAAAGCATCACCCTAGACCTTAAATCTCAAATATCACCCAACCCTCAAATTGTAAACAAAAGATGACCTAAGATATAAAACATCACCCTAATTTAAAACATCACCCGAAACCTCTAAACCCCACATCCCAAACCGCACGAAAACTCCCGTCTCCAGGGCTCTGCGCCGACATGGTGAGTGCAGGTCGGCAGTGATCAGTGTGTCAGAGTTGTGGGTTTAGGGGTTCCATCCTTCCATTGTTCGACATATGAGTCTATCTACTTGTCTGTCGATCTATCTGTTCACCTGCCTGTCTATCTATCTGTCCGTCCATCTGTCCAGTCCAGTTGTCTATCTGTCTTCTTGTCTACCTACCCCTTAGGGAGTTTCCGAATATAGGGGACGTTAGTATAGTAACCCTAAGTAGTAGGATCCATAATTTTCGGAAACTCCCATCAAGAGGCATCCATCTGGATGCTCCCAGCTTCCACAACGTCGCCCTGGCCTATGCCAAGGCCCAGCGGGCGGGTTTCGGGTGGTGGGGGGAGGATGGCTTAGGGTTCAGGGTCATTAAGGTTGGGCATTTAGGGTTTAGGGCTTAACCCCTAACCAGGGTTACGATTTGCTTATGTTGCTGTCAGCGTGATTACAAGAGATGACTATGAGATGACTATCAGGGCTACAATAGGGCTACTGTTCAGGGTTACGATATATACTCTACTGTAAGGTGTCTATAAGGTTGCCCTGAATTCCTTGGACCCCTAACGCTGGCGAAACCATCCATCTGTCTGTCTCTCTGCTTTCGTTCCTCTCTTGAAGAAGGTCTCTATGCGATAGGATACTAGGTTGCTCGGTAGTACTTTTGCCCTGCTTGTTTTGAGGTCCCCTTTATCAAAACCGAATGGTATGGACAAGGCCTTATTCTAATGGGGCTACTCAGGAACCTGGCGGTAGAAGACCACGAAGATGGTCGTAGGCAACTTTCACAGCGCAAGCCACATCACAGAAAGCCTAGGGTTTAGGGTTTTGGGTTTGGGGTTTAGGGTTTAGGGTTTAGGGTTTAGGGGTTTAGGGTTTAGGGTTTAGGGTTTAGGGGTTTAGGGTTTAGGGTTTAGGGTTTTGGGTTTGGGGTGTTTTCTTGGTGCACAGGCAGCTTCGAAGCTTGCGCTTCATGTTTTTTTGCATGGGTGGTTCTCTAAATCTAGGGTCCCTTTTTGGGTCCTTAATATAGAATACGGTAAAGGGGCCCCTGTTTTGACAACTAGCCACATGGGTAGTTCTCGAGATTTAGGGTCCCTCCGTAGGTCCCAGCAATAGTACGGCACCCATAAAAATAGGACCATAATTTAGAGAGCTGCCCACATGATCCCTGCCAACCTGAAGAAAAGACATGCAACCTGTTTGCTTTCACGGGATGTTTGCACATTCGCTGCGGTTCTGAGTCAGTGGCCATTCAGGCAGCCGCATGGAAGAGATCTTTGGATCTCATACCAACGCTGCGAGAGGCTGTCGCTGGTTGAAGTTTCCCTGAGACCCCTGGCACCCTAAAGCCTAAAGCCTCTACCCCTAACCAGAACCCCTAGAAACATAAAGCCTCAGCAAAGCCTAACACCTTAGCCTCGCATGTGCCTTCAACGGGCAATTCCTGCTTTCGGAGTTGGTTTACAACTTGTTTTTCTGATCCCTAAATCCGATTCCTGTATGCATATCTACGTGCAACAGGTGCATGTATACATTTAATTATACATATGTATCCGTATAAGTTTATATATAAACATAACCGTGGCAGTGTTGGTTTATTGTTCATGTGCAGGGTCTTCCGGTCTTTGCAATGGGTCCTTGCCAGAGGCCCGAGGCTCTGCGAAACACAGGCCGCTCCCCCCCCCCCCAATCTCGCTTTTGACAACTAGTTCTTCCTAGTCTCACCGTCGTTGACATACTGAAGTAACTCCCAGAGAGAAGGATACCGCTTGATCAAGCAGGTGATCTTAAATCATAAGACTGGTTGGGAGGTTTCTTATTTCCCTAGATCATGGTATAAGAACCCTTCCTTGTTCGAAGCTGTTCCTTATAGACGGAGTGTGGGGCTACCTGGATTGTTGCTATGTTAAGAAGGGCAAGCCTGAAAACCTTCAGCCCAAACACGTCTGACTCTTGAAGCCGTAAACCCTAAGTCCCTAGAGCCTATCCACACTGACACACCTGCAACCCGAGACCCCAAAACCCGAAGTAAAAAGCTCACTTACTACCCTAAGCAGACTCTGTGCCACCCAAACCACAAAGCCCTACAACCAGACCCCAACACGCGAACTATGCATCAAACCCGAATCCAAACAAAGTCTAGGACCCAGAGTCAGCCCGTATTCCATTTTTAGGGTTTAGGTTCCCTGAAAGCTCCCTCTAAACCAAAAAGGGCACCCTTTTTTTTCCTAGGTTACTCTTAGGTCCAGAGGTCGTCTGGGTTGTTCAGTGATACAACTTGCCTGTTCAATCTTTCTGTGTTTCCGTCATCAAAAGGCCTCCACAAGCATGTGTTTTTTGCCCACGGAGTGCGTGAACAGCCTGATTACCTGCTTGTTGCAAACTCTAAACCCGTAGACCCCTGGAGTTACGAGTAGAGCCCTCATGGTAACCCCTATAGTACCCCCTACATTGACCAACCCTTCAAGCTACATACTCCAAGCAGAGGCCGGCGTGGAGCCCACGGATGCTTCCTATCGCATTGCGATGCTGGCGGCCGTGGCTACCAAGCAGGCGGTTCAGGGCTCCAGGGCGCGGAAAGAAAACAAAGGGGCTTAGAGCTTAGGGTGTGGGAGTTTAAGGTCCCAAAGTCCATTACCGAGTAATTGCGGAGTATACCGGACAGTATTTGTGGGTTTATTGTGATGATCTTGGGCTCTCTAGGTGAGGATGCCAGAAAGGGGGCTTGAGGCTTAGACGATGTTTCCGAATAGGGGCTTGTAAAAGTTGAGGTTCGGGGTCGGGAAGTTTCGGACAGAAGTATCAAACCGGATGAGGATCACCGGACCTAGGCCGAAGCACCGGGCACCAGATCTGACAATTAACTCTAAACGTTCAACCGCAGGATACCTTCGTGGAAGACGAGTCGAGTCGTACCCCAAAATGTGTAGGACTCTGGCCACAGCACGATCTTGCAAGGCGGAAACTCGCACTGAAGCATGCGCGGCAGAGCACTAGTCGAAGCACATTTTCGTCAGACGGTGCGCGCGCGCAGAGCGCGCGACAGGCCCCGCAAGTACACGTGGCATTCGAGTAAGATTTGGAATTACCTAAACCCCTAAACCCTAAAACTTACACCCTGAACCTTAAACTATAGACCCTAAACTCTAAACCCGAAACCTTAATCGCCAAACCTATAACCCCCAACCCCGACCCTAAACTCTAAACCTTGCCAACTCCTACCTTGAGTTTCACAGTTGAGGGCGAGATGCCAGGCGCGCCGGATCTTCGGAAAGGGAGTGCAATTCAACTTTAGGATTTGGGGTTTGGGCTTTAGGGTTCAACTTAACAAGCAATCACCTTACCAGGTGCCTCTCATCAAGGAGCTGCTGGCAGAGGTCCGCGCAAGTCCGTACGCGGGGAACGAGGAGCGGTCGAGGAGGGTGTTAGCTTAGGTCTTAGGCGTTTGGGGTTAAGGGTTTGTTGAATGTGACAGAAATTTGTGGGCTGTGAAGGGGTTCCATGAGGGTTTGTATGAGGTCTGCAAGCATGTTAGAGGGTGGAGCTTCACGGGTTTTGAGGGTTTAAAGCCCTAAACCCTAAACCCTATATAAACCTGTCGATGTTAGTTTTTGGAGGTGTTGATTCTCAAGCATCGGGGGACCCACGAGTCGTGGGTAGGGTAGCGTTTTCAAAGGATCAGGGGACTTAGTAACCAGGGTCATAAGTCAGGCAACAAGAGTTATATCTCCTTCATAACCCTAATGAAAGTACTTATAAGCCGACTTACTAAGACTAACTAAGTCCCATGATCCTCGAAGTATTATAAGGGTACTGGTAAATCTACCTTGAAACCCGGTGCATACGTCCCTTAGTCCGCAGTTGGGCATGCTGATCGTGCTGCCGGTCTAAGTCTTATGAGGGCTTCTGACGCCGTATAGGGTTCCCAGACCCCCGGAAGGATCCAAAAAGTAGATCCCTTAATGGGGCTCCTATAAAGTACCCTTAGTAGTATAAGTATAGGGCCCCAAATTAGGGGATCTACTTTCCAGATCCTCCCGAGGTCTGGGTTCAAGCTGTCGTGACATGCTAGGTTCAGCTCGACCTTGCAACGGCGGCTTGGAAAGTGGTTGCTGTCAGGGATGCAGTGCCTCGCAGATTTCGAGGTGTGCCATGATTTACAACCTTGACAAGTTAGCGACATGGTCATGTCAGAAGCAAACCCTTAAACCACATACGCTAAACCCTAAACCGAGTCCAAAACCTGAACCTTCAACTTGGAACCCTGATACAAAAAACAAGCCAGTCTGAAGTCGTGTCGCTGTTTTTCCGTCCTGACTGGTTGCATTCTCAGGTTTTCAATCGTATAGGATTTGGCTCGATGCCCATGAGAGTGTGCAAGTGAGTATGGTCCCAGGAGTTGTCATAACACACCACAGCTGCTGCACGAGTCGGAACACCTTCCTGCACGCTGAGCCCGCGATCTTACAGCTTTCGACAGTCAACTCATTCTACGGTAAATCTCCACCAATCTTAAACCCAACATGCCTGGCCTCAAACTCCAAAAGCTCCCGAAATTTGCTCAGGACATCTACCGCCTGGCACTGACCAGTCTCATGGCTTTGGATCCCGGCAACCCCAAGTAGTGCCTCGTGCAAAGGGTTGGGAGCTTCGGCCATCTTGATAAGACCTGCCTGGACCCTATAGGAAACCTACATGTGTTAGGGGTCCCTACATATGATTTCCGTATACAGGTCCTTAGGAAATGCATCTGTGTTGAGGGTCTTGCATGAGGTCCAGGGTTGTTTGTGCCTCCTGGTTTGTAGGCCCATGACCCATAAAAGGAGTAGAAAGAAGGCTGGAGCATTGTTCTATCCGTGGGATAAGCATGCTGCAGTAACGATTCATCCCGCAGCTACTTTACATGTGTCCGGCTTCTACTCTGAGGGATGGCCTTCACGCTTGAACGAACCCCTTGCCAATGCATGGAAGCTTCGAACCCAGCTGCTTTGGAGGCTTAGGATCAGTCAGAAAGCCCAAAACCCACCCGAAATTTGGAACAGGCATACCTCTTGAGTGTTCCAGGTTTAGTCTCCATCTAGGGTTCAGGGTCTAGCGCAACCCTAGACCCTAAACCCTTGTAACACCCAAAGCTCCATGAGCCCTTATAGTAGATACTTAAGCCTTGAAGGGCTCCCTATATGCGCACTTCAAGGCCAAAGTATATACTATATGGGTACATGGAACCTTAGGGACATAGAAAGGATCCTTCCACATGGCGTATTTCAGGGAGGTTGGGCTCTCTGATATCAGCCCCTATGGGTCCAAGTACCTATTAACGATACAATGCACTTCCCTCACTCAGTACTAACCTACTGCTCGGTTGTAGGGTTTTGGGTCTAGGGTCTACAGTTCCGAGTAGTATACTAAGCCCGGATTCCCAATCGTTAGGTACTTCGGAGCAGTTGCCTGAGCCCCTAGGCCCTAAACCCTGATCCCTAAACGAAACCCTAAACCCAAATCCCCAACCCCTCAACCCCAACCCCTAAACCCCGAATCACTAAACCCAAAACACTAAACCCTTTGTAGGGTTTAGGGTTTAGCCAACAGTCTAAACCCTTTGGGTTTAGGGTTTAGGGACGTCGGACCCTTCGGGAACCCTGTGGAAAGCTGTACAGCCAGATCGGCTTCCTTCGAAGCTGAGGGACCCTTCGCGATAGCCCAAAAGTGGCTGCTGCGGTTTAGGGTTTCGGGTTGAGGGTTTATTTGCAGTAGGACCCCGAAAGTACGTAGAATACTGGCCTTTTACAGGGGTTGGGCCACTATTTTACATAGTTTTGGTTGTTTAGGTATTAGGATTTTGGGTTGAGGCCCTAAGTAAATTGCTGCTTGAGCGACGCAACGTTTAGGGTTTGGTAGTATAGTTTGAGGTTGCAGATCACTGGCTTTCCCCACATGTTCTTCCGACCTGGTTTGGGATCCTCACCTCATTTGCGAAAGGTTTGTCTTGTGCACAATGCACCCCGAAAACCCTCCAGTCATTGAGGCCTGTGTGCGGCTGCTGCTGCTACTAATTACTATTACTGCAACAACAACAACAGCAGCAGCAACAACAACAACAACTACTACTACTACTACTACTACTACTACTACTAGCTACAGTCTCGGCTTATTGATGATATTGGCAGGAGCTTAGGTCCTAACCATCCAAGTCAGCTGATAGCTGGGAGTTTCAGAACTACGGAGCCCCAATGACGACGCTCCTTTTGTAGGATGCCACGGTTCAGCGCTTGCCAAGCTTTTCAGAGTCGACGCTCCTTATCAAGACAACCTCCTGTTTTAGGACGCTTGTGTTGGAGCTCCGCACTTATATTGGCCATGCAGTGGCTCTCAGTATGCAGGGTAAATGAACACATAACTAATTGAGATAGTATATACATCTTTACTCACATAGTTTTTACCCAGGGTATCCTTCAGCCTCACGAGCCTCCGGACGAAGAGCTTGTCGAGCTTGTCGAGAACGTTAACGAAATGAATTAATTAGATTCCGATCAACTCGTCCCAAGAAGGAACAAGAGAAAGTGTAAGGTTTGGCCCCGAATTTGCTGTTTAGGGAGTGGAGCTGTTTAGATATGCTTAAGCACCAGCTGAGTATCTGCAAAGGAGCGCTGCAATTTCTTGCAGCTGAAACACCCCCGAGACTACCAAACCCGCTGACATAGTTATGTACGTAGACAGATAAGATAAGCAGATAGATAGATAGATGGGGCGATTTCAGATTTTCTTGATTACTTCACTGTGTTTGTAGAGGCCTGAACACATACATGCATGTGTTCGTGTGTGCGTGTGTAGGTATATTATTATGCACATACATCTATGCACGTATGTCACATGTCGCATGTATGTGCATAAATCGATGGCACAAATTACACAAACGCTTATGCTGATTGTTCCATTCCTGGATTTTTCTGGCTCGGGCGCGGTGTTGAACAGTTTTGCGGTGCGGGGATCACGCGTGGAACCCAGCATACCATTAGTTCTCCAAGACCCAACCTTGAAACTTTTTGGGTTTGTATATTCTAGTAGTAATCTGAAAGTTTAACCTTTTATCTCCCTGGCTGGTTTCACTTTTCAAGTATGCCCTCAAATTCCCCGGTGCTTAGCACGGAATGGGGGAATGGGATCCCCATAGTAGTCCCGATACAAACCCCAACAGCAGTCCCAATAATCCATTCCCCGATTCCCTACTAAAAACCAGACAGCCTGTTAAGAACCCTGAACCCCTGTAGTATAACCCTTCGGTAACCCTTAAATGCACCTTTAAAGGAACCCCAATTCCCTGCTACGCACCAAGGAGCCGAGCTTTGAGCCTGAAAACCCTTAGGGTTTAGGGTTTAAGGCTCGGGCTGCTTTTGCTCGGAAACGGCTCAAGGTTTGGATTCAGGGTTTGGGGCTTAAGGTTTAGGTTTTCAGGTTTTGGGTGCAGGGCTTGTTGTTTAAGGTTTAGCGTTTCTAGGATGCCCAGTAGTACCCTTATTCCCTTTTTGTAGTCCTAGGTGCCTTATAAAGTGACCCTTTACCAAAAAGGGAGCCCTTTTTTATTCCTAGGTTACTGGGCATCCCAAGTTTAGGAGGCTTTCACCTTGAGCTCAGTACAGTTCTCGTTGTGGAAGAGCCGTATGTATTCCCAAAGGTCAGCTTTGTGGTTCCTTTGAGGAACCGGGCAAGGGGTTTAGGGGGTTTGGGTTTAGTGGGTTTAGGGTTTAGGGGGTTTAGGGTTTCGGGTTTAGGGGTTTAGGGTTTAGGGCTTAGGGTTTGTATGTGAAAGTCTCAGAGTTTCGTTTATTCGCGGTCTGCAGAATTTTGCAGCATGGTCGTTAGGGTGCTAGGGATTCAAGTGTATCCTCCTGGCAACACCATGAAATGCTCGTCCATCAGCAGCAGGCATGCTACTATGCCTCGGAACTGCTAGCAATCAGATTCCAACGAGCTAAAAGTAGGTATTGTTTATTTTGTAGACTTTAGGCGCCAAATAGCCTCAATCCGCAAGAGTCAAGAACAGGGAATCCCAGCACTAGTTGTCCTTAATCCGGCTTGCAACTTGTTGAGGTTTACTGTAGGGTTTAGGTGGGTCATCTAGCAGCCGAGTAGTTACCAATACTATGTTGGTGTCTTTATTACACCAAAACCCTACTCTAGTTACAAGGCCCCCCCAATTAGGGTTCAGGGTTTAGGGTCTAAGGGGGCAGAGTTTAGGGGGGTTCGAGTTGCAGTTTGGGGTTCAGGTGTTAGGGTAGGCTTCGCTATCTCATGTCCTCAACCTTCAACAAATGAAGCCCGCAGTCAGTCTATGTCCTACGTGCATAGGGTCGCGCACGACACGGCAGCAAGCTGGTGATATGTCCAGGCTTTGTTTGCAATGTTTTGCAGCATGTCATACTCAAAGCAGAGACCAGCATAAATCAACCGTAAAGCCTACCCTGAAATCGTAACCTGAACCCTCAAACCCTAAACACTAAACCTGAATACCCAACCCCTAAACCCTCCTTCGCATAGAGGCTCGTAGCTCCCAGAGTTTTTCGGGGTCCCGAAGGATCATGCCGGGCTCGTCTCATATCTTAGCAGGGAGCGAAGGAACCGCTTGTTGGAGCCCCAATCAGATCCTGAGAACATTGCATGAACCCCTGAGCCCTAAACCCGAATCCCTTAGGCCGGAACCCTAATCCCGGAACCCTAAGCCCTAAACCCCTAAAACCTGAACCTCTGAATCCCTAATCCCTAAACCCTAATCCCTGCACCCTGAACCTCCAAATCTCTGAGGCCAAGTGCCGGTGGTCCCCATGACACTTGCCGACTATGGCGTGCTCAGAGTGCCGTGGATGAGATCATGAAACAACACGCCCAGTTAGCAGGGTGCAGGGCTTTAGGGTGTCGGGTTTGGGTTTAGGGTTACGCGATTTGGAAGAGAAGGCTTAATGTTCTGAAAGTATGCGGGGAGCCAGAAGCAACACTAGTATATACAAGGCTACGATTGCATACTTCGAGGTTCGAAAAAATGCACCCTAAACCCTAAAGTCTGAGCCCCCCAGCGCAAGCAATAGAAGGCTGAACAAGTACCAACACGTTCCTCAGGGCTCCGTGATTCAGCTATGCTACAACATACCCGAAACCCCCTATTCTATTTGGTAAGTTTGTTCTAGATCCCTTGCATTGTTCCAAAGAACCCTCTCACTGTACTTTAAATGCCTTCACTGTACTACAACATACCCCCAACCCATCACTGAAAGCATGAAGACAAGATTTTCAGTGCCAAGCTCATTTCCCTTCCTGCGGCTGCATAACCCTGGGGATCAAAATCGCCCACAAGCCTTAAATAGTATGGTCTTTGGGCCCAAAAGCCTTAATATATGAGTGCTTAGATCCCTAGGGAAAAGTATTGGTGATTATTTAGGCCCCTACATTGAATCCTTGTAATAAACCTTATAGTAGCCTTTATAGTTCCTACAAGGGTTCCTATAACGGTCCAGGCGAGGGCTCTTGTAGGGGTGGTTTGGGGTTTAGGGTTTAGTGCTTAGGTTTCATCTAACTATGGTTATGAATTCTGTCTGTAGCTGGGATTTTGGGATTCAGAGAGCACTTCAAGGTGCAGGTGGTGGAGGATTTGGGGTCGTGCTCCTGAGAATTTCCCGCCAAAACAGCCCAAAGCCTGGACCCAAACCCGAGAAAAGAGAATCGCAAAACCTAACCCTGCTTTAACCCAAATAACCGACCTTTTTAAAAGGATTTGTATAAGAAAGCCATAATAAGGAATCCTAAAAAGGCAGGTTTCTTAGGGTCCAGGTAAACCTTTGGCCCAAAGTGCCCTAAACCCTAAGCCCTAAGCTTAAGCTGCAGAGAGAGAGGGCCATTGCATGTAAACCAAAACCTCAAGGTGCCCTACTTGGGGGATTCATGGGACTTTGTAAGTAGGGTTATAAGTACCTTAATTAAGGTTATAAGTAGGTATAACTATAGTTACCTTACTTACCACCCTACCTACTGAGTCCCCTGATCCTTTAAGTAAGCCCCAAAAGCCCAAAGAAGGGTGCAACACCCGAAGCCCAAGGTAGTCCTCGCCGAAGATGAGGACTAGAGCGGGCATGTATAGGAACTAGTGTTCTAGGGTTCAGGGCCTTGGGTTGAGGGGGTATATTATTATGAGTTGAGGGATTCGGCTTCTGGTATCTAGTCTAGGGTTAAGTATTCAGTGTGCATAGGGATTAGGATTTAGGGTTCTAGGGTTGCGGGGGAATTTTAGTTTAATAGTCATCTGATAGGAAGGATGCTGGGATGTGCCATCCACCGGTCCCTACCTAAACCGCTCTGACTCCAAAGCGCCCCTGAACCCTTTAAAAAAGGCATGAAAACATAGAGACACTATCTGTATCACCATTCCCTCACAGAGAAAGAGCAAGCTAGTCAGCTAGTCTGCACGTGTAGTTGTTTATAGCAGGGTCACGTCCAGGAGATGTTCGCAGAGCTTGCTGTATCTGCTTTGGAGCAGCTCGGCGATAAAAGTAGGAAGACGAGCCTGGCCTCAGCTAGTGAAGCTAGTGACCACAGGCAGACCCGAGCATCTAGAAAGTCTGAGCTGTTCGGGCATATCCAGTGTTAAGTAGGTTCCTTTCCTACCATGACGAAGGTGGCGCGCTGTATAGACAATCCCGAAATGCCTGACGAGCTCCAACTTTCAATCTCATCTGTTTCTTCGGATCGACGGCTTGTAGTCGGTTGCAGTGTGGACTTTCCGAATTATGTCGTTGTGTTTCGGTAGACGCCGCCTGATGAAAAAAGTAATATCCGGTTCGATACGATAATGAAAAAATGAATCATTCAGGCTCCTTTGTCAATTCCGGATGTATGGTTTAGGCGGCATTGAATTGAAAACAACAGCCACCATAACCTAGGAGTGGGTAACCTTTTACCTTTCTGGGGTAGGAGAGTCCCTACATAATCCCTATATACCAAAAATGGTTAACCTTTAGTTGCCCATGATGCCCGACAAGGGCTTTGGGGTTTAGGAGTTGGAGGCGGCTTGGGAGTTCGGGATTTGGGGTGTTTAGAGTAGTGTATTGAGTTCAGGGTTTGGATAATAAGTACAGCGACCGTCGTGGCGAAGGTCAGGCTCACCTCAAAACTTAACTCCTCAGCCCAAACAGCCACACCAAAACTCCGCAGAATTATGGGACTTGCGAAGCCGAAGGCGACAAATGATGGTTTAGGGTGTTTTTTAGGGTTTTAGGGTTTTAGGGTTGTAGGGTTTTAGGGTTTAGGGTTTGGGGTGATCCGATGCTTCGGGAGGTTCAGATAATTATAAGGGATCCTACAAGACCGCAACGAGGACCCCTAATCCTTAAACCCTAACATTGACAGCTCCATGTCTTGAAAACTCAACGCAACGCTAGGGGCTTTCGTTTAGGGAGTGATGACCAAAATGCGACACTTAAAAATAATAACAGCCTTTCAGTCCTATTGAAATATGGTACAATCTCCAACCCTGAAGCCTTAAGTCATAGCCCCAATCTCTAGTTATTAAAGTCTATCTGGGGGTTTCCGAGAGTATGGGACCCTAATATAGTACCCTAAAATGTAAGGTCCTTATCATAAGGACCCCAAATTAAGGTACGGGCGACGTACCCCTATTTTTCGGAATCTGAACCCTTATAGAGCCTTTAAAGGAACCCTTATAGTACTATCCTTATAGTAACTCCTTAAAGGAACCCTAAGGTACCCCAATTGTCGGAAACCCCCATCTGATGCCGAAAAGTCCTAGATTTGCAGCCAAATGAGACGCAAAACTCCAAAATAAACAAGACCCTCCCCCTGAACCCTAAACCCTTAGCCCCAAACCCTACGGAGATTTGAGGGACTTTAATGGGTTTTTGCATTTAAGGTGTTAGCCTCTTATAAGGTTTTTTGGGTTTTGAATATGAAATAAACCTTTTCTGGGCTAGGGCACTCAGCCCCAAAACCTTACCTTAAACTCTAAGCTTAACGGAAACATCAACGGACCCTTAAAGCCTTTTCAAAAATCCCGAAGTCCCACAAGCCTAAATCCTTGAACCCATACGCGATCCCTACAGAGCTCGGTAGACCTACCGAAATCCCTTAACCCGTTTTGATTCCCAAAGTGATAAAAGCATCCCTGACACCCTACTTAGAGGATCATGGGGCTTAGTAAGTAGCGTTGTAAGTGCCTTAATTGAGATTATAAGTAGATATAACTATAGTTACCTTACTTATATCCCTACTTACTAAGTCCCTGATCCTCTAAGTAGACCCTAAACCCTAAACCCTGTATATCCCTTTACAGAACCCTATAGATCCCTTTAATAAGGAGCCCTTTAAGGCACCCTGTAAGTAGTTTCTAAAAGCATCCTTGACACCCCCGAGTCGCCAGAGCTGAAAGGTCCCATGGCTTTCCAATGGAGAACCTGAGTTTAGCAGACGACGGGGTGCAGGCCCTGTCACACATAGACCCACGGCTGCAGTTAGGCTTTTTGGGCTTGAGCTGCAGGTATGTAGTATGAATTAGGTTTTTGGGTTTGAGCTGCAGGTATGTAGTATGAACAGCACGTGAGCATGTCTGGTTCCAAATCGTGCGTGGATTCTGTGTTCCATTTCGTCAGGTTCGTTGAGGCTACTTCTAATCTTATCAACATGGGAGTTTCCGACAATTGCGGGTACCTCGTTTTCGGCTAAGGATCCTACTATTTGGGGTACTATATTACTTAGAGGATGATGGGACTTAGTAAGTAGGGTTATAAGTAGTAGGGTTATAAGTAAGGCAACTATAGATATATCTAAACCCTAAACCCTAAACTCTAAACCAGGGTTCTTGGTCATGGCTTTTGGGTTTGTGGTATTCTGGTAGGGTTTAGAAACTTCCCAGAGAGCGCAATACCTCTTAATTAAGGAATATAGCTTAAATCAGATAGTATCAAGCCCTATATAATGTTCGCCATATTCTTTTTTTCCCCTATAGAACCCTTATAGATCCCTTGAAGGATCCCTTTAAGGAACCCTTTAAGGAACCCCTAGGCCTTAACCCACAGTCCTTAATTAACGGGTATTGGGCTCGGTGGGTGAAGGGTTTAGGTGACCCAGCAGTATCTGGGTCATTGTGGCATCAAAGAATTCGTTGGCAAAGGCATCAGGCCAAGGACTACACCAGAAGCCCAAAAGTTGGAACCCCACTAGCCTCAATCCTTAAGAGTAATGTATAGGGAATCCCAGCACTATTTGGCCCTAATCCGGTTTCCAACTTTATGGGGAGTACTGTATGGTTGGTGATATGAATCTGCATTACCCATAATATGGGCTTAGGGCTTTTAGGGTTTAGGGTTCGGGGTTTTCGGGCTTGTGGCTTAGGGCTTAGGGTATGATATAAATCCTTAATTACTCATAATAAGGAATATACCATAATTCCCACAGTCTAAGGCAAGGTCATTAAGGTAGTGCATGGTTTATATCATCAACAGTGGGCTTTGTGGAGCTGCTTCAAATCCTCGCAAAGCTCTTTTCCAGGATCCTTCAAAAGATGAACTGAGGAAGGAACGGGAAGAGCAACAGTCTAAAGCTCTGCGTGTCGAACTTGATGGGAAGCTGGCTGCTGCAGAGAGCAGTAAATTGCAGGCCATGTGCAAGCTTGTTGACGGTCCAACAGGCCCGCAGTCTGTTCCTGATGCAGCAGGCACAGCAGGCCCACTGCCTGATCCCACTGCTGGCCTGAGTGTGGATTATGGGAAACCGGCAGCCAGAGAAGAGAGGAACAGGATCAAGGCAGAAGCCAAGGCAAAGGCTGCTGCTATGGCACAGGCTCGTCATGGCAAGGGATCCCTCACTGGGTCAGCGCATCAACATCTCCCGTTCTCACACTTTGGGGCGGGCAGGTCACTCTGTAAAGGCCCTGGTGATAGTATGTATGCACGTGTGTACAGATATATGCATGTATACATATGTACATACGAACTTTTCGGGGAGGGGGGGCTTAGCAATCCTGGCACCTTGTAGTCCCTGAGTTAACGGAGTAAAGCCTGTACTTTTGGAGCAGGGCTTTAATCCCGGAAGCCGGACGACATGTTGTAACATAACAGGCCCCATAAACCAACTAGCATGACATATGATTTGCTCTTCTTAGTTGCGGGATTTGGGGCTCTGTGTATGGGAGAACTCCCTTAACTCTACACCGTGAACCGAAAACCTTGAAAGTAGAAGCTAACAAGGTGGAGCACTACAGTAGAAGCCAGAAAGTTGGAACATCATTATCCCCATTCCCTTAAGGTAAATAGGGGATCCTAGCACCAATCCTTCTAACCCATGTCCTAACTTTCTGGGGTTCACTGCGGTATCCCCCATCCCCATAGCCTACAGCAGTCGGAGATTCAGCACGGTACTGTTTCTTCATGACGCAAGCCTCTTGTGCGAAATTAATATAATTCCTTTAGCCTTTACATCATAAGCACATATTAACTCCTGTAGCGAACCGGTCTCGAACCCATAAGAACCCTACGGCCCTACTTATCATTCAAGGCCTTTGAGACCATAAAACAGGAAACCTTTTCATGAAGGGATGTGAAACCCTTTGAAGACATGGTAGAACCCAGAAACCCAGAAGCACCTTGTAGATCACGGAGAACCCCTGCACCAACCAATTCAACAAGGCCTTGAAATCCCGACAAAACTCTGAACCGTAAACTTCCAAAACCCTTAACTTCTTAAACCCTAAACCCCTGAACCATAAAACCCTAAACCCTGCACTTCCGAAACCCCCTAAACCCTAAATCCCTAAACCAGAAAACCCTAAACTTCCTAAACTTCCTAAACCCTAATCCGATCGTTAATGAATAGAAGATCTGCGAAATCCCCCCGTCGCCGAGGACCGACTCCAGGCGGAGGACGGCGACCGTTTAGGTTTTACGGGCTGAACTACTTGAAGGATCATGGGACTTAGTAAGTAGGGCTCCTTAAAGGGGTCTATTTTTTGGGCGCGTTAGGGGGATCTATAGGGTTTAGGGTTTAGGGTCTACTTACAGGATCATGGGACTTGGTAAGTAGGGTTATAAGCACCTTAATTAAGGTTATAAGTAGATATAACTATAGTTGCCTTCCTTATAACCCGACATACTACGTCGCCTGATCCTTTAAGTAGGATGCCCAGTGGTACCCTGATTCCCTTTTAGTAGTCCTAGGTTCCTCATAGAGTTACCCAATACCAAAAAGGGAGCCCTTTTTATTCCACGTGCAGAGATGGTTTCTGCGTTTCCTGTTTCACTAGGTGCCCTAACTTCGCCAAAAGGCTCAAGTCTTTTTGTGGGCGGCCTTGTACGTCTCGTGCTTTGAATACTGAGGCCAACGATGCCAGGTCTATCATTCTGGAAATCCAGAACCTTCTTCTTAAGTTGAGCTAGTCCGGCTCCCCTCTGTGACATGACCGCTCTTTGAGACGTGTGGAGCCCTTTTTATTCCTAGGTTACTGGGCATCCTAGTTACGTAAGCCTTTGGGCATTTGGTGTTCAAGGATTAGGGGCGTAGGGTTTAAGGCTTAAGGTTCAGCCAGGCGGAGGACAGTTTAGGTTTCAGGGTGCAAGGGTCGGGGGGGGGGGGGGTTAAGGTTCAGGTTTAGAGTTTTGGGGTTAAGTGCCGGGTTTAGGGGTTTAAGGCTTAAAGTTCAGGGCTTAAGGTCTGTTTTATGGGGCCTAAGCAATTAGATAAGTGATACGACTGATAATCCGAATTCCGCAGGGTTCCTGAGTATGAGCAGTGTGTTTAATCCGTTTGCTTGGTTGGGGTTTAGGGTTCAGGCTCTTTTGTTCCGGGATTGAAAATGGTCTAGAGGGTTTCAGGATTCCAGCAGGGGGTTGTATAGTTAGGGCAGCTGCGGATTGCTGTTTGAAGGTTAGCGGCAGGTTGGAGACCACAAAACGCTGTCACACCTCACTCTATCTGTTTGTCTATCTATCCTATATCCTATCCTATATATCTGTCTATAGTATCTACCTATCTATCTATGTAGCCATCTATCTTCTACATATATACATCTGTTTCTAGGCATTAGGGGGGATTAGGGCTAGAGGTCAATAGGGTTTAGGGGGCTTGTTCGAAGCCTGGTTTGGAGAAAAGAAAGGCCTTAAATTTCAATGCCTCGTACACCAGCGCACCATTGCTTCGTTAGCTCGACCCTAATCCCAACACCCCAAACTGCAAAATCCAAAACCCCACGCCCTACACCCCCAATACTGCAAATCCGTAAACTCGAGTGCCCCAACCCTCAACCGTCAAGGATCCAACTGTTCCGATTCTGGCCTTCCTCGACGCCTGGATCTCAGCTCCGCTAAATCCAAGGCGAAACGTGTGGGATGGGTTTAGGGTTTTAGCATGCAGGTTTTGGGGTTTAGGGTTCAGAGAGCCCAAGACCCTGAACTAAGGAATCGTAAAAGTGTACCAAGGAGCCCAAGACCCCTGAACTAAGGAATAGGACTTAATCAGGGTATGAAGCGCCCTATAATTTAGCATATATTCCGTAATGAAGAGGTATTGGGGATCTCCGGAAAAGTATTGTGATGGTTTCTGCGGTTGAGGGGTTTTGGGGTAAGGGTTTTCGAGAAAACACAGAGCCTACGGAGATATTATTGTGGCTGATGATACTCTGAATACGGAGTCATAATAAGGATGGTCTTTCGGGACTTCATTCCATGATGGTTGTATATCAAGTATGGACCGTCTGGATTACGGCTCAATCGTCCCTGTACTCTGAAACCCTCTACTGGTCTCATCTTCATGTTATACCCTAAACATTAAACCCTAGACCCTGAACCCTAAAACCCCTAAAGGTTTCGGGTTTGGGTTTCAGGTTTCCTGTGTTATGGGTGAAGCATAGAGAAAGACCCCGACAAGAGGTGGGGACTTCCGTGTCCAAGGGTTCGCAGTTTGGGGTCTGTCTGAGCTTCCTCTATTGCAATGCGCATCTCCCCAAACCTCCCCAGCATATGCCCTCATCTAACAAAAACCCAATGCCCTACAAACCTTACCCCTAAACCCAAATTCTTAAACCCTCAACCACTCATGTAATCAGAAGCCCTGAACTGAACCATCCTTGGAAGAACCATAATTTTACACTCTAAACCCAAATCCCCAAACCCTCATCCCTAACCCCTAAAGCCCCACTCCCTAAACCCTGATCCCTCGGAAGAAAATTGTTCATCCCCATTCCCTAAACCCTATAATCCCTGTAAACCCTCATCCTTTACGAAAATGAACCCTCATCCCTAATCCCTAAGCCTTGCAGGTTCGGATGCCCAATCTGGACGGAGAATCCGCTGCGGGGCCTCTCAGGATCAGTGGAGGGTCGAGGGTTTTGGGTTTAATAAAGGAGGGCTTTGGGTTTAAGGTTGTCGGAAGGAATCGGAACGGTATCGCCTTATGCCCGTAGACCTAAACCATGAGATAACCCCCCCCCCCCCCCCCCAACAAAAAAACTAGATTTTAGCAATTGTGTATCTTCAGTGTCTTAGATCACCAATGCCTAACCTTGGAACTTTTTGGGCTCCTATAGTTTAGTAGGAATCGGAAAGGTTAACCTTACATTTTTTGTGGCTTGCGGTAGTAAGGTTTTGTGGGTTTAGGGTCGAGCTGTGAGGACGCCCGCCTCACAGGGAAGGATCCCTGGCTGCGTGGGGTCAGATAGCATAGGCTGCTTTACTTATATGGGAGTTTCCGAAAATAGGGGTACCTTATTTGCGGGTCCTTATAATAAGGATCCCTCTATTTAGGGTACTATATTAGGGTCCCCTATTTTCGGAAACTCCCATATAGCGGTTGCAAGAAAACCACAAGCCTTTGCCTGCACAAGACAAACCATCAAAGCCCTCATCCCCGAAATCAGTTTGGGAGAGAAGAGGGTCAGAAACGCTAAACCCCTAGACCCTAAAACTCTATTCCCTAAACCCAGATCTTTTGGCTAAGATTGGATTTTGATCTTGGGTTGCACTTTCCTGATCCGTGATGTCTCAATATAGCATTCCCCCGGTCATCCCTGGCTCCAAACCCGAACGAGCTCGGCCGGACCACTGCTGCGTGGCTCATGAGGCAAACCTTGCAAGAACAGGGCTTAGATTTGGGTTCCGGGCGCAGGCCACAGGCTCGTGATTGAGGTGTGGAATATCTTCATTGCGAGTTCGCCGAAATTGTGCCGAGCATTCCGGCTTCGGGGTTTGGTGGGATTTAGGGTTTAGGGGTTGCAGCCAGGTTTTAAAGAGATGCCGGCCATTCAGGGCAGCACTGCATGGATCTCCGGTGCGGCGCAGGCTGCCGGCCGTTTGAGTGGGGGTAATTTGGGTAAGTGAAATCCTTACCCCAACTCGCAAACCTCAAACCTCAACCCCTAAACCCCAAACCCTAACCCTTAAACCCATTTAAAGCCCTAAACCCTGACCCCTAAACTGTGTTGAAGCCCTGCGGTTTTGTTTTGGGTCCTCTACTTAGAGGATCAGGGGACTTAGTAAGTAGGGTTAAGGGTAAGGTGACTATCGTTATATCTACTTATAGCCTTCATAAAGGTACTTGTAACCCTGCTTACTAAGTCCCATGATCCTCGAAGTAGTTCCTTAATTAACGCGTATTGGGATCTCTGGGTAGAACCCTTATATAAGGATCCCCCTCTTGAAACCCAGTAATAAGGAAAAGGCCGGAAAAGGGCTACCCTTATTATGATGGGGCTAGTCATGAACCAGGAGTAGGTGTCGGGGCTCAACTTGACCCGGTGCCCCTTTTGATGTTGGTTTCCCCTTTCTCAAAGCTGAGTCAATGAAGAGCTTGCCCTTTTTTGTTCTAGCCCATATATAGGCCCCGCAGTAGTTCCTTTTTGAGACTACCTTATAGAATTCTAAATATGAACCCCAGAAAGGAACTACCATGGGCCCATGGGAAAGTTCCTGACGGTATACTGGGGAGCCGTGAATGAAAGCGAGTTTGGCTTCCAGTCCGGGCGTAAGGGTTTGGATGCAAAGCCTGTGTCGATTTTTGTCAGCTGTTCAGGGTTTAGGGGTTAGGGTTTAGGGTTTTAGGGTTTAGGGTGAAACCCTAAACCCTAAACCGTGTCTTTCTCCCGCCATACACTATTGGCCCTAAGCTCCAGCCTCTAAGCCCTCAACACAAAACCCCCCAAGCCCCAAACAGAGCGCTCAAATGAACACCTAAATCCGAAACCCAAAGTCCCAAACCATAAACCCTAAACCTCCAAACCCACAGCCCCAAACCCCTGACTCTGAACTCGAACAGGGTATCGGTCTGGCTGTCGCCCGTGAGTTGGTTGTGAAAGGCGCCAATGTCGCGACGGGGCCGACTTGATCTTAGGAGTTTGGGGTTTGGGCTTCCGAGTAGGATTTAGGGGTTGAGGGTTTAAGCATTTAGAGTTTTAGAGCTTGTAGGTTTGGGGTTTAGGCTATATGCCTTGGGTTGGGTCTGGGGTCTAGTGTCGGGGTTAGCGGTTAGCGCCAATCGGGCTTATAACCTGGTACTTAGGTTGGCAGCATCAAGTGTTTCAAGGTTTCGGCTGTGGGGTAACATGAGAAACCTAAACCCCACTACGCCTTTAAGCCCTAAACCGCACTTTCAAGCCGAACTGTAACTAAACCCTAAGGACCCAAACCATCCTAAACCCAAAGACATACATTCAGGGCGCAAACAGCCCAGAGCTGGCGATGGTAGACTTGGAGCACCTAAGCCCTACACCCCTGACTGTCGAAAGCCAGCAACCTCAACCCTCAAACTCCAACACCCTAAACCTTTGGAAAGCCGAGGTGATGGCAGATCTTGTGGATGCGACCCTTTGTAGCCGAATCGGCAAACTTTCATGATTTTGGCACAGTAATTCACACTGCAAAGCTGAAAAGTTTAAGCTTTCTTGGGCCTAGAAACGCGGAACCTGGGTTTGGAGCACCGTCCTTGCTTATGTTGGCTCCAACAAAAAAACTATTATGACATGAAGTTTTTGATTTGTTTCTCTCTGGTTGCTTAAAAGTCCAGGGAAGCTAAGGACCAAAGGACAATCCTTGGCCGCAGACCTTTGCCAATTGGGAGCTGGCAGGGCAGTGTGCCGGGACTTTGATTAGATCTTCGAGGCCCTTCCCAGAGAGCCCACTACCCCTTAATTAAGGAATATGGCTCAAAATATATAGGGCTTCATATTGTGATTTCTGCTGTATTCCTTAATTATGGGGTATTTGGCTCTCTGGGTTCACCGTAAGCCCTACCTCCCGAATTACGAACGGGGCCTGGGGACTTTTATTTGTCTTTAAAGCCCGGCGACCCGAAATCCTGAAGCCGAAGTTGGTTTCGGGACTTGGGGCTTTTCGCCTTGCCTTCGAGGGACTGTGGTTCCAGTTCCAGGGGGCGGGTTTGGACCCAAGCTTCTGGGATCAACTGTGCCTTTACCTTCAAATATGACTAAAGTATAGGTAGAAATGATGAGCTCTAACCTTCACTGTTTGTCACTATAAGTATAACTAGAACCCTCACTATAAGTATTTGACGAGTGGCTACGGGTTTGCTTGTGCTTTGTTCAGGGTTGTGTCGACCTCAGGTATGACCGGGTGGACGTGACAGACACGGCCGGCCTGCATCGCAGTCTAGTCGGGAAGCCGCAGGACACATGGAGGGTTTAGCATTCCAACATGGCATAGTATAGGGGCCGAAATAGTTGCAGCTTCGATGGGGCTTATACTGTTTCTTAACCGGATGCAGGCCGGCAAAGGACTTGCACCGGTTTCAAGTTTGGTGAGGTGTTCGGAAAATGAGGCAGGCTATAGTACCCTTAGTTTACCGGGTCCTGTGTTTCGGAAGCAATCGTGACTTGTAGATCTTAGGCTTCAGGGTATAGCCCTTGAAGTGAGGAGTTACGGAATCTCTCGCAGTGGTCTTGTTGAAGACTCTCCGAATGCCATGCGCTGCGAAACCAAAAGCCTCAAACAATGGGCCTCCTTACTTACTAAAGCCACGCTTACTTTCGCATCTTAAGCCCTAAACCTTGAAACCTTAAAGGAACCCTGCCCAAAACAATTAACTGCCGTCTCCCTTCACCAAAACCGCGGAGGAGGCTTTTGGGTCCTGTGCAACCATCGTGGTCAACAACGCAGGCATTCCAGGGTTCTTTGCTTACAGGGCTTATGCGGTTTCGATGCATAAAGGGTTGGTTATACATGGCTTACAGGGCTTTCAGTAGCTTATTATAAAGGATTCCTTAGGATCCCAAAGTTTTAGGATGTCTGGGCCTTTGGGCATGAGGAATTGTGGTCAACGATGATGCTGGGGACGCCAAGATCAAGTCCATGATGGACGTGAGCCCTGCTTCAACATCTTTCCCTAAGACTGCGAGTATACAAACAGTACCTAAGTACTTACTGTGGAGTCTAAACTTGTACTTAAATTACAGTATGCTTGGCGCTTGGGCAGATTAACGGGAAGGTTTGGGAGGTTCAGCACTGCAGACCGGTAAGCTTTGTGTACATCTGGAGGGACAGATGAAAGATGCTTCCGAAGTCTGAAAGAAGTTGATGTGTTTAGTCCAAGGATAACGGCTCTACTTATAACATGAGATTGCAATGTTTTCTGTCGTCAATCTAATATTTCGACTATGGGTTCAATAGGAGGTTCTGTAATTACTACAAGCGGCCCATTCACAGCGAGGAACATGATGGCCGTCATGAAGGGGACCCAGATGGCTGCGGAAGCGATTCGCGCAGCGGGCAAGAAAGGCGTCGTCATCAATACTGCTAGCATGGGGGGACTTCTGCCGCTTCCGGAGACGCAACTTCGCTTGGGGTTTCTGGGTGTTGCGGTTTACCCTAAAATCCTTCAAACCCTAAACGATCCTAAACCCCTAAACCCTAAACGGCCCTAAACCCTTTGTGCTAAGCCTTAGCGCAACCCTTATAGAAACCCTCACGATAACCCTGCAACATCCACTTAGACGCCTCTTGGGATGACGTTATCTTGGACAGTATCGAGCCTAGGCAAGCCTATGCAGCTTCCAAGTGGGCCGTGGTGGGCTTTTCGATCTCATGCCGTCCGCTGAAGAAGTCGCACGGTGTGCGGGTGAACTGCGTGTGTCCCGCCATGACACAGACCCCAGCGGTCGGCACTTTCTTTGCTCAAAAGTTCAAGGAGCAAGATGCCAACCACCCTCTCTTGAAGGACCAGCTGCTGCCCGAAGAGGTGGCGGATGCGTACGTCGCTTTGATTGAGAATGACAAGCTAAACTCGCAAGCCGCCGCCATCATGCCGCAGGTGAGTTACCTGCATAACTTCGACTTCGTGGGAGTTACCATGCAAGGCATCCAGGATGGAGTGAAGTTGCCCCGTCGGGCAAGGCTTTAAGGCCCGGTAGCAGAGGATACTATAGGGGCCTAAATAACTACCTATACTGTTTTGGGGGTCTTCCTTTGTTATATGTGTAGCATACACGGCCCCAAAACCCTATTCTAATCATCAAGGCCCCTATATTACGTACTGCGTCTTGTGGGTTGGAGGTAGTTTTGGAGTTTCGGTTTCAAGGCATATACCGTGCACAGGAGCTCAAGTCGCCACAAGTGCCTCTCTCCAGTTTTGAAAATGTGAGAGTTCATAGGAGGCCAAAAGGGGGTTTAGCCTCTGGGGGTTTAGTAGGGATTAGGGTTCCCATAATAGGGCTCGTATTCAGGAATCCCTACCCCAAGAATCTTGAACCCCCCTTTTGGCCTCCCATCAAGATGCGGGTGGCGAAGTTTGAACGCGCCTTCCATTTGATGACCGGCCTTTCCCGCCATTGGGCAATTGGCTCAGTATAGGGACAAAGAGGGTATAGGAGAGGAAAAGATGGAAAAAGGGTCTTAACTATCTTCGCCAGCTTCACCATTGCCGCTCTGCAGGATTCTGAGTCGACGCGCCTCCTCAATTTTGGCATGTGTAAACGTGACTTCAAAGACAGATCCAACATGCATGTGTATATTACACAACATACACGTCCATGCTGCTAGACCAGCAGGCAGGCGGACAGACAGACTGCCTGCCTGACTGACATAATGCATAGTTTTTGTCGTTGTGGCAGCATATTGTGTGTACTGTTTGCACCTGTGCACCTGTTCAGCGTACATTGCCGTCGAGTTTGGGTACGAGTGCTCATATGTGTGCGTATGTGTATGTATACATATACACATACTACATACATATGTGTATATATATGTAAAGACACACAGATGGATAGATCGAAAGCTGGATAGAGAGACAGATGGATGGAGAGATAGATATATATATATATATATAGATAGACTTTTAGACAGATGGATCGATAGGTGGATACGTACGCCGATGCCATCTCATGTAGACAGAAGCTTCATACTTCTGATAAAAAATACGCCTACCGGCTTCCAGGTGTTGGCTGTCACCAAGCTAGATCCTGAACCTTCCTCCTATAGGGTAAGTAGAGGCACCCAAAAACGCAAAACCGTAAAACTTACCCCGAGGCCCAAGCAAGCCCGGGTGTCCTAAACCTCAACTCGGAAACCCTGCTATCTGTTGGAACTGGCATAAGGCTCAGAGAATACGAGAGGAGCCGAAGGCGGGCCAGAAGATGCAGTGACTTGGGGGCGAGTGGGGAGGTTTTGAATTAGGATTCCCTATGTCACTAGTCATAAGAGCAGTATGCTCCAAGAAGAGCCTCATCCGTGAGAAGTTGGAGGTTGCATTATAGGCTGCTTGGCTTGACCCAACAGGCCTGCGACACTGCAAGCTTATTATCACCCCCAAACCGCTGAAACTGCTGGATCCAAGATGGCAGAGAAGCCTCAAGCCCAGCAGACGCTACCTAGTGGTCGAGTAGGTAACCTTTAACCTTTTTTGGGTAGTATAGCCCCTATATAACCCCTATATAGCCAAAAAGGTTAACCTTTAGTTCCCCATGATACCCGACAAGTAGGGCTAGGAAAAGGCCCAACCAAGGTCCCAAAACGCCTAGATTCTGATCCGCCCACCATAAACCCCTAAACCCACCTAATGTAGGGGCCTAAATGATTACAGCCACTCTTTTGCGTGCTCCTTGCAACAACTGCAGTATCATATGGCCTAAAGCCCTATTCTATACAAGTTCAATACTGCAGCCCCTATATTACGCAAAGGCATGAGTTTGGAACCGAAACCCCCGCCCTCGAGGCACCGCGAGAGTTTCATCGTCCCAATGGTAGCAGCATTAGTAGCATCCAGACATTTGTGACGACCGCAGCAATACTCCTATGAAGATCTGTAGGATTATGTATTATGAAGGCTGTGATGGTGGTGCGGTGAGGAGAAGATGACGACGACGATGGCGACACGAATAACGATACTCACCGTGATGATGCAAGTAATGTTGGTGAAGAAGATCACGTGTTTCTGTTTCTGATGACCGGCACTGCCGCAGAGTGGGTTCCAATCAGCACCAGCATCACCCGCTACCGTCGAGGTGTTATCCTGGTTCTGACTTGAAACACGTTAGCATGTTCGCACCGCGAGTACGGTGTCGTCGTCGTTGTCGGTCTCGAGGTGCGACTTCTTGGTGGTGTTTCATTGTGTTGTTGGTGCGACTGTGATTGTGGGAGTCGCCAAAGTTGTCTATGTCCATTCGTGTCCTGTTCTTTTGCGCATGAACACTTGTAGCATTGCTGTTTTCGAGTGTCTGTTTTGGTTGCTGCCGCTACTGACGCAAAGCAGTCTTTGGTGCGAATAGCGACCCGTTTCGAACAGTCTGCATGCAGAAAATTTGGAGGACGAGGGCCAAGCATCAAAGGTTTCTGAATTCATTGTGAAAGGTCCTGGAGGTTTTGCTTATAGCAACTACCCTTATAGTACACTTTAAAGTAACCCTGATGGAACCCTAATAAGGGTGTAGTAAGTGGAGAGTACCCTCGGTAAGCAGCCTGAACGCACCAGTGGATGATGCTCTGAGGGGGGTCGGAAAGTAGGTTTGGTACAAGGTGCCCCCGAATACCAGTAAAACCATCCCCTTAAAGTCCCTACATACCTTTACTCTGAAGTGCCCCGAATACTAGTAAAAACCATCCCCTTAAAGTCCCCACATAACTTTCTACTCTGTAAAACTTCAAAAATTCAGGCCTGTATTCTGATTGTTAGAGTTTCGGGTCTGTCGAGGTCGGTTGTCGGACGCCCTTCCTTGTTTGCTGCTCGGCGAATGTCGCGAAGCTGACGAGGAACACAGAGGCCGTAGCTCGCAGTGCTTGGTTTAGGGTTTTAGGGTTTAGGGTTTAGGGGGGCTTTGCCCAGAGAGCCCCATATTCGCTAGCTCAGAGTTATGAAGCAGTGCCACCAGTATGCCGGTCTATGTCTGCATCTGTATCTGTATTAATGTCTGTGTCTAAATGGAGGGGAAGCCTGGCCTGCGCCTTCGCATGAACTTCATGGGAGTCTCCGAAAAGTAGGGGTACCTGATTTGGGTCCTTATAGTAAGGATCCTACTATTTAGTTAAGGTATTATATTAGGGTCCCCTATTTTCGGAAACTCTCATGTTTCGAAACTAACTGCAGCTAGCAGAGATTCGGCTTAGGTTCCGGGTTGTTCAGTAGCTGCTCTACACCAAAACATGAAGCCCTATGTGGGCTTCAGTTTTTCTTCAGCGAGGTTTCAGCAAAGAAGAATTCCTTTGCAGGGTTTTATAGGAAGGTGAGGATCCTATTGCTCTAGTCGGGCCCTGTCTTTTCTGCGCCTCGCTTGCCTATTGTATCGCTCTATGCGCCTACCCACTATATGATTTTCGCAAGCTCCGAGCTACATAGACTGCAGTAATTATGATGTAGTTGCCATGCTCTAGTACGTGACGTCACCATGCGTGCATATATACTCCTGGTGCGGAAACCTGGGAAGGGCAACCGAAGTGAAACACCTACGAAGTGTAACCCAATGTTTGGCATGTAGCTACCACAAGCAATGCCGCGATCCGTGCGAGAACTGTGATCACGATACTGTGCTGCGAGATTGTCTAGTAGTGCTGCATGAAGCCGAACCCTACCGCTAGAATCCGAATCTCGATTCAAGGAAACGCTTAGCAAGCAAGCCGCCCAGGCGCCAAACGAAGGGTTTCGAGACGGCAAAAGCTCAGTTGGTTTATTTATTGAAACCTATACAACCACCAAGTTTCGGGCCGTGCCGAAAGCCTTAGATCCCAATGCCTGGATACCTCAAAGACAAGCCCTAACGAAGCACCTGCTGCAAAGCTCATCAGCGAACCTGGATCGAAAAAGTATAACTCCTGCCGGGACTTGTCGTACCTACAGCTCTCTAGTAAACCCATAGTAACCCCAAGCCCTTTTTTCCTATTCCCGGGGTTCGCTGGCAGCTTAGACTAAGCTAACTTACTCAACAAGAACCCCGTTGAAGTTCAGGCGAAGGGGTCAGGCACGAGGCTGGTAGGTTCTCGCAATCTGCAAGACTCCCGACAAGAGGCAGACTTGTTCAACATGACAATGCCGAAGCTTGGATGCATTCCGGTTTTAAGACAAGCCCAGGACACGAAATCCGTAACACCAAAGCTTTAAGCAGAGCCCCATACACCAAGCCTCCAGGCCTTCTTTCAGTTAGGAAGAAAGCCGAGTGTCTACTTTGGGCTTGGGCTTGGGTGCATGTCTTCCGTCGTTGCTTGGGGCTTCAAAAATCGATCAAGCCACATCTTGCAAAATGTGGCATAGGCTTCACATCAACAGTGCCCAAAACTTTACTTCAGTTGCTACCTCGGGCTTTGTATCCGCCGTGGCAGACCCTCAGTGTTAGCCAAAACTTCGGCACTGATAATTGTACATAGAGCCGACCTACTAAACTTCCCAATCCGTTAGAAGATCGGAAGCCTCGAGATCTAGTGGCCCGTAATCCCCTCAGCCTTAGCCCCAGGAAAAACTTCACCGACGCGGGAGCGGTACTTGCCTGCTTCCAGGAAGCAGAGGCGCATGCACAAAGGGAGGGTGCCTTGCGCGTTGGTACTTAACTCGGTTCTGCAGTACCATAATTACGTGAATGCATTTTTCGAGGACCTGTTCCTTAAAAAAACATTAGACAACAAAGGTGTCTGCTTTGGCTACTTCAGTGTTTTGAAAGAGCAGTTAATGTGTGCCGAGCAAGCACGGCTTGACGGCCGAATTGCTGAAGACTGACCCTGGACCATAGCCATCGCAACCCCTACCCCAGGCGCCAAACCCCCTAAACATTAGAACTCTGCAGCCTAAACCCCGAACCCTGGGCGAAGGACAGAAGTAATAACAAGGTACATGAGTGGTAGGTTGAACATGATAGGAGTTTTTGGATGCTAGACATGGTCTGATCTTCGACATGAGAGTTTCCGAAAATAGGGGACCCTTATATCGTACCCTAAATAGTAGGATCCTTATTATAAGGACCCCAAAATAAGGTACCCCCCCCCAATTTTCGGAAACCCCGACATAGACCTCCGCCATGAAAGTCTGACGTCAAAGTTTCAACATTTAGGAGTTTGGGATTTGCAAAATGTCGTGCATAGGATTTGGGGTTTAGGGAAGAGGGAAGAGGACTTCCATGAGAATTTCGCTGGAGCAAATTATTCCTCCCCCCATCAAAGCGTCCATATTGAGCACTTTGAACTTGAAGCAGGAGTCGTATGGGCCGGTATCCGAAGTTGTGCTTAGCAAGACAGTGAAGCCTCGGCAAACCCGCCCCCTAAGTCCTAATCAGCACTTTGGTTGAGAATATCATCTCAAGAGACGATGCAAGAATGGTACAACCCAAAGTATCTGCTGTTTCGGGCTTCAGAGTTTCAAACCCTATAGGCCGCAAAAACAGGACAGCGCAAAGTATAGAGGGTTTGGGGCTTGCGATGTTTGCAGTCTCTTGGGCTTCAGAGTTTAGAGCTTCGCGATTCGACTGGCGGGGCGTCACCCTGCAACCCCAAGAGCTCAACCTCTATCCCTAAGACTCCATGTACCCATATAGTAGGTACTTAGGCCTTAAAGGGGTCCCTATGTGGGTACTTTAAGGCCTAAGTATTTACTGTATGGGTACATGGAGCCTTCGGGTATAAACCCGAAACCCTAAATCCTAGCTCAAACTAAAAACCGAAGAAAAAGCTCCCCCACTCCAGAACCTAGACACTAAAACCCCATGACCCAACCCCAAGCCCTAAACCCTACACCCCCGAAAACAGAACCCTAAACCGTCGGATCTTTTCAACCTTCGACTGTGATGTGATTGCAATCGGCCGTGCGCAGGCATATTTCGGTGCCTGGGCAACAACAGGGAGGAAGAGGTTTGAGGCTTTAGCCCAGAAAGTTCTGAGCAGATACTACAGGAAACTGATCATCGTCCGTCCCGGGCTCTCTTTTTTACAATTAGACTATTGTATACCACAAAAGCCATTTTCTCATTGTCGGGGGTCATTTCTGATCCAAGCTACCAGACCAGGGCATATCTCGGACGGTGTTGTTTGATCTCTGAGTTGCTAAACCCCTAAATGCACCCCCAAACTCCTGAAGCCCTAAACCCTAAACCCCTAAACCCTGAACCCCAAGCCCCTTAACCCTGAGTATGTAAGAGTAGTAGTCTAGGATTCCCAGTAGTACCCTCATTCCCTTTTTGTAGTCCTAGGTTCCTTATAAAGTTACCCAATACCAAAAAGAGAGGCCTTTTTATTCTTAGGTTACTGGGTATCCTAGTATATCATGGTACCCTTAGAGATCCCTTACAGTACCCTTTTTAAAGGACCCCTTTAAAGGAACCCTAGTACTCTTTTTATTCCTAGGTTACTGGGTATCCTAGGATAGTTCGCGCTGATCACTGCGCGGGGCTCTTCAAAAAAGACCCGAAGCCGGAAGAGACGCTGACAAGAAGAACCCCTGAATTAGGGAATATACCTAGGGTTCCTTTAAGGGATCTATAGGGTTTAGGGTTTAGGGGTTCCATTAGGGAATATACCTTAAGTCATATAAGGGATCCTATTATAATTTAAGGTATATTCCTTAATTAAGGGGTTTTGGAGGCTCTGGGAAGTACGAAGTTCCAAACTTTTTGGCAGAATAGACCTCTCCCCGGAAGAAATGTGGCACTTAAGATGCTATTAACAGGATTTACAGTCGAAAGCGCACCTTCAACCCATTAGCGCTTAGCCTTAAATGCTACTCAAACTCTGTTCAGGTTTGAGGGGTTTAGGGAACCTCGGACCGCTCAACCCCGTGCACAACGTGGAATCGTGAGATTATTGGAACTGCAAGGTTTCTCACTGCTACATTCAGTAGGGTACTCACAAGGAACATGGCTTCGAGCGACCACGAAGTGAAAAGGGCTTAGGATCATCTTTCAGGGGAGGCCTCTGTAGAGTTCTAAGCGGGAGCCTGAAAAGGGTGTGCAGAAGTTTAATGCAGGGGCCTTAATAATTACCTATATTTTTTTGTTTGGGGGGGGTTCATTGTTATGTCATTATAGTATCATGGGCCTTTGAAACCCTATAGTAATTATCTAATTATTACGGCCCCTACATTATATGCTTATAGTAACCCTTATACTAATCCCTATAGACCCTTTAACAGGAACCCTTAAAGGAACCCCGATTCTGATCATGAAGGCCCCTATAATATTATTTATAGGATCCCAATACCCCTTAATTAAGGAATATACCTGAAATTATAGGGGGCTTAACATCATGATTTAGGGAAAGTCCTTAACTAAGGGGTATATATACACCTTAAATTACAGGATAGGGGGCTTAATATTGTGCTTGAAGGTATATGCCTTAATTGAGGAGTATTGGGCTCTCTGGGTACCCCATAAGTGCCGCAAAGAGCCTTTAGGCTTGCGCATCTCAAAGGGACCGTGGTCTACGGCTGTCTTTCGGGTGGAGCCACAAATCTACCCTAAACCTCTAAAAACCCCAAGCCCCTTCTAAACCCTAAACCCTAAACCAAATACCAGCAAACCTGATTCCTGGCCGGCAAGATGTACGCGTGTGCGTGGTTCTATTCCTAAACCCCTGAACCCTCTGACCTTCATGAAACCCTGCAACGCCCCAAAGCCTAAAGATAGCACCCGTAAGTCCAAGAGAGCTCTGAACCTCGCCCTAACGGATCTAATTAGGGTTTTAGGGTACACGCTTACAAACCCAAACTAAACCCTGAGCCTTAAACCCTACAAACCTAAACCCTTATATCAAACCGTCATAGCAGCGCTTGTGGTATCCCTTCTGGACGCCTTCAAGTGATCTAATGACAATGAAGCCCTGAGTAAAGCGGTAAGGGGAGTCAAAGCGACCGCCAGCTGAGGAATTGGGCCCAGCAGCGCGCTGGAGCCTCGGGGTTTAGCTTTGAGGCTTTAGGCTTGCAGGGTTTATGAGTTTTGATGTTTAGAGCTTGGAGGTTTAGGGATATTCAGGCTTTCGGGTTTAAGGGTTTAATGTAGGAACCTGATTAAGAAACCCTCGGCATAGAAACCCGAAATAGTAAGAAAGGCCCAAGGTTTCTTAATCAGGTTCTTACATTAGGGTTGGATAACAACGCGGTTCATCCTCATGAGTTCTTTCATGCTCTATCGGGTTTTTGGTGCCGTGATCATGCCCACGGTTTGTGGTTTAGGGTTTAGGGGTTGTGCTCCTCGTTTGGTCTGGGGACTTGTACGGAATGTCGGGCCCTTGGCACCTCCTTCAAGGTTAACCTCATGAGTCTGTGATGTGGTTGATTTGGCAGGAGGGCAGACTGGTAATATAATAGTGATCCCAGCACAGTCCTTATTAAGGGAGGGGGATTAGGTCTGAAGAGTCTACATAACTTATGCACACACACACACACAACGTGCTATGGATCACGTCGGAATGCCAAGTTGTCCCATCAGGCGCCATGATCCTGGCCCGCCGAGGATACCATCCTTTCGGGTTTACCTTCATCCCGAACGTGTTGGGTCTAGGTAGGGTTTAGCTGTAGTCATGGTACGTGAACCCAGCCCTCCCCCTGAAGAGTCCATCCGAAAGCAAAAGGTGGCATGGTTGGCGCCCTTTTTATGCGATTAAGGCGACAGCTGCGAGAAGTGCTACCTGTTCACAGAGTGCAGTTCTGCGTGCCCAGGCTGCGCGAAGGGAGACAAGCATTCTCCGAAGTGCAAGCTTCAGAAACCTTGGAACACCAGTGTGACACAGTGCCGGTTCAGCTCAAGCCGCACTAATAGTTCCAGATAGACGCTCACGAAGGTCTCACGTCGCGGCAGATTGGCTTAGATAGCACAGACTGATGTGCGAAAAGCTGCCGACCAGAAAATCATGGATGCCATTCACAAGCGGAAGGCGGCTCCTTCAAGAAGCTTGGGTGGCATGCACGCGTTGCTCGATAGGATCCTTTCAAAGCACCAAACTGAAACAAGATTTTCTCGGTCAAGTTCCTGCGTTGTAAATGCCGAGACGCCTTGAGGCCCCTCTTCGTGCAGTAATATTATGTAGGTTATTTAGGGAACCCTAAACCCCTGCACCCTAAACCCTAAACCCTGTAGGGTTCAGGGTTCAGCTTGGGCGCTTCCACGCTTTAGAGGCCTAGACCACAAGCCTGTAAACCCGTTCTTGGAAGCCCTGCTTGAAGGATCATGGGCATGGAGACCAATGGGTTTAGGGTTTAGGGTTTATAGGGCAGACCGTACATAGAGTCGTAAGTATAGCTGATTAGGGTCAGGGCTATTTTATTCATAATCTCAAAGTATAGCCCGATCTTCAAAATGGGTGTTTTCGCCCCTTGAACCCTCACCTGGTAACGGATCCAAAAGGTGGGAACCTTGGAATCTGCCTTATCTAAACCCATACGAGAAAAGGAGACTTTTTCGGTGCTTTGTATTTTCTGGATCCCAAAGTGGATCTACGAGACTTCGGCAGGATTCGGGATAGGAATCTTTAAAAACATCCTTAGAGGAACCCGAACCCTTAGCTTCGTACGAAACCGCTACAGTAAGAACTCCAGCCCAAAACCCGAACCCTACACCCTAAACCCTACCTAACAAGACAATTCTTTGAAGCGATCACTCGGATTGTCAAAGGTCCCAACCCTAAACCCTAAACCCCATGCAGTGAACCCCATAAAGTTGGAAACCGGATTCAGGCCAAATAGTGCTGGATTCCCTATTGCATTACCCTTGAGGATTGAGGCTCTTGGGTTTCCAACTTTTAGACTTCTACTGTAAACCCTAAACCTCAAAGGTGCGACGGCCCTGTCGCCACTTTTGTTGCAAGTTTGCGAGGATTTCCGATTTGAGAGCTTTTTGTTGGAGGACTTTTGGGACGAGGTTCCGGGGTCTAGGGCTCAGGCCTTGGGGAATAAAGTCTAATATAGGGGCCTCAAGAATTGCCTATACTATTTTGGGGGGAGGTCCTTCTTATAATTATAGTATATCGGGTCCCAAAACCTTGTTCTAATGATTAAGGCCCCTATAGTAGGGATCTTCGAATATTCTGGCTTCTTCAGGCTGTGCTTTTGGGTCTTTGGGTCTGGTATGGTTTGGATGTTGGGCGCGTCAAGAAGGTGCCGGAGCATTCAGCCTGGGCCTTATGGTTATGGTGTGGGGGTTTAGGGTTTGGGGTTTTGTGCTTGGGCCTTGCGATTTCGGGCTTCGGACCTAGTATTTCTGGTCCAGGGTTTCGGGTGGTGTACAAGTGGATCTATATTCTGTCTTTGGCGACTGTGCCGGGTGCCAAACGCACTGTGCTTCCCAATGTGCCTCGCGGGCGTTCGACGCTTAAGGGACTTTTTAAGGCTATAGGACTCTTCAATTAGTTCATCTTAAGACAGACTCTACAAAACTTGAGGGACATCTCGGATTCTTATGGCTATAGTGAAGCCGAACCACGACCATGTGCAATTCTACATGTACTTTAGAGTAAGTGGCTTCTTCGGGAAGTCCCGTATCCCAACACCTAAACTAAAAGTCCGGCTTGCTGGAAGCTCAGGAGAAAATATGAAGGGCCCCGGCCCCTCTAGAACTTAAGGGTCTGAGAATCAGGGTGTTTTGGGTTCAATCAGTCTTTCCAGGTGTTCAGTGACTCTCTCCGCTCAGCCTTGAGCTCTATAGTATCCTAACTTAGAGGATCAGGGGAGTTAGTAACTAGGGTTATAAGTAAGGTAACTATAGTTATATCTACCTATAACCCTCATTAAGGTACTTATAACCCTACTTACTAAGTTCCATGATCCTCTAAGAAAGCTCAGGAAATTATTATCGCGGACGACGAGCCGATCTGCAGCGTGGCACTGTCGGCTAGCGTCTGCGGTCTAGGCTGCACTCCAAACTCAGGGCTCAGGGGTTTAATGTAGGGGCCTTAGTAATTGCCTATACTATTTGCGGTTTCCTTATTATAATTATAGTATAATGGGCCCCAAACTCCTGTTCGAATTACTGAGGCCACTTATTAAGCTTCGGGTTTCGGGCTTGAGGGGTTTGGGCCAAGGGTTGTAATTACAGGTTTGTACAATAGGCCGATAGAACCCTCAAAAAGCTATTGTAGCTGGGCTTTAGTTGGCTTCAATAGCGGCCCAATCTTCGGGTTGAAAGTTTTTGGGCTTTGCGTGTTATAGGCATAGATTCCTAGTGAAGTTTTGTTTTGGGCACAGTGCTTGCGACAGGTGAGATGGTTCCATTGTTTGTGTCGCTGCGGCAGAAGCAAGAGCGATAGTCTCAAGCATGGGCGTTCGCTCGGCGAAATTAGACTGAGACACAAGCTTAAGGTGTTTAATTCCTCAACCCGAATCTCTGACGCCCCAAGCCTGCTAAACTGCACCGAACTCTCAAAACCAAATCTCCGAAACCAATCATAAAACGAAGTAGAACACTAAGACAGTTGTTTCAGGCTAGCTTCACTTGATGTTCTTTGCACTGCATTGATCCTTTGCTGTTCTGCATCTCCCGTACAGGGTTATCCAGTAACTGGAGCGACACCGAATAACCTCTAAAACCCTATGAACCCTAAACTTAAACCCTACTTGGAGGGTCGGGTGACTTTTTCAGTATGCTTTTTCTGAATTTTATGGAGTTGTGTGTATCATAACCCCCAAGTAAGAACCCTTTTGGGGTACGTACGACCCTACTTACTACCTATTTACTATGTCCCCGTACCCTCCAAGTTGACTAAAGAAAGCTGAAGCTTGTCTACACCAAGCCTACGCCCTAAAACCCCGGAACCCCTTAATCCCGAAACCCTAAACCCCGAAGCTCCCAAACCCCTCAACCCCTAAACCCCAAACTAAATCCAACTCTAAACCCCCTGGGAGGCCTAGAGGAGCCTTGTACAGCAGACGATCCGGACCGACCTCCCTCCGGGTGGTTTGGGGAAGTCGGAGAGCTGCAGTGGGGGATTCGAGCTTAGGAGTCCCTGAACCCTACCTAGGATGCCCAGTAGTACCCTTATTCCCTTTTTGTAGTCCTAGGTTCCTTATAAAGTTACCCAATACCAAAAAGAGAGGCCTTCTTCATTCTTAGGTTACTGGGTATCCTAGCTACTTTGACGATCATGGGACTTACTAGTAGGGTGCCTTCAAGGGCTCCTTTAAAGGGATCTAGAGGCTTCAGAGTTTTAGGGTCTACTTGGAGGATCACTTAGTAAGTAGGGTGGTAACTGCCTTAAGTAAGGAAATAAGTAGATATAACTATATAGTTGCCCTACTTCTTACCCCACTTACTAAGTCCCATGATCCTCGAAGTAGACCCTGAACCCTAAGCCCTATAGATCCGTTTAAGGAACCCTATATATAGATCCCTTTAAGGAACCCCACTTACTAAGTCCCCTGATCCTCCAAGTAGACCTCATCAGCCCTAAGGACTCCGAAGGTCAAGGGCTTCTCGGATCTCTGGTTCCAGGGTTTCTTTAAGGGTTCCTTTAATTAAAGGGATCTATCAGGATTCCTCAAAGGGATCTACAAAAGGGTTTTAGGGTTCAGGGCTTGAGGGTTTTGGGGTTTCTGGGCCCTACTTCTGCCCGTAGAAGGACCACGAAGCTTCGAACAAGAGCCCTGAACCCGACCCTTGAGTTGAAGGCCCTAAGCCGTGAACTTCAATTTCAAGGACCGAAGACCTAAAACCTGCACCCGGGCCGAAGCCCTAAACCCTAAAGACCTTCACCCAAAGAATGTCGGTCGAGCACGAAGCGATTGGAGAGGAGACGATGGTCTCCTCACTGCAAGAGGCTCAGTCCCGACAAGGCTCTCGCTTGTAGGGCTTTGAAGGGGTGCCTACTAGTTTTTCATGTTTGCGAACCATAGGAGTTTATATGAATGTTGCATACATGCTTCTATGTACACGCATACGTATACATGCATGCATGCATACATCCCTACATATACATACATACGTGCATAATTACTAAACCTGCATACATACATACAAACGTATAGTTTAGGGGTATCGGTTGCAGGGGGTGGGCGGTTTTGGGTGCGGGTCAGCTGGTTGAGCGGTTTGCATTCCGTCTAGCTTGTTTGCGTAGCGCTTGAGCTCTTTTCTGTAGGTCTTAGTAGGAGTAAGGGAAGGACCCCTTACAGCAGGACGTGCGGGTTCCATTCAATTCTTGACAAATCCAAAAAACCTTACGGCCCTGAGTATCGGTTCCTTACGGTAATTGTACTATAACCTACCCTGAAACCCCACTTGAATTGTCAAGGCCCAACCCTTGTAGTAACCCTGAAAGAAAAAAGGAACCCTGTTCTAGTTACCAAGGCCCTTACAGTAAGTCTCAAATCGAATACCCTCGGCCTTTGGCCCGTTGCTTTCTTACGCCGCGCCTTCGTTCATGCTGGTTTGTGATCGTTGCGCCCGAATGAAGCTGGGTAGGGGTTTAGCTTACAGGGTTTAGGGCCTATAGGGTGTACGGTTTCGGGAGGGCGGGCGCTTCAGGCTTGCCGTCGAGGGCTTAGGGTTTAGGATTTAGAGTGTCGCTGCCATAAGAGAGGCTTTGGGAAAGGGCTCGGGCATGGGCAGGTCGAAGACCCGATGCCCAAGACCCAACCCCTGAACAAAAAGTGCCCTGTAGGGGCATTATCATAATGAGAATAGGGTTGCGGGCTCCTCTTTACTAGTAGGACTACAATACGGAACCCTAAGGAACTTTTTTTTAGTGATTATGCGGGCTTCTATATTGACCCAATCGCCTTGACTTTCGGGACTTGGGAGCAGTCAAGCTTGAACCCTAAGCCCTTTGCGAGTTGCTGGCATACCCCGAACTCGGATCACCTTCAGTTCTTCGATACTTGGGGCGAAGATGTGCCATCCACACTGAACCCATGTCCGTAGAGAGCGTCGCCCGTAAGAGGATAGCTCAATATTGTTTGGGGGGGTCCTTATTATAAGTATAGGAAAAAGGCCCCAAAACCCTGTTCTAATTACAGTATTAAAAGCCCTATAGTAATTAATATTGGGGGAAGGGATTAGGTCAAAAGTATTGTCCCTCCTCCAGTTCTGTTTAGTCTTACCGTTGGTTAGTAGGGAACGGAAGAATGGTAGTAATAGTAGTTATAATTGTACCCCATTCCTCCATTCCCTACTAACCAACGGTGAGTAGTGTCATGGTCTGGCCAGGGCCTTTGATGCTTCTTGTCGGGTACCACGGCGGCAACCGGCTTTCTGTGTACAGTAGAGTCAGTACAAACGCAGCAATGTAGTAGTTACTGAAGTTCTCTTTTTGTGATCAGTAGAAATGCAGCAGTGTAGCATTTACTGAAGTTCTTATGGCTTGGGGTGCTTCCGAAAGAGGGCGGGTGCATCAGGGTTTAAACTAGGTACAGATTTGGGATTGTTCTCAGTTTCGCTTGTGGGTTGAGTATAGGAGCCATGAATCATTTGGGGGGCTGTTGAAATCGACATCTAGACACCGAGTACAAGAGTTTTGGGTCAAGGCGATAAGAACAGAAAGGGCTTCTGGCTGTGAGGCTCTGAGCTCAGGGGTACCCCCAAAACCCTGAGCCTTAATATAGGGCCTTAATTACCTTTAATATTTTGGGGAATCCTTATTATCATTAGAGTATAATGGGCCCCAACACCCTATTCTCATTATTAAAGCCCGTAAATTAAACCCTAAACCCAGATCTTGAAGTGGCTTCCAGGATTGTTCGCAGGGGTCGGTGGTGGGGCAGCTCGGAACTGTAGCAATCCATGACCAAGCTGAAGTATTGAGGATGCTTGAGAGGAGCCGTGACCATCGGTTTAGGGTTTAGGCCAGTCCTTGTCACGACTTGGGTTGAGGGTTGCGGGTTCAGATAAATCCCTTAGAAGGGGCCCCCACCCTGTAATAGTGGTATAATAGGAATATAATAGGGCCCCAATATAATCCTTATAGTCACTATTACAGGGTGGGGGTCCCTTCTAATAAATCCCCTTTAATCGGTTTGTGATCCGGATTTGGCTTGTCTGTCAATACCCTAAGCGAAAGAGCGCCTCATGCCCAGAGAACCCAATACCCTCAATTAAGGAATATACCTTGAATCATAATATTAAGCCCCCTATTGTTCAAGCTATAATCCTTAATTCCTTAATTAAGGGGTATTGGGACTGGGTACAGCACATGATAACCCTTTGCATGAAACAGAAACTCCATTCCTTGGCCCTTTCTTCCAGACCGAATACCCCGAGAGCAGGAATGCCCATTGAGGCCTGAAATTTTGATGGAAATAAAACTGCCTTAGCGTGGTTTAGGGTTTAGCGAGTACCCGTATAGCTATACACACTATACATACAATAACAGAAACATACCCCAGGAGCCTGCTCAAAATGATACCCCTATCCGATCCTTTCGCCGAGAAACACTGCATGGCTCTCAGAGCTTGACGGCTCGCTGATAAGAAAGCCTTTCGTTGCGCGGATCCCGGCAGAGCTTCGCGGAGTTAGGGTTTACTTGGAGGGTCTGGGCACTTAGTATGGAGGCCCTGAACCCTATGCCCTGAACCCTAACCTTGGAGAGGTCTGGGCACTTAGTATGTAGGTAACAAGCAGAGTTTACATGTACAGTACCCTAAAACGGATCTTCGTTGGGCCGACCCTCCGAGTGGGGTTTACGAAGCTTGGTGCGTAGGGATTACAAACCTTAAAGCAAACACGAACCCTAAGCACTGAGCGATGAAACCCTAAAGTCGTTAGCCCTAGCTGGGAGTTTCCGAAAATTAGGGGTACCTTATTTCGGGGTGCTTATAAGAAGGGTCATATTGTTCAGGGTACTATATTAGGGTGCCCTATTTTCGGAAACTCCCATATGTCCTTCGACGGAAAAGCCCTAAGGCTCTAAACTCGAAGCCCGAGACCCTTAACTTTTGAAGCTCGAAATGGAGTCAATGAATCTGCCATGCCCCTAGCCCCTAGGTGCAGAGACTAATATAGCGGCCCTAAGAATTACCTATACTATTTTTTGGGGCTTCCGTATTATAAGTATAGTATCATATACCCCCAAAAACCCTTTTTCTACTTATTAAGGCTCCTGTATTAGTTAGATTCAAGACGAGTTAAAGGTTAAGCTTAAGGTGGAGGTTTAGGAGAGGTGTACTGTAGAAGCCTAAATAATGACCAGTACTATTTTGGGGTTTCTCATTCTGATCATAGTATAGCGTACCCCAAGACCCTATTCTAGTTGGTAAGACCCCTATATTCGGTCTTTGGGTTTAAGTCTGAGACAAGTCTGCTGAATGTCAGATTGATTAGAGCTCCGAAAGCCGGTATCGGGTTATCAAGCTTGAATGTCTGTTTAGGGTTTAAGGGTTTAGGGTTTATAGGCAGGCTAAGGGGTTGAGGGTTTAAGGGCTTGAGGGCTTGAAGGGTTTGGAGTTTCGGCCTGAACTTTGAAGCCATACCGCTAAAAAAAAAGCCTCAGCGCCGTTCCCTAAAGAGTTCTACCTGAATCCCAGAGCGCCCAAAAAATACCCTTTAAGGAAGCAGTGTTCCGGAAGACATACTTCAAACAGATGTTTCCATACGTGCGAAGATACTCCTGCTTCAGGGGTATTGAGCTCTTCCTGTACCTTCCTCATAACAGATCAGCGTAGCTCGTGGGACGGTTATAACTGTGGTTCTTCTTTCAGGAGGTTGCTGAGAAGTCTGCTGTAGCTCAACTTAAAACCTACTTGCCAACAGTTCTCTGATCATTAATAGCTGTAAAAGCCCGCTTGCAACCGTGTGAAAGGCTTGTAAAGCCTATGGAAACGGGAACAGCAGCAGAAGCAACACGTATCCTGTAAACAACCCATGCAAAGGTGGATGCCTCGGTGGAAAAATCCGGCAGCGGCTGCCACTTTGCTCCTGGGCTCCGTCCAAGTAGGGTTGTGATCATGATTAGGGTTTCGTTTTCTTGGTTTAGGGTTTACAGCGCTTAGGGTGTTGTTTTGAGAAGGGCCTTTTCTACAGGTGTTAGAAGCGGTTTAGCATCATGTGATACGAGGTTTGTATTGGGTTTGATTTTATCCTAAACCCCAAACCCTAAACCCTAAAAAGGTTCTCATGCGGCCGTTAACTTGTGGGCTGTTTGGGTTGTGTGCGACAGTGTCTATATCGTTTTTTTATGGGATTTAGGAACGTGCGCTATGGTGCCCTTGCAGGCATATTGGAAACAAGAACCCGGCTTTATTCGGGTACTTCTTAACCTGGTTTGGGTGGTTTGTGTGTCCTTATACACATTAGCGTTTAGGGCTTTAAAGTATACATATGGTGAGGATGCCACCATTCGGGCTACATGAGTTAAGCTTCTGGACAGGCTTACAAGGGATTGGGTGTCATGTCGGGCATAGGTTTTTGATCTTCTGGTATGGTTAGTTTCGAGTTGTGTACCATAAACGTGGGATTCGCACGCTTCGGCAGCAGACAAAAACACATCCAAACAAACAAGCCAGGCTTTTTAGGGTGGGGGCCACCGGACTGCTTCTTCTTTTGGGGGTGGCAGAAGTGGCACGGGAGCAGGCGTGTGTCAGGCTGCTTCACGCTAAACCCGAGACCCGAATTGCGGGGGTCCTCTAGACGGGAAAAACGAAGCTTAAATAATGAGTAAGATTATGTAAGATTATTTCTTTAATACTGTTCCTATAATATAAAAATACTATGGTATGTTGAAAATAGAATTAGAATGGGGAGCGAAATCAACCCTGCCTCACCCAGACCCTAACTGACTACCCATAGACTCCAAACTTAAAGAATATACCTTAAATTATGGTAAGATCCCTAATATGATTTAAGGAATATTCCTTATTTTGAGGATATTGGAGTTTCTGGGTACATACTGAATTCGTCAGTAAGATAGGGATCGGATTCACTAGCATTGATCTCCTGTTCAAGTTGCCTAGATGGGCGTTTCCGAAAATTTGGGGTACCTTATTTTGGGGTCCTTATGATAAAGATCCTATACTACTGAGGGTACTACCGTGGGGTCCCTTATTTTCGGAAACTCCCATAAACGTATACTTAAACGTCTACTATAAGTAACCCGAAACCATATTCTAGTTATTCAGTCCCCTATGTAGGGTTATAAGTACGGCAGCTATACTTGCCGGCTTACCACCTTACTTGAAGTACGTATCGACTACTTACTAAGCTAAGGTGTTTGGGGTCTACGGTTTAGAGTTTTCGGGTTCAGATTTAGGGTTTATGGCTGCTGCGCTTCAGTGGAGCGGTCGAACAGCGAAGAAGCGCTTATATGAAAGCCTGTCTGTTTCACTGCACTTAATGTCATTTTGACATGTCGTTGCAATTGAAAGACCTGACCAGAAGCCTACTTTGTGATTTTCTTCTAGTCGAAGGAGGAGTTGACAACGGACCATCGTCTTCTGGTGTGGGTGTCGGGTGCCAGTCTAACCTTTGATAAAAGGCCCGCCCGTAATGAGGACTGCAATGCGCCCTTCTAGTCCGGCCCTCAAAAAGGGGGATTTCTTCACCCTGAACCCTACATGCCCTAAGACCTAAAGCCCTCACACAAAGGGGATTTACTTGCCAGGGGTCTACACTATGGTGCTTGAAGAGCCAACTTGGAAAACAGCCCAGGTGCTGGAGTCGCAGACGTCCTGCTGGCATGGTTGCTGTTTGCAAACGGTTGCGTCGCCTCGGGTTCCAGAAGCTGCAGCCGGTTTAAGATTGCGGAATTCCGACCATCAGCAAAACATTCTCAAACATGGAGTTCAACTCTTCTTGCCTAAACCCTAAACTCCTCTAGCTAGGTAGGGCAGTTTAGTCAGCAATTGCTTTGACAGCTGCAAGATTGCCCTCGGCAGTAGGCTCAACCCAACATACTCTAGCTAGGTAGGGCAGTTTAGTCAGCTATTGCTTTGACAGCTGCAAGATTGCCCTCGGCAGTAGGCTCAACCCAACATACCCGAAGACCTTCGAGCCTTGAGGGTTCAGGCCCTGCACTGTTAAGGCCCCCTACACTGAACCCCAAAATACCCCTTGTACCCCTTATATAGACCCCTTTAAACGGAACCCTATTTAAGGAAACCCTGTTCTTATTATTAAGGCCCACTCCCCAACCCAAAGAACTCAGAGCCGAGATCCTCAGCTCTACCAGGATCCGCACTTACTACTATTACTGGTACTACGGCTCATGATACAAATCCCGCGTTTTGTTTAAAGGGATCAATAAGGGTACCTTTAAGAGGCTCCTTTAAGGGATCTATATATATATATATACATACATATACATATATATATATATATATATACATATGTATATATATATATATATATATATATATATAGGGTTTAGGGTTTAGGGTTGATGATATCAATCCTGCATTACCCATAATAAGGAATATTACCAGAATTCCCATAGTCTAGGGTCATGAATTCAATGCAGGATTTATATCATCAGCCTAGCCGTATTACAATTACTATTACTTGTGCTATCTCGATGGCAGGCAAGAGACAATTTCACACGCTCTCGACCTTTGCAAGACCTGGTGGCGTCGGGCTCAGAATCCTACAGCAAGTCATGGAATCCAGGACTTCAAAGCAGAACTCAACCACCATTGCCAATGGCAGCATGAGAAGAAACAGAACGCGTAGCATAGCACGTAGAGCCATGGAAAAGCCCTCGATTCAGTACGATGCAAAACGCGACGACGTGGCGCTTGCATTAAAACATGAAGCATTTGCCGGTCTCTAGCAACATCTACCAACCAAAGGGGGGTGAAACTCAAGCTGTCAGACCCAACCCCAATACCCAAACCCCCAAAATTCAACACCCCAGCATCCCAAGATACACTGCCGCGGTCAAATCCCCAATCCCTGTGCCCCTCTACCCCAACCCCCGTAAAGCGGCTGAAACCGGTGAGGCTGGGTAATGGATAATGATCACGGACCCCAGAAGGACATAAGCAGTCATAAGCATAAGCATTCTATAGGGATATCCCTACCTTATTGGGCTTCATTATAAGGAGTTAGAATGGGATATCCCTATCCTTAGTTCTGCTTATGGCTTTTTGGGGGCCCTACATGACACTCCTCTACTTGGTGGCCTTTAGGATCTGTTGTGGTTTGCCGTGCTGGGCTTAAGAGGATTTTATTGACGAACACCTTTCATCCCAGAGGACCCAAAATCCCTTAATTAAGGAATATATACCTTAAATCATAGGGGGCCTTTATATTATGATTTAAGGTACATTCCTATATTAAGGGATCATGCATCTCTGGGATTGGCGCTAGCACCTTAATGAATACATAAGGGTTTCTTAAAGGGATCTATAAGGGGGTCTATAAGGGACTTAAGGAATATGGCTTGAATAATAAATGTCTTCATGTTATGATTGAAGCTGTGTTCCTCAAATTGGAGGGGTATTGAACTCTCTCTGAACCTTGTCCATCTCATTGTATGCTTAGTATTCTCAGACGAGCATATCTCAAAGCCGCCCCGGTACTGAACCCCGAAAAGTAGCTCGTAACCCAAACCCTAGTAGTAGAGCAGGTAACCTTTAACCTTTTTTGGGTAGGTTAGTCCCTATGTTTTCCCTATACAACCAAAAAGGGGAGCTTTTAGTTCCCCATAGTACCCGACAAGTAGGTTAAAGCCTAAACCTCTAAACACTAAACCCTAAACCCCTAAGGTTTAGGAAACCAAGGCTTCAAGGGTGTCCATGAGTTGGGACGGTCCAGAATTCCCTGCCGCTTTCGACTACCCAGGACAGGAGGGTTCAGGGTTTAGGGGTGTTTGGGGGGGGGGCTTCGAGGTAGATTTTGTAGGGTTCTGGAGGGTTTTATCGTGCAATTTTTTTTTACGGTCTACTGATTCCTGCAGCGACGGTTGATAGGGTCTCGGGTTCAGTGGGGCCACAGCACCTTGCGGGTTTGCGGCATTTGGGGCAGTTTGTGGAATGCCGGGTCAGGGGGCTTGGTCTGGTGAGGGTTTAGGGTTTAGGGTGTGTAGGTAAAACTTCTACCTCGAGTTCATAAGCAGGGGTTCTCAAGTACTGATAGCGCTCCCTGGTTCTGCAAGCAGGGTGTGGGGGTTTCTCTTCCGTCAATGTACTTGCTTCTGGTGGGGTTCGAGTGCTGTCGGTGTTTCTAGTTTCGAATTTAGGCCAGTAGTATAGTACCCTAAATAGTCGGATCCTTACCCCAAAATCCCTAGGTTTCGGAAACTCCCGTTTTTGTCATCTTGGAGACAATCATCCCGAAACAAAACAGTCAAAGCTTCCCACGGCGAGAAGCTCATGTATCCGGCAAGGCTGCCAGACGGGCAAGGACAGCGAAACCAAAGTAAGAACTAAGAATAACACGAAAATAGCACAGTAATCATATCGATATTGATATAAATAATGCCCTTCTAAAAAACCTTCACAGTTTCACCCGCTATGTGGCAGGTCGGTTCCCAGGCGGAGTGTTCCATGAGCTGGCAAAGACCTTGGAGCAGCGTTGCGGTTGCAGGGGGCGTCCTCCAAGCCGACTGTAGGAGGCTGAAGAAATCCGCTGAGTAGTCTCAGACACCTAAAGTAGGGATCTTCCAAGATAACTGTAGAAGGCTGAAGAAATCGGCTGAGTTTACCAATGTCATCAAGTAGGAATCCTTCTAATAGCATTACCATAATATGCCCGAAGGCCCCACATATTCACCCTCGAACCTTGTGCGAAACGATATGGCTGCAACTGCTTCTCTTCCGGCGTTTCGGGTTTGAGGGTCAGTGGTCTGGAGTTCAGGGTTTGCGGCTTAGGGTTTGGGGTTTGGATCGTTTGGTTTGGGGATTTCGGGCTACTTCGGCTTTAACCAGAAGAGAGATCCCCCCCTCGTGGAGTTTTGCTTAAGTTAAACCAGCGGGTTCTTTTTGTCGGATAGGGCAAGCCTTCTAGACCCTAACAGCTTAAACCCAAAGCCTTAGCCCTGGAACCCTAAAGCCTGAACCCCAAACCCTGGAACCCAACACCTGCACCCTTAAAGCCGAAATCTTTTGATGTTGCCCTTACTCGTTAAGCCTGAAACCCTAGGCCCCAACCGCCTGGAGCTTCGACCCATTAAGTCCAACGCTGTAACACCCATGGGTTCTTCCAACATTTGCAGCAAATCCTAAACCCTGAACGCTGATCTAGAAACCCTAGAGTTCTACAGTAGAAGCCCCAAAGTTGGAAACCCCATAGCCTCAATCCTTAATAGACCACTGTTTGGCCTTAATCCGGTTTCCAATTTTAAGGGTTTTGCTGTAATAGAATTCGAACCCCTAAACCCCAAGCCCTAAACCTTGAAGCAAAGTCCTGGAAGCTACTGGGCGTCGGAAGGCTCCGAGGCCCCCGGAGGATTCAGCTCCATGCACGTCTCACCCTCGCACGAGGCACCAGAGTTCCTTCATTCAGGGATTAGGGTTCAGGGTATAGGGTTGAGGGGTCTTGGGTTTAAGGTTTAAGGTGTAGACCCTCCCATCAAACACTCAGACCCTAAACCCTAGAACCTTAAAAAAAACCTAAAGCAGAGTTCCTTCATTCAGGGCCGCCTTTTCTTAAGTGGCTGGTAGGAATGCGGGCTTAGTCGATCATTGCAAGGGCTGCCAGGGCTCTCCTGTCAATTCTTCTTCATAGTTAGTTGAAAAACATAGGTTTGTTTTATAGTGTGTTTTACAAATCCTATGGTTTAGGGCTTACGGCTTTGAAGAAGAAGAAGAAGTAGGGTTCAATAGCCTACTTAAGGCCCGCTTCTGAAAAGGATCCCTGCTAAAAGAGTCATTATCACTGGAAACCGCTTTCGAGCCAATGTATGACCTCATTAAGCCATAAACCATTAACGATGACCTCAGATAGTTTGACGAGGAGCAGTCCTTAGTGAAGGGATTCTGGCGTGTCCATTTCGGAGATGAGCCACAGAGCGAAGGAAATACGATATTACTGTTGCTTGCTACGGTTTGGGTTTCGGGCTTAGGGGATTCAATGTTGAATTTGCGGAAGGAGGGGTTACAGAAGCATGGGGTTCACGGTGTTGGGGTTAGTTAGGGCGGCAAGGGTTGATTTGTCCCGGTGGGCTTTGCCACTTTTCGGCATTTAGGGTTTAAGTTTTTCAGAGGTTGAAGACGTTAGGATTCGTTACGATTGTTGTCAGGGCTAATTCGACTTACTTGTTCAAGATGAGGATTCAGATAACATCGTTGGAAGTGAAGACAAACCTAGGACTTATCCATAGTATGCACCAGCGACAGCCTTCCTCCCAAAGCACGGATCTTTTCACGAGAAATGCGTTGAAGTGGCTCAGGTTTACTTAGGGCGGGCAGGTACCTTCAGTTTTGTTTGTCATATAGTTTTCTACCATACTTAACTAACAGATAAGCCTGTTTTCGGGCGGGTGTCCTCAGCCCCAATGTTTAGACTAGAGGAAGTCACACTGAAACTCTGCATCATGAAATCGACCCCATGCTATCGGGGTCGGAATAACGAGAAATGCCATCCCCTTATGATCGGCATATTGTAGTTATAGTGACTATATGACTGCACTTTATACTATACCCCAAAACCGTATCCTAGCAGAACCTGAACCCTATAAGCCTGAAAATCCTTAAAATCTTAAACCACAGGTGCTAGCGCGGCCGGGAGAAAGAGCGCACCCCAGCCTTGAGCAAAACATCCTAAACCCAATTTTCGAAGGAAACAGACCGTTGGCTCATCTCGCTGAAAAGTTGCTTTTGCCACCCTTGCAGCTTCTCGAGGGTGTAAGGCAACAAATAACATAGAAGCCTGAATACCTTATATTAATTGTAATGTTCCTGAGGGTTCCTTCGTAGAAGTGGAGCATATACCCCAAAGCCCCAAATACCCCTTGAGCACGTAAATGTAACATAGAAGCCTGAACAGCTAATACAATACTATTTCTCAGGATTCCTTCTTATACTGCACCATAATACACGCCAAAATCCTACTCCATTTATGCAGGTCGCAAGATTCGTAGACATTAAGGCAACAGTAGCCTAGACTGGAGCTTTCCGTTTCGAGTTTAGGGTTTTAGGTTTGTCGGAATTAACTTTAGTGAACCCCAGAACGTTCGACCTTGGATTGAGGATTGGTGCTGGGATCCCCTATACATCACCTTACAGTAGAAGCCCAAAAGTTGGAAACCCAATAGCCTCAATCCTTAAGAGTAATGTTTAGGGAATCCCAGCAATATGGCACTATTTGGCCTTAATCCGCTATCCAAGTTTATGGGGTTTACTATACTAGGATGCCCAGTAGCACCCTTATTTCCTTTTTGTAGTCCTAGGTTCCTTACAAAGTTACCCAGTACCAAAAATTGCTGGGCATCCGAATATACAGGCGTCAGGGTATCGATGTTCCAACTCTCCGGCTTCTACCCTAAAGCCTGAACCCTTTTTCGGGCTTAAAGGGCTCCAGGGTTAAAACCCGGGGTACTTAGAAAAGATGCTTTATTAGAGTTAGGGTTTAGGGTTGAGGGTTTGGTTCCTGAAACCCCAAGGCAACCAGCAAACCACATGAAATTTTCGCTAGGGGTCTAATAGGCCTTTGAGGGTTGAGGGTTTCGAGATCGTAGTTTTCTTCGTTTCCTGCTGAGTATTTTCGGCGTAAAGCGAGACGTGAGACTCTGTCTCTGTCTGTCCCTCTCCCTCGCTCTCGCTCTCTCCCTCGCTCTCCCTCTCTCCCTCGCTCTCGCTCTCGCTCTCGCTCTCGCTCTCGCTCTCGCTCTCGCTCTCGCTCTCGCTCTCGCTCTCGCTCTCGCTCTCGCTCTCGCTCTCGCTCTCGCTCTCGCTCTCTCTCTCTCGCTCTCTCTCTCTCTCTCTCTCTCTCTCTCTCTCTCTCTCTCTCTCTCTCTCTCTCTCTCTCTCTCTCTCTCTCTCTCTCTCTCTCTCTCTCTCTCTCTCTCTCTCTCTCTCTCTCTCTCTCTCTCTCTATCTCTCTCTCTGTGTACATATGTACATATATATATATATATATATACATATATATATATATATACATATATATATATATACATATATATATATATGCTTATTCGTTCATCTTCTGTATACACCTTGCGTGTATATGTATACACCTTCTGTATTTATTCGTTTAACGTGGCGGCCGTGGGATGTGAATGCTGGCAGATGGTGCTCAACTCACGGCTTCTGGTCAAGTCGAGGTGTTTAACAGAAGCTGCGAGGGTGCTGACACATATTTTTCATCAAGTGTTTCACGCGATGCGGGCGGATTTACAGCTGGGATCATGGGTTCTCTAGTTTCTAGCTGTTCCAATCGCCGAGCCTTAGCTATTCCTTGAGACTTGTGTTGAAGGTTTTCACGCTACTCTGGCAACAGGGACAAGAGAAAGGCATCATGGCAGTGTCAGTTTTCAGAATTTCGGCATGGATGCGTCCCCGAGAATATATAGTTCCCTGCATAAAGCTTGGGACCACGTGCGACTGACGAACGATGGCACGGCCAACAGCATTTGAGTGATGATTCACAATTTCCTGACCTGAGTTTGGGGTCAGTCACTGGTTGATCATATGGTTAGTCGGTTTAGGGTTTAGGGTTTATAGGGTTTAGGGTTTAGTGGTGAGCGGGAGTCACCAGGTTCCTGGCTAGGCGCATCGCCACGGTTTTTCAAGCAACACCGCGCAGTGTGACGTACGTGGCTGAGGCTCCGTTGCGCGCCACGGATTTTTCAATCTTTCCCTGAAAAATCACAACGCACCTAAACTAAACCCCTCAACCCCTAAAACCCCTTAAAACCCTAAAGCCCTAAACCCTACACAGCTAAACCGCTCTGGACCCTAAACCCTAATCCTGATCATTTTTCACCCTCCACCGTCTTTTCCCTCCATCTCGGAGTTCGTGAACGTCTGCGAGGGGCAAAAACCACGAGCGAGACTGATCAGGCCCGTCGGTTTAGGGGTTTAGCGAGTTTAGAAAGTTTAGGGTTTAGGGTTTACATCAAGCTCTTGTTGAACAGTGCCCGAACCCTTTAAAACGCCCATAGAAGCACTTCTGAGCAACCCCATGTTGATTCTTCAGGCCTATATTCGACATTTGGTTCACTGCTTATGCAAGTTTTGGGAAATTCCCTGGGCTTGAGCATCCAGGCCTTGTCTGGATTTTTGTTAAGGATCAGAAGTGCCGGGAAAGTTGACGAAGTCAGAACCTACAGCAACACACCTGTACCATTTTGCGAGTTCCTAAACCCCGAACCCTAAACCCTGAACCCTAAACTCAGAACCCCGTACCCTAAACCCTGAACCCTAAGCTGCGAACCCCCTACCCTGAATCCTAAACTCTGAACCTTCAACCCTAAACTCTGAACTCTAAACCCTGAACCTTAAACCCGGAACCCTAAACCCTGAACCCTAAACCCCGGACCCTAAATCCCGAACCCTAAACCCTGAACCTTAAACCCTGAACTCTAAACCCTGAACCCTCATAACGCCTAATAGGCTCCCTGTGGGGGTACTTGTAGCTCTACTTATTACCTACTTACTAAGTCCCCCGACCCTCCAAGTACCGTTCTGGCAATGCCACAACGTCGTCATTGGAGGAATACCGCGTTCGAGGATGACAAAGCTTTTTCTGTCAATCCGCTGAAAGCAACATGTGGATCTACTGCAACCTCTAAGAAGTTCTGACGTCGGTCCATGTCACCGTTGTGCCTTGTAAGATGCCGCTTGATCGCTTGAGCGGCTGGCCTGAATGCAGGGCGTTGCTACCGGACTGCTGCGTGGTGTTGCTTGCGTCGGACGCTCATCTGCTTTGACCAAAATGATGAAAGCTTTATCTGTCAATCCGCTGAAAGCAACATGTGGATCTACTGCAACCTCTAAGAAGTTCTGATGTCGGTCCATGACACCGTTGTGCCTTGTAAGATGCCGCTTGATCGCATGTGCGGCTGGCCTGAATGCAAGGCGTTACTACAGGACTGCCGCGTGATGTCGCTTGCGTCGGACGCTCATCTGCTTTGACCAAAATGACGAAAGCTTTATCTGTCAATCCGCTGAAAGCAACATGTGGATCTACTTGCAACCTCTAAGAAGTTCTGATGTCAGTCCATGTCACCGTTGTGCCTTGTAAGATGCCGCTCGATCGCATTGGCGGCTGGCCTGAATGCATGGCGTTACTACCGGACTGCTGCGTGATGTTGCTTGCGTTGGACGCTCATCTGCTTTGACCAAAATGATGAAAGCTTTATCTGTCAATCCGCTGAAAGCAACATGTGGATCTAAAGCAACCTCTAAGAAGTTCTGATGCCGGTCCATGTCACCGCTGTGCCTTGTAAGAGGCCGCTTGATCGCATGTGCGGTTGTCCTGAATGATGGGCGTTACTACAGGATTGCTGCGTGACGTTGCTTGCGTCGGACTCTCATCTGCTTTGACCAAAATGACGAAAGCTTTATCTGTCAATCCGCTGAAAGCAACATGTGGATCTACCGCAACCTCTAAGAAGTTCTGGTGTCAGTCCATGTCACCGTTGTGCCTTGTAAGATGCCGCTTGATCGCATTGGCGGTTGGCCTGAATGAGGGGCGTTACTACGGGATTGCTGCGTGACGTTGCTTGCGTCGGACGCTCATTTGCTTTGACCAAAATGACGAAAGCTTTATCTGTCAATCCGCTGAAAGCAACATGTGGATCTACCGCAACCTCTAAGAAGTTCTGATGCTGGCTCATGCTTCCCGGACTTAATAAGTAGTTCTTTAAAGAGTTATAAGTATCCTATCCCCAACATGTTAACTCTATTTGTTGCCTTTTTACCAACTCACCCGACTCTCAAAGCGGGCATGCATCCGGAGCTGGTGAGCATGGGGAATGTTGCTTCGCCTTTAGCTTCAGCTCGCTCAGCTGTCGTGGCTGTTCATTTTCGGATCTAGAGATCTAAATCCCCTACGGCTCTAGCTACTCAAACATTTAGGAAACTGGAGCGCTAGGGATTAATATCCCGCAAGGCCGTGACATAAAGGACCAAAGCGTAAACACCACATAGTAGGACATTGGCTATCAGTACCCTCTGTCTAGGACCCCCACTTTCAGAAGTTGTTTTGTGCCACCGCCCTTCGCTGGAAATTTTCGTTTACTTGCGTGAGCAGCTGACGACTTTCCTGCAGATTGCCCACGGTTGATGGCTGAGTCTCGCGCTTGTCGTTGGTGGAATGATGACACAGCTACATCTGTCAATCCGCCGAAAAAGATCGTGTGTGGATCATTGTAAACCTCTAAGAAGTTCTGACGTCCATTCATGTTGAGACATGGTTTTGAAATTAACGACTTCGCTCGCTCGCCCAAACAGTTTGTGCGAGTGGTAAGCACAAAGGGCGTGACTGCTGCATCATGATGGTGTTGTCACCTAGTCGTCCGGGGTAAGGTAATCCCAAAAGGAACTACTATGGGGCCTATGGGTATACCTGTCAGTCAGCTGAAGGAGATCATGTGGATCGATGGTATCCTCTAAGAAGTTCTGACACCTGTTCACGGCGCCATCCTGTCTTGCTTGATTTCAGTTGCTTGCCTCTGCAGCTTCACGTGACAATAGCACCAAGCTGCGCTGCAGATTCCTACGTCATGCTAGCAGTCGAGTATGCTTTCCTTCCTTGACATGATGACAAAGATTTATGTGTCAGTCCGCCGAATGCTCCGTCGAAGGGGCACCATGTAGATCTACGGCAACCTCTAAGAAGTTCTGACGCTTGTTGATGGTACCACCCTGTGCCTATGTTTGCCTCCAAGGCTGCGTGCTGCTTGGTTGTAGTATGATGAAGTCACATCTTCACTCCGCAAAAGAGCCGTGTGGATCGATTGCAACCTCTAAGAAGCTCTGATGGCTCAATACTTGCCGTGTTGTTTGGCATGCGACGGCATGTGCTCGGTTGCCGTTGTATCAGCCGTGTCTGTAAGAAGAGTCTCGTATATGTGGCATATGCTCGTTCGTGGTGGTGCATTTTAGATTTCGTGTTGCAAAGAGACTGTGAGAGTCCAACTCAACTCATGTTCTCAACACATCAAACTTGGTTCCGATGTTGCAACAGTAGCCATGAAGCACTGTACATACTAGTAGAGTAGGTAGTATTTAACCTTTTTCGGGTACTATAAATCCTATATATCTAGTCCTGATACTAGACAAGCAGGACTACAATGACTCCAACTTCGACTTATATAAACTGGGCACATCCTCCAAGGACCATCGGCAATTGTTTTTAGAACCACTTTCAACCCATACAGTGGCGAAGCCCCTAACCAGTTCCATTTGTTGTCCTGGCAAAGCCGCGGGGGCCCGAATTCCTCCAGGTGACTGTGGGTTTAGGGCCTCTGGCTTAGGGTTTAGGGTTAAGAGGTTGAGGCCTGTGCTCCTCCGAAACTCTGCCCAAAGCTATCCCGAGCTCTTACGCTTCGAACTATGGACTCCAAGCCCTGAACTTTGACCTAAACTTTTGAATCCACCTAAATCCTCTACACAATAAGGCTCGAAGTCGCTAAACCCTACAGAAGAAGGGCCTTAACCTTGATACCAAACGGCTCTTAGAGTATATACTGGGTATCAATGTGAGAAATGTTGAAGTTACCCTTAATGTTTAACATTGAGTCCTTATGTTGGATATTTTCGGGGGCTCACAATCCCTCTCTTATTTTCATCGCCGGCTCGAGGCCTTTGAATTATTTAAAGCCTTCTAACAAAGGGGTCATCCACGAGTTCGAGGACCGCAAAAGGCTTCCATGATCATGAGCGTCATACCAAGCGTGAATACAGTGTCAAGTACTTGGTGAGACCATTCTAGTGTGTCAGAAGGTAAGTGCCGAGCCTCTAGCAGCAAGAACTCTCTCACCACTGGAATGCTCTACAGAGTCAGTTTTCAGTGTTCGAAGCTGGGAACTTCCCTAAAGCCTGCACCCTAAGCTTCCCGTTCCACTTTCAGCTCAGCCGACTTTTTCTAAAAGCACTGCTTGCCTGCTCCGTCCGGAATTGCAATGGCGTTCCGGCAGCATCCTGCTCTCATCGAAATCTTCCAAGCAGGCTCAACATGCGGGTTTAGGGTTTAGGGGGTTGTAATCCTGAACCCTGGGCCCCTAAGCAACCAAAACTCTAAACGGGCGGTTGTCAATACTAGGGTCCCTTTTTGGGTCCTTATTATGATACGGCACCGAATATTTAGGGGGCCCATAGAGGTACATAATTTTGACAACCACCCAAACAGATTATAAGGGTTTAGGTATTCTGCGGCTCGGGTTACGGGAATTAAGATCTGGAAGTGTACCTTAACCTAACAAGGTGGGTTATGCAGGGTTCAGGTAGGGCTTCAACGATTTGAGTTGGAGTCACAGGTTGCTCCCGAGGTTTGGTGTTCAGGGGAGGTCGATTCGCTAGAGCAGCAGCAGCAGCCATATAGACCGTAGCACTACCGACGGAGTCCTGAACCCTGAACTCCGCAAACCAGCGCTCAGGCTTTGTCCAACGCCTTAAACCAAAGTGGATCATGTCTTTACATGTACTTGATCATTTAGTTTGTTCCTATAATTCTGTCTTACTGTACAGTATGTTGTGCTATGATACGTTGTGAGAACTACGTTGTGTTGTGTTATCTTCCTTACGATGATCTTATGCTATACCATATCAGTTCATATTCGGTTTGATTAGGCTAAATCATACTGCATTTGGTTTATCACCATGTTATGGCATTTTTGTTAAAATGTACGACAAATAGAGCATGTTATAGTTTACTACATTATGTAAGGTTTTGTTTTCTATATTCTTTACAGTGCATATATAATGCTATGCTACATCGTATCATGGGATATGGTGCTCTATTACAGTGTATTATGCTGTCCCGGGGTGTTTATTCTTTTTCGGTGTATTACATCATGCTTAATCTACCATAGCTTTTTCCATGATATTGCGTTGCATTGTATATTTGAGTTTGGTATACCGTGTATCATAATTAATTTACCTTTTACATCATAGTTTTGACATTTTGTATTTCTTAGAGTATATTTCTTTTGCAGGACAGTATTGGATCTTATTTTGTGTTATCTCATACCATACCATACTACGATATGTTAGTCTCCACAAAACTTCGGAAACCGATCGAAGGACGTGCTCCTCACGGAGCGAGTGAGCTGTGTATCCAAAACCTTTATCCACTTCCTGCCTGAGCCTGAGTGTGGGACTTTAGCTTACGTAGAGGATCATGGGGCTTAGTAAGTAGGGTTCCTTAATGGGCTCCTTAAAGGGATCTATAGGGTTCCTCAACGTTCAGAGTGTGGGCTCAGAGATCGAAGGAGTTGTGTAATATGAGGACCTCAATAATTACCTATACTATGTTGGGCGTTCCTTATTATAATCCTAGTGTAATGGGCCCCAGAACCTTATTCTAGTTATTAAGGCCCCTGCGTCAGGGTGAAAAGAGAGTCTGCGTTTTACAGCGCGCACAGGGCCTTAAACGCGTGACCCAACCCTATTTATGAATGCCTTGTAAACCGCGAACCCCTACACCCTAAACCCCAAAGACCCTGAACCCTTGCAAAATCTTCATCGCTGTATGTGCCTGAAAAGTTTCATCCAAAACACAAAAACCCAAGCATACAACGCCTCAGAAGGTGCACCCCAAGCCCTCAAGCTCATACTCTGGACCTTCCAGAATCCCTTAATTAAGGAATATACCTTAAATTGAGGGTCCTTCATATGATTTAGGGTATTTTTCCACAATCAAGAGATTCTGGAAGGTCTGGGACTCTGAAGCCTCAATCTGCTTGTGTTTGTGGCCGACTGGTGAAATTTGGGAATCGGTGCGTTTTGGAAGTTTTAGGGTCTTGCCCAGAGAGCCCAATACCCGCTCAATAAGGACTATGGTTTTAATTATATACAGCTTCATGATATGATTTGAGCTATATTCCTTAAGGGGTATTGGGTCCTTTGGGTAGGGTCTCGGGTGTAGGGATTTCTTTCCCACGTGTGCAGGCATTGCATGCATGTTTTGGCATTCCGATTTAGGGCGACGAAGCTAGAGCTCAGTCAAGGTCACCGTCATCGTCTGCGACAATTTCGGCAAGGGACAGCTGCAGCTGCTTGGTGCAAACTCGGAGCACTCGGTTGGGATTTTAGGTTAAGGGCTTGGGGTGTAGGGCGTAGATTGCAGTTGAAACGTTAGGGCATGGGGTTTTGCTAATGAAAAGGAGGATAACAGGTCGTCAGACATTCGGGCTTACATCTCAGCTTGTGATGATGGTGTTTACGTAGTGATGATGATATGTGTGATGGCCATGATGACGACTTCTGCGTGCGTACATGAACTTCAACTATGCCACAGCTCTCACCACCAACAGAACATTCGAAGCCTGAAGCGCAAGCCAAGCCCGCCGAAGATGTAAACCAAAAAACCCTGAACCCTAAAACCTAGCCAACGACCTCCCAGCCAGAAGCGCCATAGGCCTCATGGGCAGAAGGCCTCTCAACCAGTTCAGGGTTTAGGGTTTAGGGCCCTCAGCTTTGTAGCCAGACCATGGAACAAAGGCTGGTTTCCTCGCAAAGTGCCGAAACTTGATTCTACTAAACCCCTACACTGCCCGGCACCATGGCATTTTGCTTTCACTAGGGCGCACAAAAGTTACAGCAGATCACCAACAGAATGCTTGCAAGTGCCAGGAACTTTGATCGAAGGGATTCGAGCATAGTGCGGGCACCCACCCCACTTTCTGGCAGACCACGGCAACTTCATAAGTAGGGTTAGGTTTTAGGGTTGAGGGGTTTAGGGTTTAGGATATAGGGTTAAAAGTACCCTACCTAAACTTGGGGTGCAGGGTTTAGGCTTAGGCAAACCCTTGCAACGAGCCTGAACCTCCCCAACCTGAAACCTTTGTCATAGCTGGGCAACATTTTAAATTGTTAATGGGTACTTAGTTAAGCCCCCCTAAACCCTAAACCCTAAACCCTAAACCCTAAACCCTAAACCCTAAACCCTAAACCCTTAAGCCCAAGAAGGAATGTTTAACTGTTTTATACTATCCCGACCATGGACCCGAAACCCTAAGTCTTGACTTTTGGGGGTTTAGCATTGGCCTTGTGTACTTAAGTCTAAGCGTCGGGTCTTTGAAACACTCTGAAGCTCTTCTAAAGTGATCGAGTACTACATGTTTACCTTTCGTATCAAAGCACGGTTGTAGGATAGGTACGTCTTGATAGAGCCCATAAAACCGAAATAAAACCTCTGTGGACACGTAGGAGCCTCATTACAACCCCCAGTCCCAACCCTGATTGCCAAATCCTACGCCCTACCAGCCCTAAACGTTTGACGCTAAACCCTAAGTCCCGTGAAAGCCAGAGCTATGTAAATCATATGTCCTCCACGGAGCTCGATGGCCATAAGACCCTCGATAGGGCGCTGGCATCCACTCCGAGTTCCTTCGAAGAAACGGAGAACTAAATCCAAGATTCTAAACCCTAAGCTTTGCCCTAAACCCTGAACCCTAAAAGCCGAACCCTGGACCATGAAACCTAACTCCGCCCGAGGTGGCTTCAGCTGGACCGAGGAGAGCGCCTTTGCGTCGCTTCGGTGGAGCTCGAGGCGGTCTCTGGTTTCTGATGCTTAGTACCTACGGTTGATGATATGGGAGTTTCCGAAAATTAAGGTACCTTATTTGGGGGTCCTTATAATCAGGATCCTACTATTTAGGGTACTCCATGAGGGTCCCCCTATTTTCGGAAACTAGCATATAAATCCTGCAGTACCTTCATGACCCTAGACTATGGTAGTTATGGTGTATTCCTTATCATGGGTAATGCAAGATTTACGTCATCACCCTTAGTTTACAAGTCTGGGGTCTGCAGTATAACGGTTTCAGGTGTAGGGACTGGAGTATTAAGAATCGAACTTAAGATGGTGAAGTTCGAGGTTTCGCAGGCTGCAGAGTTGAAAGGTTCAGGGGTCTCAGGCTTCCGGGGCTTGACGACTTCAAGGTTTTGGGCTGCAGAGTGGGAGGAAATATCGGGCCCCTACTAGAACCACATTGGCAAAGTCCTTCGTGGCAACTGACCCTGTGAGGGGTTGTACCTAAGCTTGAACCCAAAAGCCTCAACCGTCAGCCGACTAAGGCTTTCAACTTTAGGGGTGGCGGTTTGCTGTTCTGGGGTGGGGTTGCGAGCTGAAGACGGTTATGGCTTAAGGCTTAAAGTGTAAGGTGCGTCAGACGACGCAGAAGGTTTAAGTGTTTAAGGCATCACTGTTTTCGAGCAGGATGCAGGGCTTCAGGCCTAAGGGCTTGAGGGTAAAGCTTCGTTATCGTCACAAAACAAACTGTCTCTCCATGGGACAACTGCTTGTACTGCCCAAGGTCCATATGGGAGTTTCCGATAATTAGGGGTACCTTGTTGTGGGGTCCTTATTATAAGTATCCTACTATTTAGGGTGCTATATTCGGGTCCCCCATTTTTCGGAAACTCCCATACCGGGCTTCTTCCCAAGGCCATAAACCCAGAGAGCCCAATACCCCTTAATCAAGGAATATAGCTTAAGTCATTGAATCCCTATATATTTTAAAGCATACTCCTGAATTCCCTTGTAGAACCCTTATAGATCCCTTTAAGGAGCCCTTTAAGGAACCCTAGGTATTCCCTAATTTGGGGCTCTCTGGGAACAACTGCAAGACTGAAAGGTCTGCAGCTCCAAGTCGATACAGCCACAAGTCTTGGGTACTTGCCCCCATACAGTAAAAGTCTATAATACGGCTGATGATATAAATCCTGCATTACCATAAGGACCCTAAACTATGAGAATTATGGTATATTCCTGATTATGGGTCATGCAGATTTGTATCATCAACCGTAGGGCTATTATTCAGGTCCTACATAATATATCTATACTATGAATATTATTCAACTATTGCTGAGTGGGGGCCGTACCCAACACAAGTCCATGTTCGCATACCAGGGTTCTTTCAGGGGTTCAAAAAAAGGGTTCTAGAAGGGTGTAGGGTTCATTCAAGGGTTCTTTTAGAGGTGCAGAAAACGGTTCTATAAGGGTTTAGAGTCCCTTTGAGGGTTCTTTTAGGGCTTCAAAAAAGGGTTCTATAAGGGTGTAGGGTGGAGTCGAGTGTCTTTTGGTACGGAACGATGCGTTCTACAGCTGAGTCTCAAGCTTTCCCGTAAGCGGTTGATGCTGACGGAGCCGTTCAGCATAGACGGTGACTGAAATCCCAAACCCTCAAGCCTTAACCCAAACCTCAAACCGTAAATACAGGAGTTACAATCCGGCCTAGCCACTTCAGAATCCTTAGTTAGAACTTCATGAGTGCATTGCTTCTTCAAGGGCCCCAAAATTGGAAGATCTAAGCCCTAGACCCTTAAAGCATGAAATCCTAAACCCTTCAACCCTGATGCCGAAAACCCTCAAAGGGTTAGCTTTGAGGGTTGAGGGTCCTAGTATGTAGGTCATAAGTGGAGTGATAGGTACCCTAAAAGGGAGATCGTTATTTGGGTTGTGATTATAACTCTATAAACTAACTACTTACTAAGTCCACCGACTTTCCAAGAACAGACCGGGCCCCGGAAATCGCTATGCAGGACTTCGACCATGCGGAAGCATGCGCAGGTCCGACCTACGAGGGCTTTGGGTTGCAGTTCAGGATGTATGCTTAGAGTATCATGGGACTTAGTAAGCAGGGTTAAAAGGAAGGTAGCTATAATAATAGTTTGTATATCTACTTGTAACCCTAGTTAATGTACTTGTGACTCCACGTGCTAAGTCCCATGTTCCTCTAAGTAGGGCTTTATACGGGCTGTCATATAGGGAAGTGAGGTAAAAGGTGCTGCAATGTTTAAGGGGTTGATGGTTTAGGGGTCCAGGTTTGAGGCCTAAGGGTTTGTGGTTTAGCGTTTAGGGGTTAGGGGGCTTGAGGCCTTAGGGTTTCTGGTTTTGGATTTCGGGCTTTGGGCCGCAGGTTCATGGGCTCGAGGTTCGGATCTGAGGGCTTCTAAGCCACACCTGCCCCAAGTCTGAGGGGAAGAGGCAACTGTCGAAGGATACAAGGGTCTACAGAGCTGCCACTGCAAGAATTGAGGGTCCTGGACCTTCCGAAGCCCTTACTGAGGCCCGGAACCCGAACTTCCGGAACCCGCCCAAACCCAAGACCAAGAGGGCCCCACCAAGAGTCTAAACCACCTGAACTATGAGGTTTCTACCCCCTCTCTCAGCTCAAGCTGCAAGCGAACGCTCAATACGTGACTTGGCTGGCAGTGGTTCAGGGTTTAGGATTCAGGGTTTGGGCCGCACCCTCGTTACCTGCGCCAATCGTTGCGCAATCTGATACTCGAAGCGGGCCTTTATCCCAGATCGGTACTATAGGGGCCTTCATAATTACCTCTAGAATTCCGGGAGCTCCCTGTTATCATTATGGTATAATATACCCGCAAATCCCTGTCCTAATTATTAAGGCCCCTATAGTGTCCGGAGTTTACCATAAGGGCACTTTGCTAGCGCAGGGGCGCATGGCACCGAGACACACCCTGGAAGCTCATCAGGGTATCGCCTCGCCCTGACTGCACTCTGAGCCCTTCCCAGAGAGCCCAATACCCCTTAATTAAGGAATATAGCTTAAACCATAATAAGAAGCCCTATATGATTTAAGCCACGTTCCAAAAAAAGGGGTATTGGGCTCTCTGGGTTCACTCCAGTTCACTGCCGCTCTAGCTGCTAGCTGCCCGGGTTACCTGTGCGCGCGCCCTTTTCAGGCGGCCCACGGCTTCGAGGGCTCTTCTTGGTGAGAGCGCATCACATGAGCAAAAGCAGAGTGTAATGAAGCCTCGTTGGACATTGAACGACTCTTGAGCGCCTTGAGTGCTGATGAGAATGCCCGACTGAATCGGGACTTGCAAGAGGCGGCGAAAGATCCGGCTGCACAGCGCGAGATGGTCCGTCGACTTAAGCTGCAAGTTGTGGTGACTGAGTGCACAGGCCCCATAGTAGGTCTGGATTTGAGTGAAGCCGGACGATGATCAGACAAGCAGCGGCGTCCGTATTTTCTATTCGAACTTGGTCGGTGCTGGTCTGTGAGAAATGGGAGTTTCCGAAAATAGGGGACCCTAAATAGTAGGATCCTGATTATAAGGACCCCAAAATAAGGTACCCCCTAATTTTCGGAAACTCCCAAACTGGGACATCCACTGAATCTTGCGCCTGCGGCCCAGAATTATACAATAAGATGTTCGAGTCGAGGGCGACTGAGCCATTTCTACCAGGCTGCCCAGTAGTACTCTTATTCCCTTTCTGTAGTCCCAGGTTCCTTATAAAGTTACCCAACACCAAAAAGGGAGCCCTTTTTATTCCTAGGTTACTCGGCATCCCAGTCTGTGAGCATTCCAGAGAGGCAGTGTTGCAAAGCATTGACTCCTGTAGCCTAAGCCCTTTGTATAAATCCTCAAATCCTAAACCCTCTATACAGGCCCGGAAGACAAAGCCCTCCCATGGCGCATGCCCAAATCCTAAAATGTCTTGTAGGCCTAGGATGCCCAGTAGTACCCTTATTCCCTTTTTGTAGTCCTAGGTCCCTTATAAAGTTACCCAATACAAAAAAGGGAGCCCTTATTCCTAGGTTACTGGGCATCCTAGAAGCAGACTCCGCAGACCCAGGTCTGATAGTAAAACGTACACTTCTTAGAGGATCATGGGACTTAGTAAGTAGGGTTATAAGTACCTTAGCTAAGGTTATATGTCGATATAACTACAGTTATCAACCCTACTTACTAAGTCCCATGATCCTCTAAGTTTCCAAAGACGCTAAGTGCGACATCCAGTTTGAATGAGAAAAGAGGGCTGAGCGGCTGAACATTAATGTAAGCCACTGATCAATAAACCTCCTCTCTTTCAAGGCCCTTATTCATAGGATCAGAGCTGTAAAGTCTCTTTCATGGGAACAGGGGTTTATTAGTCAGGGGTCTACATTGCCACTCAAGGAGCCTTGCCAGTTGATGGGGCTTAGGGCTCTCTGAGAATTCTTCAAGGTCCAGCCGAGCCTGCCTTCAAGCGTTCGAGCTCAGTTTGGGTGACGTCAATGACTTGAACCCTAAACCGTCAAAGCGTGTAATATGCGGATCGGAAGAATCAGTAGTACTATTCCCTTGTCGTCCCTTTATTATGTGGCTGTGCTGCAATATACCCCAAGACCCTATTCCATTTGCTAACGCCTGTATATTAAACCTTGGAGCGAATGTTACAAACCCCTAAACCTTAAACCTAAAAACCTAAAACCCCGACACCCTAAGCCCTAAAACCCTCAAACCCTAAAACCTTAACCCTAAACCCTCAAGTCCTAAAAACCCTCAACCGCCAATGTTGCATCCCCGAGGTCTATGGCTCAAACTACCAAGATAAAGATGTCTTCAGCATCAAGGCCGGCCTCGGGGGAAGCGCTTCTCTGAGTGTGAAGCTATCAAACCAGGGCACACACAGGCAGCTTGTTTCAGCAACAGGCCACTGTTACGAACCGGTTTCGCCCCTTGTGGGCTCGTTCAGCTTTCTGACCCTCGTGCCAAAAGCTGCCATGAAGTGTCGTCTTGATGCTCGTCGTGAATTGTTTCAAAAATAATAATTAAAACAATTCACGACGGTCCAGCGGCTTAGGCTTCAGAGCCTTAGGGCTTTAGGGGAGTTGCTGGGCAGTCCGGAGCCTGAGTTCTTTAATGACGGGTCCTTAGACGCTAGTCACCCCAGTCTTCCTGAGAAGAAAAACGGTGGAAACCCAGCACTTGCTTCGAGTGGCGGAGTCTTCAAGACCACGTGTTTCCAAAACCCTAAGCCTTAATATAGGGGCTTAAATACTTACTTATACAATTCTGGGGGGTCCCTTATTATAAGTATAGTATAGTATACCCCCAAGCCCGATTCCAATCATTAAGCCCCCTGTGTTACGGTTTCCGAGGGTTTGAAGTCTGAGGTTTCGCTTCTCGGCCTGGGGTGTCGCGTTTGCCAGGTTAGGGTTTAGGGTTTAGGGTTTAGGGTTTAGGGTTTTTAGGGTTTAGGGTTTAGGGTTTAGGGGTGATGTTATGAGTCCCCTAAGTGGGGTTATCCTAATTATAACCTACTTATAACCTTACTTACTAAGTCACACGAGCCTCCAAGTAGAGTTCAGTGAGTATAAGGGCTGCTTCGAGGTTGGCTTTGTCATTGTTGGGTAACAGTTTACATTTTTATGGGTACTTAAACCCAACCTATCCCAACCATGAACTAGTATGGGACTTGAAGACTTCATGGATTTTTGCGTGTTCGAAGTTTTGGCGTGTGGTGCTTTTGGTTCTGGCGCTGCAAGTTTTCGAGTTTCCCCTTGGCTTGTCCACATGGCACATGTGGGCACGGACGCTGCGCCAACTTCAATCCTTTCGCTAACCCTGTAGAACCGCTTCCACATCAAAAAGTCCTCACATAGACTGCACATGCCAAAAAAAGACACATAAACCCATGCGCTGAAACCCCAACGCCTCGGCTTTCAAATATCACGTGCTTTCTTTCATACGGCGTCAACCAGGTCTCGATTGATGTCAGTTTTAAGATATTGAACGATCTTCCTGTGGGGGATTTGAAGGACAATTCCTGCAATGACATAGAGGACCCCTCTATACGCTAAAGGCTTGTTGGACTAACCTCTTGGGGGCCCAGACCCTGCAACAATCCAATTTTGTAGAGCCTTGCGCACAGTCTTCAGAGCTTGGTAAAGCCGTGTTGAAGCACAGTAAAATCCTGCAGGACCTTGCCCTACACTCTCACTCAAGGCCTGAACTCAAAAGAGCCAAGCCCTTAAACCTTAAACCCTAAACCCTAAACCCCAAGCTCTTAAACCTTTAACTCGAAAACCGTATGGAACCCCAACCCAAAACTTCAAAACCCTCTAAAACCTTGAGTCTTGAATCCCGAACCCGAAGACCCGAAAGCCCCCTTAAAGCAGAAGCCGCAAAGTTGGAACATCACTCTCCTCATGCCCCTCAGGTAAACTAGAAGAATCCCAGCACCAATCATCCTAAATCCGTGTTCCAACTTTCTGGGATGGGATTGACTATACCCATAGGCCCCATAGTAGTTCCTTTTTGGGGTTCATATATAGAATCCTACAAGGTAGTCCCAAAAAGGACTATAAGGATCTACCATGGGGGGCCTCTGGGTAAGTCACGCCTGGGAAGGCGTGGGCTTCGGGTCACGAGGAGTTCAACCACGAAGCCTGGGAGGCCCTGCGGCTATGGGTTTGGGGTTTTTGGGGGGTTTGGGGGTTTAAGGTTTAGGGTTTAGGGGTTTGGGGGTTTAAGGTTTAGGGTTTAGAGGGTTTGGGGGTTTAAGGTTTCGGGGTTTGGGGGTTTTGGGTTTCGGGGTTTGGGGGTTTAGGGGGTTTGGGGGTTTAAGGTTTAGGGGTGAGGGGTTAGGGTTTGGGGTGTTAGTCTAGTCTAAGAACTACGTTTGTAACGACGGTGGTTGATTAGACGCTTATACTCGTATAGGGTTTAACCAGGTTGGGGGTTCATAGGGCTGACAAGGTTTACAAGGCTTGAAGGTTTTGTACGGGTTCGGCTTCCGGGGTTGAGGGTTGAATTAGAGGCTACGCCTAAACCCCTAAACCCTTCAACTCTTTATACAGGGCCCACACTGCATTTCCAGCCCAAGAATCGAGCCCCCCGTGTTTGAAAGCATCAAAGAAAAAGCCCAAAAGGGCCCCCACCGCGTCCTTTTCTGCAAGTGAAACACTTACTGAGCCGATCCCCAAGCCCTAATACCTACCTTCAGCCCGAAACCCAAACCAAAGCCTAAACCTCCCTTGCTACTCATGCCTATTCGGTGCACAGGTGTGCTTCGACTCCTTCCGCTCGATCGCCACGCCGCGGAAGACACAAGCCTTTTCCTTGGCCAAGACGGTGCTTTTCATAATGTAGGGGCCTGAATAACTACCTATACTATTGTGGGGTTCCTTATTAGGATTACAGTTAGCATAATATACCCAGAACCTTATTCTAATTATTCAGGCCCCTACATTAGGGTTGTATCTGGCTGAGTAAGAGTTTTGGGGGAAGCCTGAGGGTTTAGGTCCGTCCCCCGAACACTACGCGAGCTTGAAGGATAGTAACATAATCGCTCTCAAGCCCTGGAACCCTATGAGTCCCAAAGCTCACATGCTAGGGTTGAGTGCAGGCCCGAATGCAGATACAGGGATATGGATCTATCTATTCGAACCTCGATATCATTATCCCTAAACCCTAAACCCTATGCCAAGGTGTTCATACCACCTGGGCCCGCCGTGTTCGTTAGTGGCGCTGAGCCTGCGGTCTTCGTGAGTGGCGCTGAGCCAAAAGGCTCGCAACATCTGAGGTTTAGGGGCCTAGGGTTTGGGGTTTAGGTTTCGGGGGTTTAGGATTTAGGGGTTTAGGTTTTAGGATTTGGGGTATTAGAAGTGTATGCTTTGAGTTTTGGGTTCAGGGTTCGGGGTATTAGTGGGTCAGGGTTTAGGGGTATTCAGCGTAGGATCTAGGCCCATGTAGGGCTCATCTTGTACAGGCACGGGTTGCTGCAGGTTGATTAGCCGATTAGTCTTATACTCTAGGATGCCCAGTAGTACCCTTATTCCCTTTTTGTAGTCCTAGGTTCCTTGTAAAGTTGCCCAATACCAAAAAGGGAGCCCTTTCTATCCCTGGGTTTCTGGGCATCCTAGTACTGGGTTCGAGTTTAGGAACTGTCGCTTCAAGTTATCATAACGCGTAATTCAGGGTTTTATGGTACATCCCCTCTAGGCGTTCCCTACACACAAGTTATGCTCCGCCTCAACAAGACCCTACTTGGAGGCTCATGGGACTCAGTAAGTAAGGTTATAAGTAGGTTTTTAATCAGGATAACCTCACTTAATTAGGGGACTTATAGCCCCACTTATAGATGTAGGGCTTTGGGCTTGGGGCTTGAGGGTTTAGGGTAGAATTCGGACGGGCTTTGGGCAACTCAGACTGCAGCTTGTGAACAAAATCCGCATTTGGGAGTTTGGCGCAGCTCCGTGGGCTTATTTGCTCGTGCTCAAAGCCAAAGCAGATGGTGTAAGCTTGTGAACCTGTTTTGCCGCTTCGCTTGCCACAAACTTCCGTTCAACTGGGTTGACCTGTAACCGTAGACCTCAATTGCGTTTATTCAGAGCCGCGGAACGGGTAAACCCATGAACCCCTAAACCCCTAAAGCCCTAAACCCTAAAGCTTTTAGGCCTTACAACCTGCAAAAGTGGAGCTCGAAGGATCTCTTGGAGGATCAAAGGGCATTGTAAGTCGGTAGACATAGACCAAGTGGCCCAACACCCAACTTTTCAACTTTGGGGCTCTTGTGAGGCTGTCTAGTTGGAAAGTTTGAACTTTTTCCTCCATAGGTATCTGGGAAGTAAGTAGTGGCATGAATAGTTACAAGGCCAATACTCCTTAAGCCTCGTTTCATAGCTATAGTATAACTTGATACCGAAGCCCTATTTTTACATATTCGGGCCCCTGTGTTGTAAGTTGTAAGTATGGAGTTGCCGGTGGGATACCCCCGTTCAGGGTGCTCACAACCCCCAATTCCGACCTACCTACTTTGAGCGTCAGGCGACTTGGACTTAGTAAGTAGGGTTATAAGTAAGGTAACTATAGTTTTCCCTACTCATAGCCTGTCTTAAGATACGAAGAACCTTATTTACAAAGTCCCATGACCCACTAAGTATTAAGCCCCCGCCCGCGATCCGACCCTTCTTTCAAAACCCCGTACAGTCGCTTTGTAAAGGCATGACAAATCGGCAGCAAGCCTGCTGAAGCTCATACAGGGTTTAGGGTTTAGGGTTAGTCCCACGATCCCTGATTGAATCCTAACCCTAAACCCTGACCCTGATCCCTAAATCCTAAACCCCTAGACCCTACAACCCCCCTAAAACCCCTAGACCCCTAAAACCCCTAAACCCCTAACGCCTAAACCCCTAAACCCTAGACCCGGATCCTTCCGGCTTGATGCCTCAGGCCGCGACTTCATCTCCCTCCATCTCTCTTTGCTCTTGGGCCGCAAGGAAATGCTCTGAGGGGGTTAGGGTTCTAGCACAGATAGTGCAAGTGCAAGGGGCTACCATCAGGGTTCTATTGCGGGATGTTGTGGGCAGTTTACGCTCCTCGGGGGTTTTCAGGGGCCTGATCAAGAAGTTCAGAAGGCTTTACAGGCATTAGGATCCGGGGATCTAGGAGGTATATAGGTCCTACTTGGGGTTGTAGGGTCCTAAGTTGAACTTATCCTACTGGCTCCCAGGGCTTAGGGTATCGCTTATTGGGTTTTGGGTTTAGGGGTTTACGTAGGGCTTAAGCACTCTTTGAGCAGCCATGCCCTCGAAACCCTTGGGCGCTTTGATCTAGGGAGAGTGGGGGAAGGAACGTGGGGACGACCATAGCGGAAAGTATCAGGACTATATGGATCCACTCTCCCCAGCACCAGTAAGTGGAGACTCTAGACCCCGGCTTTGGGCTAAAAGTCGTCTCAAATCCCGAAACTCAATTCTTACTGCAGCTTGGCATCGGAAGCCGAGGAAGGCTACACTCTACCCCAGAACCCTCTTATAACTATTGATGCTCCTACATTACGTTAAAATCGGAAGCTCCCAAGCCTGAGAGAGCGACTATGCACCCGAACACCCAAGGCTCATGAAGAAGGACGCTGTTGCCCTAAGCCTACATAGCAACCCTTATAGAATCCCCGAAGGAGCCGCATTCTAGTTGTTAAGGACCCTTAGAGGCTTTAGTCAGGGGTTGGTCCTGGCGGCGGCTTTTTGGGATCTTTGGGGCTAGCTTAATTAATAGTTCAGGGCTGAAGGGGTCAGGCCATAGGCTTCGAGTTGAGGTGTCGAGTCCATGTCTGACCTTCGAAAGGAAGTGCCCTTGAATCCTTTAGTGTTACGACCGTAAACCCCTAAACCCTACACCCCTAAACCCTAAACCCTATAGATCCCCTTAATGTAGGAATGTAGGGTCTTTCAGACTGCCAAGACAAACCCAGCCCTAGCCCCACAGGCCTCTAGACGAAAAAGCGACGCCTTTGCATCTCGAGTGGCTAGAAACCGAAGATTAGGCTCAAGAGCCATGAATCCGAAATCCCCGCAACAGCACCGCAACCTAGGACCTAGTCTGAAAATCGCAAAGTTCCGGGCCCACAGCTATGAACATACAACAAGCTAAGGCTGACGACCTGTTTGGAAGTTCAACTTCCAGCAGACGCACCGCTTTCTTCGCACCGACGGCCGCACGTAATCTAGGGTCTGAAAAATGAGTGGCGATATTCCCTTGCTGTCCCCTACAAGGGTATGCTCTCATCTGCCCTGCCCCTCCCCCAATTCAGCGGCCTGGAGTAGGGTGTCGGGTTTGTGGTTGGGGCTAGAGCCTGAGTTTACAGCGCAGACTAATTACGGCATAGGGTTTGGGGCTTAGGTCGGCCGTAGCCGTAGACAGTAACCCTAGTGCTGACTCTGCCAAGCTACGCAACAGAGGAGGACATCACGTTTCAAAACCATGTTCTTCAGACCTTTTCAAAAGAGTTCAGACCTCCTATCTGGGCTTGTGGCAGGAACTAAGCCCAAACTTCCAAACCTTGTGGCCACAAGCACACCCGAGCTGCCAACCCCGAAAGAATCTGCTGGTCCGCCAGCATCCCTCAAGCCTTGCTGAAGCTAAGCTCAGACATAATGCAGCGGCCTGAAGAATTCATTCGTCATTAGTACTCTTTTCCTGCTATTTCTGAAACATCCTGATTACAAGTACAGCATGGTATGCCCCAAGAAAACATCATGGGAGGAACTAAAAAGTTGATGAACCCCAATGTCCAGCTTGCATCTTCGTTGGGGTGTTGGATTCTTGTGCTTCCTCCCTGGCATGTTCCCAAATTCGCTCTGGCGGAAGGATAAGAGCCCTGAACCAAACACTGTAGCTCTTTAATGTAATCGTGCTTGGAGGATCATGAGACTTAGTAAGCAGGGTTATGAGTAAGGTAACTATAGTTATATCTACTTATAACCGTAATCAAGGTACTTATAACCCTGGTTACTAAGTCCCATGATCCTCGAAGTAGACCTCAAACCCTAAACCCCTGTAATACCCCTATAAATCCCTTTAAGGAGCCCTACTTCCTAAGTCTCCTAAGTCCCATCCATGATCCTCTAAGTGGAGAAGCGCTGAAGCGAAGGCTAACTTAGGAGTTCGTTTTCGCGGCCAGCTTTTCACGTCGACGGTTTCAAGTTGCGTGCTTCGGGCTTTGACGGCGAAGCTTAGGATGGACACGTAAGGCCGTAAGAACCTGAGAAGATCAAAAATTTCCTGCAAGAACCGGCAAATTCCCGCTGCCCAGGCTTGTTTCAGAAATTTGTCGCCTCGGGTACCAGAATCCCTTGACTCTTGGATGCACTCGGCAGCGCTGCGGAAAGTACTATGGAGGCCTTAATAATTACCTATATCATTGGGGGTTCCTTATTATAATTATGTCCTAATATATATATATATATATATATATATATATATATATATATATTTATTTATATCCCAAAACCCTATTCTAATTGCTCAGGCCCCTATATTATAGGGCTTAAGGTTTAGGCCAGTTCAGGCTTCAGGTTTAGGTTTGGGACGAACATGTCGAACCAGTCACCTGACAGTGGGGGCCTGCAGGTAAATTCCCCAGAACGTTGGCGCATGTTGGGCACTTGTCGTTGCTCTGGGATCGATCTTCTTGAATGTTAGGAGAAATCGCAGTCGCCACAGCTTCGCAAATAAAGCTATCTGTCGCATTCTCACACACGGCAGCAAGCGAGTCGGCATGTTTAGCCTAAACCCTCAACCTCAAACCCTGAAGCGTGTGATTGCCACGAGAATGCTGTGATAGTATTGGGCATTGTAAATAACCATGCCGATTCTTCCAACAACTGTTAGAGGGATCCGAAACCGTTATGCTTAAGGTATATGAACTAGAGCGGAATCCGTAATGTAGTGTTTAAGTTTGAAATCATATGGCATTAGTATATCTAGAAGTATCTCACCTACATACCGTAAACACTTTGTTGAGATCTTGCGCAGAATCTCGATGTAACTACTATTCTGAAGGTTTGGATGCACCAAACAAGACTACAGCGAGGTTTCAAATCTGGCGTTCTTGGCATATTAGGGTTGGAGTTTGGCTTCTGGATTTTAGGGCTTCGGTTTCGCGTCCTTTGGGGGAGGCTCGACGATTCTCACTAGCATTCGTGCAGATGCTCTCTCTCAAGCAGCATGATACTCCCTCTTCCAGCTTCTCACAATATATATATATATATATATATATATACATATACATATATATATATACAGATATATATATATATATATATATTGATATTGATCGAGCTTGTCGTACGACAGCAAGTTTGTCCCGAGCAACTCAAAGTGCCTGGCGAGGATTGTGGGCCCGCGGAAGCAGAAGTGGACAGGCGAGGGAAAACGCTGAAATGTCAGGGGACATAGCACGTCATAGCCAGACTAAACCCTGAGCCCTAAACCCTAAACCCTAACTCTAAAACCCGAAACCTTAAACCACTAAACCCCTATTCCCCGAAGCCCCCTTTAAATCCCTGAACAGTTAAAACCGTAAATCCCTTAACTGAGAAGCTCTTAGAGTTTACATTTTTGTCATTCATACGGAGCCTCAGGAAGGTAAGGGGGAGGGTTGAGGGTTTAGGGTTAGTAGGAATATCCCCAAGAGCCACTTAATAAAGGTTTAGCAAGGCACTATTTAGGGAAGTAAAGTCCCCCTCCCCCCCCCCCCCCCCCCCCCCCCCCCCCCACCCCCCTTAAGGGTCCCAAAATTATGGAACCCCATACACGCAGTACCCCTTAAAACGGAATCCTACAGTATTGTAGAACCCCATAGCACCCCCTAAAAATCCCTACAATTAATGATCTAAGCCCTGCATTATTATCTTAGTGATTATAGACTATGGAAATCATGTTATATTCTATTCGTTTTTATGGGTACTGAAGGGTTTACATCATCAACCGTATGAGTCAATCAATCACTGGGTTGTCGGCATAGCCTTTCGTTGAGGGCCGGAGGTCCATCCCAGCTCCCCTACTCCCTCATGGGTTCGGGTTCAGGGTTCATGGTCTGTTTAGGTTTTAGGGTTCAGGGGCTTAGGGGTTCTATTCTTGAGGCCGAAGGCCCACTCGGAGCCTGAATCACGTGCGACCCCCTTCGCAAGCAGTGTATCCTTTTCATAAGGGTGAGACTTGCTTGGCCAGGCAGGTCAGTGCTCACTTGCGCGCGCAGGTGTGTGTGGTGTGTGCGAGAGAGCGAGCGAGAGAGCGAGAGAGAGAGAGAGAGAGAGAGAGACAGAGAGAGACACTCATAGTGCCCTACAAAATCCTAGACCGTAGACAACCCCTAAACCCTCCACCTAGATCCTAGGCCCTATAGACCCTGGACCCTAAACCCCAAACCCCAGCAAGCCAGGTTTCGGATGTGACCCCGCATTACAATGTCTTTCATTGAGGGCGCTGCTGGAGGCTCCAGGGTTCGGGGCTTTAATGTTTGCTTTGTGTGTGTGTGTGTGTGTTTTGTGGGGTTCCTTTGTATAGGGATGGAGGGTTTGGGGCTTTAGGGTTCAGGGCTTTGGGTTCTGGGCTTTAGTGTAGTAGTGTAGTTTAGTCTTTAGGGCTTGGGGTTCTGGGCTTGAGTGTGATTTAGGGTTTAGGGCTTGGGGTTTGGGGTTATACTGTGGTTTAGGTTTTAGGGTGTGGGGCTCTAGCATTTCGTCTTGGCTTAGCGTGTTCTAGAGCTTTCTGCATGCCTAACATGTGGGAGATGACAGACGTTGGAAGGGCCCCAGGGTGGTGGAACATTCCGGTTGCTTTTTGAAAGAGATTTTGTGTTGATGCGCCAGATTTTGGATTGCGTCGATTTATTATGAACATAAACGGCAACTGAAGGAAGTGTGTTCTTTCGATAGGTTGGGAATTAGCCAATTCAGAGCGGGTTGCATGTTGGATTATTCTTTTAAATCATTTTGGGTAGTGGCACCGGGTAGCTAGGCAACCACGTGGCTCCAAAAAATGGCGACACCAACCTGATAGCTTCAGCTGTACCACTACATTCCTACAGAGAAGCGGGTTCCCAGAGGAAGTTTATCATACTTCACTAGTCAAGTTGACCAAGCCAATCTCACGCGTGACGCCATACCATAAATCTCATCCCAGGGCTCCAGTTACCTAAAAATTTAGGTTACTATCCATATATCATGTAACCCAGTAACGCACAATTTGGGTAACTGCAGCCCTAAACCGTTAACCCCTGTAGCTAACCATATAAGTAATTTTTGGGCTGACCATGACAGCTCCACAGGTTCACACAGGAGTGGTAGTACTAGAACTAGTACTAGTCGTAGTAGTAGTAGTAGTAGTAGTAGTAGTAGTAGTAGTAGTAGTAGTAGTAGTAGTAGTAGTAGTAGTAGTAGTAGTAGTGGTAGTGGTAGTGGTAGTGGTAGTAGTAGTAGTAGTAGTAGTAGTAGTAGTAGTAGTAGTAGTAGTAGTAGTAGTAGTAGTAACAGTAGTAGTAGCAGTAGTACTGTAGTAGTAGTAGTAGTAGTAGTAGTAGTAGTAGTAGTAGTAGTAGTGGTAGTGGTAGTGGTAGCGGTAGCGGTAGTGGTAGTAGCAGTAGTGATGCACCCCTGGACCCTAAACTCCCCAAATCCCAAGTCCGATATCCCTGAAGCCTCAAACCTAAAGCTGAAATCAGTATCACGTTTTGGGTTCCTTCTGATAACTGCAGCAGAATACACCCCATAACCCTATTTTTGTAGCCTTGATAAATAGAATAAAGCATCTATTAATTTACGTAGAAGGAAGATCTCTGCGAATATTTTTTTAATGTTTCGAAAATATGGAATGATCTATACTTCTAGGAAACCTTAAAGGAACCCTTTTATAATTATCAAGGCCCCTTTTGCCCGCCACGTTGCTAGGCAGCAAAGCCTTTCTGAGCCGAGGCGCCCCGCCCCCCCCTAGGAGCCGAAAGGTTTGGGGACTCGCAGCTTGCTCTTAGGGATACTTAGAAAGGATATTTAATTTTGGGTTATCATAATCCCTAAGAAACGGCTACAAATTGTAAATTTTTGCTCGGGGTCTAAAGTCAGTATAGTGCTTTTCTAAGCTTAAAGCTTCAAGCTTGGAGGACCTGAGTTTAGGCTTTAGGGAGGATCGGACTTAGGGTGTTGGGCTTCAGGGTTTAGGGTTTAGGGGCGGGTATTTCAAGCTTAGGGTATCAGCGTGGTTGAGGCTTGCAAGCTCCTGGTTTTGAGATGTGTGACTTGTTGTCTACACAGTTCGGATCTCGGTCTTTGAAAGTCGGGGTCAAGAGCAACGGGAAGGCCAAATGTTAAGGTCTGGTGGTGTTGTTCTTTGAAGCGCAGGTTTGCAAGCATATCGTCGGGTTGGCATTGCTCTCAGGCTTGGTGATAGGCATTCCGGTCTGTTGCCAACATACGAGTTTCAGGACATGAGGACTTGATGTAGCCCCCAACTGTCGCGAGATCCTTATTGAATCGACCTTCAGAAGGGAACACCGAACTCTACGGCCTCTTCACACGGTGTACGATTTATTCTCCGCCAAATCCGAACCCTAAAGCCTTGACTCCCTAAGACGCTAAACCCTCTGAACCCCTAAACCCAAAACCCTTAAAGCCCCTGAACCGTAATCCGCAAACCTTGGGCTCTTCTCTTGTTTCGGCGTCCATCAATGGATGAGAAGCCGTCTGAGAGCAGAAAAGACAGCAATGTAGGGGCCTAAATAATTACCAATCATATTGTGGTGGTTCCTTAATATGATTAGGTATAGTATATGTACGCGAAAACCCTATTCTAATTATTAAGGCCCCTATGAAAGAAAGCAACACAGCGCACGCTGGCAGCTTTTGAAAGTTTCAGTGTTCTGCAAAAATGACGGCAGGTTTAGGGTTTGCATTGGTATAACATGGAACCCACCCACAACCTGCCGAAGCACTTCTTCCACTTCGCTGCACTAATATAGATATAGATGTTTTCTAGTATTGGGGGAGGTCAAAAAGAGATCAGAATGCTACGCCGGCCCCAAACGTATTGAGGTCTTCTTGTGCGCTAGCCGTGTCAGAATCGGTCGCCGTTCAGGGTCCCTGAGACGATTTGAATCGTCCGCTATCCTACTAGAATCGTCTATCGTCTTTATAAGAGACGCTCGCCGCGTCGCTGGAGTCCATCCTTTACGAATACGAATACTAATCATCTCATCCGTTTATAAAAGCGAGCGTCGTCCGCTCAATTCTTTTCGTTCGCTTTTTCTTAGTAGAGTCGTCCGTTTGTACGAGAGTAACTCGTTAGTCTCCTTTAGTATCGTTCACTGGTTTCTTTAGAATCATTCGATTCGTATTCGGTTATTAATCTTATCATGTAGTCTTATCCTAAATAGAGGTAAAAATCGTACGATTCTCGCTGGAATCATTCGTCGTCTTCGTAGAATCGTCCGTCATATTTATCAGAATCGTTTCGTAACCTCTATTAGAATACGTAATGTGGCAGACCCGCTGGATGACGAAAGATAAAATCATATTTTCGTTTGATATTCGTTCTCGTATATCTATATATATAGAAATATATATTCTGCGTCGGCTTTTCATTACGTCGGCGATTATAAAGAAGGTAATATTTTCTTTTTATAAAGATCAATCTTATTCTGATTCTTCTTTTTTATGAGATCGAGATAATATGTTATTTTCTTCTTTCTCTTCTTCTCTTTCTCGTCTTCGTCTTCTTCTTCATTTTATTTCTCTTCTTCTTTCTCGCCCATTTCTCTTCTTTTTTTCCCTCTCCTTCTTTAATTCTCTTGTTTTTTCATTTCGTCTTCTTCTATAAAATATACTCTATATATATATTCTGCATACCCTATAATTATAAATAATATAAAAGAAGATTAGAGAAGATTTTCTGGGATACGGCACTCGTTTGGAATCTGGGATCCGATACTTTTCTGGAAATATATGAATACGAATAAAATTGATTCTTGAAAGATATACGAGATAGGATATATATTTGGGATCATTCTTCTTAGAAGATTATGATGATGCTTGAAATTTCTATTATAAGATACGGAAATTCTACGATATTCGGCGCATGAATTCTGCCCTTCTCCGCCTCCCCGGAGAAGAATCGAAAGGTCATTTAATAATAATTCTAGAAGGTTCTACGAAACGCGAGATATATTTAAAAATCATTTTAATAATTCTAGAAGGTTCTACGAAACGCGGCACATAATTAAAAATTGGGTTGATTTCGATTTTTCTAATATTTTTATTCGGAAAGCCTTTATCATATTATGCGGTCTTCTCTAATAAAATCGAATTTAAAATGAATCTATGAATATATTCTCAATTATTTTATATCTATAAATTTCCTCGCGTTCTCTAAAATTACGTATTTTATTCAAAAATATAATACGTCATATATCTCATTTATCTCTCCTATAGATATAATATAATAAAATATAAATAAAGAGCACGTATATATAATATAAAGAGATATATATAGCGCTTCTTGATAATATTCTTATCATAATATATTTTATATATCATCTAAGATATAATATTCAATAGATAATATATTATGATATATATCATATAGCCTATATCATAATATATATATATATATATATTTATATATATTTCATATCTAGCATAATATAATTCAATATAAATATATCAGTCTCTAAAGCGCATATTCTTTCGGAAAGCTCTAGAAAGATCATCAATTCATTTCTTATCATCTATATTCAAAAAACCTATAGGCTTATCTTATCTTTTTATTCTTTTTATATAGAATTGATATGATCATTAGGAATATTATATTATTTTGATTTTCCGTCCCTTGCGATAGGATATCTATAATATATGATTCGAAAAGAATATAATTATTTATCGGAAAGATATCATTAATAAATTTTTTTTTATTTCTTTCTATATCTAATTTGATTAATTTTAGATTTAATATCTTGTAGAAAAGGCATCTGCCGATAATATGATCGAATTTCTTTCATTAATTGATATAAATTAAATATATAATTATATGAATATATAAATATCTTCTTATTTATTTTCGTATAATTAAAAGATATAATGATTTCATTTTTATCATTTAAGAAAGATTCTTAATTTCTATGATCTATTTCATTTAGATCATTTATTAAATTTATTTGAAATATCGAGATATTCGAAATTCTCATATGATCTTTATCGATCGGTAAAATTTCGGAACCAGCAGGATCATTTCCAGGGATGAGATTATTATTAAAAGCGCTCGCAGAAAAAGAGGATATAATTAATAAGGGAGATCCCCAAAGTATTGCAAGAATATGCCGATTTAATAATTCTTCCGGCCCTATCGGGATTTATTCTAAAATTGGGAGCCTATCTTATGCTTGTCATTTCCAATCCTTATGATCTTTTAGATGAAATTTCCCAGACGAGCTGGAGGATCGCTTACCTCAGGGAGACCTTGGGCTCCACAGATAGATCAGCAAACCCTGCGTAGTGCAAACTGAGCAGGCGTACGGCAAAGATCAAATATCAATACCTATAGAGGGACCTCTTATCCAATACTAATCTTCGGAGTAGCGGGCTATCTGGCATATTTCTGGGAATATAACGCGGGACGCTAATAAATCTATGATAGGAATCAATATTAAGCTAAAATTGAATAGCATTCAGATTTCCAGTCGCCAAATCTTTTAATGATCTCTACGTCATTAATCATTGCCTATCATGGTGGGGACACCTCCTTTTCATAGATTATGGGAAATCATGATATGAATTGGGAAGCCCAGTACGAAAATCGCAAGCCTTAATAATTCAGATAATCCTTCTCTGGAAATTCCTAGCCCTTGCCAAATAAAAATCAGAAGACTGGGATCATAAATCTACGAAATAATTCTTTAGAATATTCCATTATGATTAACCAACCTCTAGAATCGATTAGCGAACCTCCTTTATTATAAAAATCAAAGTTACTACCAAACAAAATTCTGGCAGAAATATTGAAAAGATCGGATCCAGGAAGAAAGCCAAACGCCCTCAGCATAAAAAAATCATCCCAAGCAGATCGAAATCCAGAAGATGGTCTTCTCGACGATTAGGAAATCCGATCTGGAGCGATTCTATCTGAATTATAAAAATATTTTAAAGATATCCGAGATTTTATATGTTAGAATTCCATCCTATCGATTCATTGCAATAAGAGAAATCTATAGATGAATCTTACCGACTAAGAAATTTGAATATCTATTCGTGATGCGGGTAGATATGATTCCCGGCAAGCGCTTCTTAATGACCTAGGCGATTTGGCCCTTATTCTAGAATAGAAAAATAACGAATCGAATCAATCTTTCTCAGTACAAATCTTTCTTTAGAGAAAAAAATCTATTCTAAAGATAAAGTCAATCTATTTTTCCAGACCGATTTATAAGATTTCTTAATAGAATCGACGAATTTATTCAAAATGACCTCTCATCCAATTTAGCCGAATATCTCCAAACCTCCTCCTCTAAATATTAATATATATTCGACCTCAATACCCAATAATACGAATATTACCAAATTACAATCAGAGAATCCTTTATAGATCCCGATAAGATATCGGCTTCTAGAATCAATAAAAGAATCTTATAGATTCAAATTAAACGGAAGCGACCTATAAAAGACCAGAATCAAATAATACCGTATCTTTTCCGGATCTCTCAAATAATAAGTCAAAATTCAAATTAATCCTGAATTTATTTTTCTTCTAGATCAAATTACCGACCTTGAAGACGTCCGACTATCCCAAATCCAGAATTGTAGTAGTGACTTATACCCTGCTGTCGTATAAGCTGGTGTTGCGCCCAGGCCACCAATAAGCTAACGCCATTCAAAAAAGGAACACTACCTTGAACCCTTAATTATCAAGTTTGATATCTTTGGAAAAAATTCAACCGCCAATATCAATTCTCGTCTTTGATCAATATCAGTATGATATCCCGATCAATTCTACATTTTTCTAGGCTCCTTGAGTGTATCGAAACACGTAGTAATTTCTCGTTATTTTTTCATTAATCCTGAAATTGCAGGGTGTAGGGCCCTTCGCCGCCCATCCTCAATCGCAGCGAATTTTGCTGTCTTTTCGCGACTGGAAAATGCAGAAGACGTCGTTCCGTGCCCAGGGGGCCATCCTCGAAATGGGAGTCGGACGTATTGTGGTCAGTATTCAGATTAGAAGGAAGGGGTAGAGGCTATATGTGGGTTGAATCTAGGATATCTCTATATCGAGTGAATTGCGCAATTGAGCCAGGAGTGGGAGACAGGACTTGGATTGACTTTGGAGGCTCACCAGCATTTCAATCTAAAATACTTACTTCAAAACAAAACGAGAACAGATTGACGATTCCGTCCAGAGAGCTTTTGAATAGGGCATCTCGCCAAGGAGTTTTACTGGCCTGAACCCTGGCGGCAGCTCATCTTGACCGTTTGGCATCTAATCTACTGGCATGTGAAGCTTGTCTGAAAGTTCCATGTTCAGCAATCTGACTGCCGAGAGACTCTACGATGAAACGGGTTCCAGCAGCTTTTGCTGAGCCGCTACGGCCTGATTCGGTGGCTGAGATGTAGCGTGCAGATGCCGTTTAGTTGCATAAGTCCACTTTGGGCATCCGCGGGATTTCCCGCCAAACGAAACCCAAGCTTGATCTACAAACCTCAAGTATTCGAGTTGGTGGCTCAAAACCTCAGGCGAGCCTCGGATGCCAACGATTCAGTTCTCCGTCATAACCTTTTCATATGACATGAACTAACAATCTGAATCGCCACGACTCCGAACAAATTGAAACCCGAACCTGAATCCTCGAACAACACCCTGAACTCGAGCAAAGCTACAAAGAGACCCTAAACCCTACAGTAGAAGCCAGAAAGTTGGAATATCATTATCGTAACCCCTTTAAGGTAAATTATAGGGGATCCTACCATGAATCCATATTCCAACTTTCTGGAGTTCCCTTTAAACCCCTGAACCCGAAACCCCTACAAAGACAAGTGCTTCGCGTGGTCCTGTCGGGCCGCGGTCAGCAGCTCACGCAACGGGTAGGCAGGCTGGCCGGAGGCTTCGAAGGAGTTAAGGTTCCGTGTGGCTCCTGTTACCTAAATATGGGAGTTTCCGAAAAAGAGGGGGCCCTAAGAAAGTATCCTAAATAGTAGGATCCTTATTATAAGGACCCCAAAATAAGGTACCCACATTTTAGGAAACTCCCATATGGGTAACCTACCAAAAGGTAACTGGAGCCCTTGGGCCTCGTGGCGTTTTAGAGGTTGTGCGATCCTTTTGTTGGCAGGATTTCCCCGGGTGTGTGAGGCCTTCTGGCATTAAGTTCATTGGGGGAGTTGTCCACGGCAGCACTGATCTAAGGACTGGCACCCCAAATCCGAACCATTTCAGTACTTCAAGCACAGCAAAGTGGCAACCGTATCTTCGAACATCCCATGTGCGCTCACTTCGACGACTTCTCGTGGAAGATTCCAACGCCGCCACAGAGCGCAAATCCCAAAGAAATGCCCCGCAACTGCCAACAGCACAAACAAGCCCTTCCAACTAAAGACCAATGGAAATTCGTCACCAACACCCCCCACCCGCTAAAGTCAAGACCAGAAACCACAAGCCTCGATAGTGCGGATAAACCGGATGGTGACACCTCAGCATTCCGACTCAGACTCACTGTTGAGCTGCTCAGCTTGGCTTGCTCCAGGGTATGAACGTGTTACTTGCATAATCAGCTCTTGGCATGTTATAGCAACGTTGATGCGACTGTTGTAACTCGGCTTGCGGCGCGAAGTTCGGAAAATGATGCCACGCTAACTTTTGTCTTCAGGGCTTTTTCCATGCTCGCGAACCCTAAAGCCGTGAGACGTTGCACACAGAACAAAACCCTAAGCCCCTCAAAGCCAAAACCATAAACTGCAAGCTAAACCCTCAAGGCCCCAACCTGATCCCTCATCTAAACCCAAAACGTCATGAGCCTCTTCACCATCTAGGTTTCCGAATAAGCCCTTAGCTAATAACAAACAAGGGTACCCTGTTTCCTACTGCTTGACTTCAAAAAAGGGGAAACCCGAGCAGAAAAGCGCAAAACGGTACTACTCAGGCTCCTGGCCTTTCAGGCCTCAGCCCCCTGGAGTCTGAACCACTGAGACCGTCTTAGATGCGAGCGCGGAGAGCGGGGCAAGCCAACGAAGCCCTTCTGGTAGGCCTGCTTAGAGGATCAGGGGACTTAGCAGTGCTGGAAGTACCATATAGTTGCCGTACTTATAACCCGGCTTACTAAGTAAGTCCCATGATCCTCTAAGTGAGTTCCGGGTTTGCGATTGTCAAGCAAAGTCTCCGAAAAATTCTTTCCGTGTGTGGGACTTGGACATGCGGGCTTCTTGTAGACCATGGCTTTTGGGCTTTCCGGTTCAGTGCGTGCGGCGAGGCGCCAGGAAGGGGGCTTCCTATTCGAGAAGGGATCCTTAACAATGGAATCCTATACACGACCGAACTTGAGGTGCAGTCCAACAGAAAACGTAAAGCTAGCCAGACCTGAGGTCTCCAAAAGCAAAACAGTATGTGTATATCAGATCAGATGACCGCACGTGCGCAAAGTCTGGGAAGCCGGGGGTACCGAAAGCCCATGCCACAAGGAGAAGGCTCACAGACAAAAACAGTAACACGAATGAAGAGGAAACTCGAAGCAGGTTTCTGGAGCTTAATATAGGGGCCCTCCTGATTAGAAAAGGCTTTTTGGGGCCCATCATACTACAATTCTAATAAGGATCCCTAAGTAGGTCCCTATATTTAAAATCCATTAATCATCATCGAAAACCTCGAGCTATAACGCAACGGAACTCCACACCGCATCTTGTCAGGCCTATGAACTCTACACGAGATCCGAGCGCAAGAACCCGAATCTCAATTCTCAATATGCTCGGATCCCTTTACGAACCTCCGAACCACAGGTTTAGAATCAGGCCACAACATTAAAAAACGACACCCTACGTCCCAACCACCACTAAAGCCTAAAAGGTCGATCCTCGATCTCACCCGAAACTGTAAAACTGTGAACTCGCTACCTTCAGAGCAAAAAATCAGACTTCGGCATGGGAATATACCAGACAATCAAAACATGTATGTTCTTTGAGCCATAGGTAAATGCTAGTCCCAAACCCAATTTATGAATATTGTAGTTACGTTGATGTTTGAGAAAAGAACAACTATAGAAACTAATCTCTTTTCTTGACGAACATGTTGCCAAATAATTTACCTGATCCAAGATATGCTTGCTACGAGATGATTCCAGACCCTAAATCCCTGGAACCTGTAGACTCTAAACCCTCAACCATGCTTACGAAATAGCCATTGGGCAGAAGGTCACAAGTTCAAACTTTCAGAGTAAGACTACCTTCTAAGAGTACAAAAAATGAAAAAATGGCTGTTGAACCACGAAGAAACCATGCGGAATGCTATTGGTAATGCTTCCGGCTTCTCTACTAAGTCCTGAACCCTAAACCCTGCATGTAATTTAGGAACCCGATTAAGAAACCCTGTCCCTATAACCGCAATATATTAGGATCCATGTTAAGAACCCTTACAAGGACCCGAGGTTTCTGAATCAGGTTCCTACATTAGATCCTAAACCCTAAACCGACCCTAGATGCTCAGTTTCCCGGCCAGCGCTCCCTCGTGGAGAAGCTCCAGGAGACGAGGGCACTCCTGGGTTTTCCGGTGGTTTGGGCATTGAGAGCTTAAGGGTTTAGGGTTGTCTTTTAAGGGTTTAAGGTTCAGATTGTTTTAGGGGTTCAGGGTTGATTTTTTTTGAACGCCTTAGGGTCTGGGGTTTAGGATTTTGGGCTTGGGGGCTTTGCGCGCGAAACACCTCAAGTAAAAGCCGGAAAGTTGGAACATCATGATCCTTATGCTCTTCAGGTAAAGTATAGGGGATCCCCGCAGTAATCATCCTGAATCCATATTCCAAGTTTCCGGGGTTCACTATAGGGCTTTAGGGTTAGGGTTTAGGATTTTTGTGACCACCGCCATTCAATCCCCTGAAAGCCGTGGTACCCGAATAGTGAGGTTTCGGTGTGCAACACCCTCATTTGTGACCACCGAAATGCGATCACTTCCGTTCCTGCCCTTTTTATGGGGTTTTCGGGTCCGCGGCAGGATGCGAGGGCAACCCTACGTCGGCGAACCCACTCTCAAGATAAACTGTGGAGGTCTTGCGTGTTGCACAGAACAGCAAACACTGCACAGCATCACCCGAAATTCCGCGACTGTAACTAGGTCCCGAAGCCCCGAAACCGCAAATCATGCTCCTATGCTGTTTGTACAAAAGTTTATGGCATTAGAGGGTTGTCTTTTGTCTTGTGAAGAGCACTGTGCGACTTGCAATTCTCCAAGGTAAAAGGAGGGACCCTTAATAATATAGCTATTATATACCCATTATAGAGCCCACTTTCGGGTAGGGGTCCCTCCTTTTCCCCTTTGATATTCCTTTTGCAGACCTTGTGCCGGTCATGCAAGGAGCAGGCAACTCACCAAGCGCGAGCTGCGAAAAGAAGAGCAAAACAAGTTCACCGGCAGCGAAAGCTCACTGTTTGTAGCCGGCCTGCCAGCTGGCGAGTTAGAGCTTTGGACTAGGGTTTACTTGTTAAGGGCCTTTGGGTTTAGGCTTAGGGTTTCTTCAAAGCTTCGTGGCATGGTTGTGTAGGGCTTTTGCGCGGCTTCTGTCAAGATGCCATAGGGCGCCTCTCCTCAGAGGAGTTTGGGGCTTCAGGACGGTGGGAGGTTTCGTTGTGAGGTCTCCAATTGGGTACTGCCCCCATACAGCAACAGTCTATAATCGGGCTACTATTCAGGTCCTAATATAGCTATATTATGAATATTATCCAACTAATACTGAGTGGGGCCGTACCCAAGTCTCCAACACAGAAGTAAAATCCAGCACTGTTGGATTACAGGCGGTCCGCGGGACAGACAAGATTGCCGCAAACCTTACTTTCTGTTGAGAAATTCCTGGGTAAAACATTCTGCTGAACCAAAGTTTCCCTAAATTTGTTGTAGGCGTGGCTGCTGACTTGAGGATGAACGTATTGAACACTTCGTCGGGCCCTCGGCTTGGCAAAGCCTTCTTCAGCTGCTTGGCAATTCAATAATTCGCAGGCGGCTGAATCAACGGGGCAACCTATCACATTCTGACAGTAACAAAAGCAAGAATTATGAGCCCAAGCGCGAATCCGCCAACCTTGACCCAAAAACCACTCAGCCCTAAGAACCCTGCCCCTAAACCCGTATGACGCCTTAAAGCCTTGAAGACGAACCCTCAACCCGAAACCAGAACAAAACAATAGCCACGAGACCTCCGATGAGCACACACGAGCCTCCTTCTCCAACTTAGCCCAACGGGCACGGTTGTAGTTCAAGGCACATTGCTGGATGGCTTCTCCTGGGTTTATAGAAAGGTTCCTTGAACTTGCCTTGCTGGGTTCCTCGAATTAAGGGATACAAACTGAAGAGTTTCCGAAAATAGGGGACCCTAACAAAGTACCCTAAATAGTAGGATCCTTATTATAAGGACCCCAAATCAAGGTATCCCCAATTTTCGGAAACTCCCATATAGGGTTTTTTGTGGTTTAGGGTTCAAGAAGTTGTGCACGGGCGGCTTTGTGCGGTGTGGCCTTGAGGCCTTTGGGAGTTCGGCTGTAGGGTTTTGGGGCTCCAGGGCTTTTGGGCTTAAGGATTCATTTAGGGCTTAAGGAATTTGAGGAATTTAAAGAATTAAGGAATTAAGGAATTTAAGGAATTCGGGAATTTAAGGAATTAAGGAATTTACGGAATTAAGGAATTAAAGGAATTTAGGGTCTTCAGGATTTGGGGTGTGAGGTTTTGGGGGTTGCGGCTCCGGGGCTTCCCGGATGTTAGATCTGCCAAGTCTCCCATCGTCGGGTATGGGTGCACGGTTCTGGCCTCCGGATCAGGCCGAAACTTCCCCTAAACCCTAGACCCTACTTAGAGGACCGGGGGACGTAGTAAGTAGGGTTATAAGTAAGGTAACTATAGTTATACCTACTTATAACCTTAATTAAGGTACTTATAACCCAACGTACTAAGTCCCATGATCCTCTAAGTAGCCATCTAAACACAAAGCCTTCCAGCTCCTAAACCCCAAAACCAAAGACCCCAATTCGGAAGCCTGGGATGTGGGGGTCACCCAAGACTGCCCAAGAGTAACTTAAGTAGTGAACCCATTCTGGCAACCCGCATGACAACAGGGTCCATATATGGTGCACCATATATACTACTATTGTGGAATTTGGTCCCCAAACCATGTTGGAGTATATGGACCCTCTAGGATTGTACCGTTGAAGAAGCCCTCAACCGTAATCCTCAATCCCTAAACCTTAATCCCTAAACCCCACTCCCCAAACCCTAAACCTTAAACCCTAATCCCCAAGCCCCGAACCCTAATCCCTAAACCCTAAGCCCTAGGCCCTAAACCTTAATCCTCAATCCCTGCTTTGGGCAGCTGAGGCCCCGGGCAACTTGCGACAAGCCCAAGCCGTTCTGAGCCGCCAGCCTGCCGAAGCTTCGAGGCGATCTTACCCAGACCCCGGGGAGGATCTAGAAAGTAGGGTTTAGGGTTTAGTGGTTTAGGGGTTTAGGGTTTAGGATCTAGAAAGTAGATCCCCTAATTTGGCACCCTATACTACTAAGGGTACTTTACAGGAACCCACATGAATAGATCTACTTTTTGGGTCCCTCCGGGGGTCTGGGTATAGGGGGGTTCGGTGAGGGATCCACTTTCGGGGCCTTAATACTTACCTATACTATTTTGGGGGCTCCTTATTAAAATTATAGAATAATGGGCCCCAAAAACAAAGGAAGGATCATGGGAGGCATAAGGTTCAGGATTTTTGTTTTGGACCTTTGTTCCGGTGGATGTACGTAGGGGTTCAGCAGCGCCGCCATGTAGGAAGCTCACAATTGTCAGACTAGGGCCACGGAACAAGGTTGCGATACGTTTATGGGACTGCAACAGGCGAATTCTGCACTTGTGATGTTTTTGATCTCAGGGTTTTCAGGTCTAGGGGCACAGGATGTGTTGGACGAGGAGGTGTCTTGACCCGGCAGTGTCCGTTTGGGGCTTGTACCTTTGGCTGTGACATCTCTTGAAGGGCTTGAGCAGCGTTCAAGGGTCGTTTCACGATCTGCCGAGACGGTCACGCGCTATATCCCAAACCCAGAAACCCTAAACACAAATCCCTAAACCCCCAAGCCATAAACCCTAATGTAGCCTAATCATGCATTAGAATGCCCTTATGAACAAAATTTAAAGCCCCAAGCCCAGAGAGCCCAACACCCCTTCAGTAAGGAATAAAGCTTCAATCACAATATGAGGCCCTGTACCATTTAAGCCATGTTCTTTAATTAAGGGATATTGGGCTGTTTGGGGCCTAGATCAATAGAATAGGGTTTTGGGGGTTCCTTGTTATAGCTATTACCCCAAACCCGATTCTAATTATTAAAGTCCCTTCGCTGAACCTTCATAGTAGCCTTTGTAGTTAAAGGAACGTTGTTCTAATTATTAAAGCCCCCAAGCCACAAGCCATCAAACCCCGAAATCCAGCGGAGGAACGTGAGCTCCGCCAACATCTCCCCAGCGCCCTCCGATACAACGGTAGCTCCAACGATCTCCTTCAATGCTTAGATCCCCAATACCCCTCAATTAAGGAATATACCTTAAATCATAGGGGCTTACTATTCTGATTTAAGGCATATTCCTTAATTCAGGGGTATTGGGTTCTCTGGGAATGAGTTTACACGGCTTTATAGGGATCTCCTCCAATTTAGAGTTTAGGGTTTGATAGCTCCAACAATCTCTCTCCTGCAAGAGTTTTGTAAGGCTTTAAAATGTTTTTTTAGACGGTGTCATTGGTGCTTATAGAGCTTCAAAGGTTCTAAACGAATTTTATGAAATCGTTGCATAAGCTCCTTCAAACCATAAGGTTCGTTCTCTCAGGGCTCTCATAGTGTTCCACAGGGCTCTGCTAGAGGGTTAAAGGTCTCTTACAATGTTTGTTGTCCAATAACCTCCAAAAAACTTATAGCCCTACCCATGCTAAACCCTAAACCCCCCAAGCTAAGCCTCGAACAGCCGAAACCCACGAGCTCCGCAGGACAAACCAAAACAAGTCCTCCGTGCCCCGGCGGCACAGAATCTTCACCAACCCTCCTTGGTTGTGGCGGTTAAGGGTTTAGGGTCTAGGGTTTGCTCTCTGCGGTGTGCCTACTGGTACATCCTGGCTCGCGGTGAAGGGCCCTTTGGAGGGGTTCCCTGTGAGAACTCATAGAAGGGTTCCTCTACAAGTTCCTCTTACAAGGTGTTGGGGGTTTGGGGGTTTTGGGCTGCAGGAAGTGCCTGAGGCTCTGTAGCCAGAAGTTTCGCGTGAAGCTCGCAGGAGTGAACTTCACCCTAAACTCTAAACCCTGCACCCTAGACCCCTAAGCCCTAAACTGGCCCTAAACCTTCAACGTGAGCTCGAAAAGCCGTGCACTCTGGCTTTGAAGAGCCCTCGAAATCCGAACCATCATCCCCTTCAAACCCAAACCCAACAGGGGCCTGGCCTAAAGTAGAAGCCCAAACCCAAAACGGGACTTAGTGAGTGCAGGTTCTGAGTCACATAAACTAGAATGGGTTCTGAAAAATCCCTATTCTCCAAGTCGGGCTTTGCCGGGGTGATGTTGCATTCTCCCCTGGGCTGTCTTATCGGGTCTATCGTTTGGTGCGTATGCGCTCTTGAGATTGGACATCCTTTTCTAGACCTAAGAGTAACCTCGGAATAAAAAGGGTGCCCTTTTTGGTTTAAAGGGGGTTATAAGGGAACCTACATCCCAAAAAAAGGGAATAAGGGCCTACTCTGGGTCCTAGTTTTAGGAATTGCTCAGGGATCAAAAAGAAGAGTTAAACAAACACACGCGATTACCATTTCCGGGCTCCGCGGCCTTGGTCAGTAAGTAGCGTTGGAAGCTAGAAGTAAGATAAGTGTAATAACAGCTATATTAATATATATATATATATATATACTTCCAACCCTAAGTCAGGTACTTAAAACCCGACTTACTAAGTCCCATGATCCTCTAAGTAGACCCTAAACCCTAAAACCTTTTTATCCCTTTAAAGAACCCTATAGATCCCTTTAAGGAGCCCTTGAAGGAACCAGACTTCAGACCCCAGTTGTATCCGAGGATCTGGTGGAACCCTCTAGGATGGCGCGGTCGTTATGCTGCAGGCCGGACATGTAAACCTCCACGTCGAGGCCCTGCTTCGCTGCCTCGGTAGGATCTGTCCGAGTTTGCTTCGTAGCTGCAGAGGATCAAAACCACTGAAATATCAATCCTAGCAATCTTAGAAGTCATCAAGCTTCCCTGATGATCGAGGCTCTGGGACCCTTCACTAGGTGTGAATTTCACATTAAACAATAAGGGAAATAAAGGGAAATAAAAAGGTATCCCAAATAATACCTTGTTCAGTTAGTCAGACGGAGGGGTTGAAGGAGGCAGAAGTCTCAGAGCGTGGGATCGAAAGATCCTCACACTCTCTCTCTCTCTCTCTCTCTCTCTCTCTCTCTCTCTCTCTCTCTCTCTCTCTCCCAAACCCTAAGCTCTCACGGAAACCCTGCAACATCTTAGACTTGTACGGTTTAGGGTTTGCGGTTTTCCTTAATATCCCTCATATGGTGTAAGATCCACCACGACGGACAGGGAAACTAAAGTCCGAAACCTAAACCCCAAAACCCTAAACCCCTAAAACAATCCGGCTCACGATCTTCTCGTTGGAGACGCCGCAGGAAGCGACCTCCGGCTCGGTGTACGTGCACCGCGGAACCACGATTTCCGAGAGTTTCCTGGGCGGTGTAAAAAGGTTGGTATTTAGGGTTTAGGGTTTTGGGTTTAGGGTTTTGGGTTTCCGGGGCGGTGGACCCCCTAGAGCAGAAAAGGTTAGCCTTTTCAATTTATGGTAAGATTACATGATGTAGGAACCTGATAATATGGATCCTAATATATTGGGGGTTCCAGGGCCAGGGTTTCTTAATCAGGTTCCTACATGTTCCTACATTAAACCCCAAAAGGGTAAAGGTTGCCTACTCGACTACTAAGAGTTTAGGTAGTACTGCTAGGTCGATGCCTACGATGACGATGGTGGTAGTGATTGGTGGCGTTGTGCGCCCGGTGGCAGCCATGCTGTTCGTTCTTGCTATCTTGGTGACAGAGACTGAAGAAGAAAGCCATGCTGAAGGAAACCCAGGAATCCTTGATGGAGCATTGACTGGCAGGCCTTTGTCAGGGAACAAGGCAGTCTGGACGGCCATACCGGCCATGGTGCCCGACATGTGAGTGAATCGCGTGTCCGGCCGCTCGATGACATCGCCGATGGCGAGGATGTCGGGGTTGGAGGTCGTCAGGTCGTCGTTGACCTCTGCAAAACCATCCCCAAAGACAGAGATCCACTAAACTCTAAACCCCGTAAGGAATCCTCCTTGAAGGACACTCTAATAATTCTAATACAAGGAGTTCTTATCAGCGGAAGAATACCTTCATCGGACAGCGGCCCTGAGTTTTCGATCAGATCCTGAATCCTTATGACACACATCCCTGATTCCGAGACAGAGTCGTCACCCCGAAATCGGAAGCAGAATTGATTCCTGGCCATGGCTGAGATTAGGGTTTAGACGGGTTTAGGCTGAGGGTTAAGGGATTTTAGGAGACCTCAACCGACAACCCAATCGGAGTAGAAGGCCTTGATGCCGACGCCAGGGGTGTACTCCACACCCGCAGCCTCGAGACCCAGGCCCTCCACGTTGGGCACCTCGGATCGATGGAACCCAGAGAGCCTCTAATCCCCTTAATTAAGGAATACCTAGGGTTCCTTTCAGGGATCTATAGGGTTTAGGGTTCAAGGGAACTCCAATACCCCTTAATTGAGGAATATGGCGTAAACTTAAATTATGTAGGGCTTCATATTATGATTCAAACTATATTCCTCAGTTAAGGGCTATTGGCCTCCGATTTTGGGACCGTTACTTTAAAATACCATATCCTACTGTTTTCAGTTACTATGAACCCTACAGCAATTACGGAATATGTGGGAACCCGACGAAAAAGTAGGCTTCGGTAGGATGAGGTAGTAGTTAGAGAGGGGGGTTGGGGTACAGCATACCGTAAAAACATACCGCAGAACCTTGAGGAATAGTATAGCAACAACTCAGACCGGATCTGGCAGTTGCTGGGGGTCTTGGTACATTTTAAACCTGAGCTACTTCGACAAAAAGCAAGAACCAAACCCTCCAGTTTTAAAGGTTCATGATGGCTTATGCTTCGCAGCACGGGGAGTACAAAGGTAAATGCATGCTTGTAGGAATTGTGGGACTTAGGGGATGGCTTCGATGTGTGTGTGTGTGTGTGTGTGTTGGGATCTGGGCTTGGGATTCCAGGCCGTGGAGGTTCAGAAACGGATTCGGTAAGTGTCGTCTCACATGACTACGGCTGCTGATATAAATCCTGCATTCGCCATAAGTAGGGAATATACAATAATTCCCATAGTCTAGGGTCATTAAGGCAACGCAGGAGTTATATCACCAACCGCATGTCAGTATTGCTGAGTTGACCTGCTGCCTGCTGCAAAGATTTGACCCCCAAGAAGAAAAACACCGCACTGGAACTGCAGAGCCCAAGCACTCTGCCAGCAGCGATAAGAAGGGCATCGCCGACCACAGTGCTGTCCACACCGTCTACAGAGATGTTGATGCGAATCTCCGGCCACCCCTGTTTTGGTGCTTGGGCTGAAGTTGAGGACATGCCGGAGATCTTGCATCCAGTGTGAATTCGAATGCCCTCTTCCTCCAGTACTTCGCGCAGCAACTTGGCAGCATCGTCATCTTCCAAGCCCATGATTTGGGGTGCGACTTCTAAAACCGTCACTTCACTCCCAAATCGTTGAAACGCCTGGGCCATCTCTAGGCTAATCGGCCCTGCACCCACCACGACCAACCTCGGAGGAAGCTCGCACAGATTGAACAACGACGCGTTCGTGAGGTAGGGCACTTGATCCAAACCTGGAATTGGGGGCACTTTGGCCCTACCGCCCGTGGCAATGACAGCTTTGCGAAAGCGCAGCGTCTTGCCTCCAACTTCCAGTTCGTGCTTCCCAGTGAAGGTGGCAGTGCCCATGTAGACATCGACGCCTACTGCTTTGGATGTCTCGTGCGAATCGACTGGAGCGATGTCTGCCCGAAGCTTTCGCATGCGTTCCATGACCTTCGCGAAGTGCGCCTGTACCTTCACGGCCCCAAACCCTGAACTGTTACCTCTAATCCCTAGTTGTCCCAACCCTCAAGTTACGTTGAGGGACCCTCAAAAGAAGTATTATCAAATAACCGGCTAACGATTATTCAGGCTTCTATACGCTAAGCCCTCTCCCGTTACCCGTGCTCCTGCGACTCGCCAAGGAAGCCCAAATCCGTCCTGCAAAGGACCCTACACGATTTAGCGTTTTGTAATGGTGCAAAGGGGACTTTCGATTTAGCGTTTAGGGTTCATGGGTATCCCAAACCTCGGATCCCCTAAACGGCCTGCGATTCTTAATTGTGAGCTCTCATGGTAGGCGTTAGCAGATAAACGGCCCGAGGAATTCAGGATCTACATGTGCCTTGAAATGTTTAAAGTTAGTCGGCTATGTTAAGTGATCGTGTTCAATCCGTCACACTTAAAACTTTAGGTAACCGGAGCCGTGGGCAGGGTGGCGCTTATCTCTGTGTTCTCTTCCCAAAGACTCCAAACACCCGTAACTAAGGAATCCAACTCCCTTTAAAGGGTCTAAGTAGTCCTGGTTTATGGGTTTCGGTACATAAAATGGACCCAATGTCCTATAATAAGGAGTACTTGGATCCTTACGGTAATTGAACCTACTACCCCAAAAAACCACAGAAATAAAAGGTTAAACTTTCCGATTCCTACTAAACCATAAGAACCCAACAAGTTTAAAGGTTATAGGTAGTAGGGATCTAAGTAAAGGGTTTGGGAGTCTCCAGGTTTGGGGTTCCAGAAAGCCGTCCTGCGTGCTTCGGCCACGGCCCGCGCACATCGCAGGAGCGCCTTGGAGGGGACGCAGCCGACGTTCAAACCTGAGACGGGTGTCTATGGCTTATAAGAGCTATGTTGTGCTTTTAAAGTGGGTTTTTAGGGTTTGGGGTTTACGGTTCTAGGAGCTAGGGTGGTTTGGGGTCTCGGGGTTTAGGGTTTAGGAGTTTGAGGAGCTAGGTTTCGTAAGTGCGCAGCCTTGTCAGCGCATCTGCTGACCACTTGGCGCTTATAGGTTGATGGGCCTTTGGCGAATAGGTTTAGATTTATAAGGCTCATGGTTTATGGGGTTGTGGTTTAGGGTTTCGGGGGTTCAGTGTTTCGAGGGTTTAGGGTTTAGTGTTTGGAGCTTTTAGGGTTTAGGGTTCAATGGGCTTGGGGATTGGGGCGTCGCTTAAGGATGCTCGGGTGTAGCTGGTCGCTTAGGGGTTTGGGCTGGTGGAGACTCGTGGCTCAGGGATTTTACTTAAAGGATAACGGGACTTAGTAAGTAGGGTTATAAATACGTTTACTAAGGTTATAAGTAGATATAACTATAATAACCTTACTCATAGCCCTACTTACTAAGTCCCCTGATCCTCCAAGTAGGGCTTCGAGGGGAAGTGACATGTTGACAAACCGTTGATTTGGGAGGGTCTGATCACTGATATACAGGCAACCTAGTATAAGGGATTTAACAAATCAGGCTCGGGTTGGAGGGGGTATGTTGTAGTAGAGTGTTATAGCATAGATATATAGGCCTATGTCGGCAAATTATTGCGAATTCTTCAAAACTACAGATCCAGGATCCTGCTCAGACTCAAACACCGCTACGCCCTAAATCCCTCAAAACCCTGAACCCTCGAAACCCTGCAGCCCGAAGCACCACTGAACCCTGTGCCTCTGAAGGGCCTAATAAGCCCAGAAGACCCATACATCATCACCCTGGTAGCACAAACTCCCACACGGTATAAGAACTGCATAAGTCTATAAGACAGTAAAGGGTAAACAGCTCAGAAGCCCTCAAGCACACACCCCTGCAACACCCTTACAGACCCCTTTATTACCCCGGGGTCTTGTCAGGGATTTAATTCAGGTTACCACAACAGGGATCTAAGGTAAATAATATCATTTCCTTATTGTAGCAGCTTAAACTAGATTCTAGATCCCGTATAACGAGAACCCAGCACACCCATGTAGAAACCCTCTGAGGCTCGTATAAGGCGCCGAGAAGCAGTCCCCGCCGGCCAGGTGCTGCTCGATGAGGGCACTCCGGGCACCGCGGCGCGCCGACTGCTTCGCCGAGACTAGGCCTCCGCTTGCAGGATCATAGGCTCCGAGGGCTTCGGTTTAGGGTCTGGGGGAAGGATCATAGGCTTGGAGAGTTTTTATAAAGTTTGAGAGGGGTTTTGCAAGGTTTCATGACCGTGTTAGGATGAACACAAAGAGTAGGATGTAAAGACGTCCCCTCACTTAGGTTACGTCTATCACAACCGACTCCCGCTGATCCCATGTGTGATATGCGGTTCTAGCCCAAGGACCGAATGAGAATCCTGAGCCCAAACAAAGCTCGCAGAAATGCCAAACCTACAGCAAATGGCAAAAGGCCGGTAATACTGCATGCCCCAAGGAGACTGAACTGAACGTTGTTGGGGATCATCGAGGACCTACTGCTCTGCAGCATGAGGAAGGCTCGGGGCTGCACCACTGCGATTCTGAATGTCTGAATGTTATTCGGAAGGTCAAGTGCCCCGACCTACCACCCAAACCAGGGCCTTACACCTTACTCTGCAACCAAGAAAGCCCTTAACCCTCGGCCCCAAGACGCCCTTTCACTACAGGCGGAACCTGTAAAACACCCCGAAGGCCTCAAAAATCCGAATTCCCACTTTGCACCAAGGGACCACCGGCACCGGCGCCCACAGCCACGAGGTCGTAGATCACGCCCTCAGGGATTTCTCGCACTTTCCAGTTGCAGGAATGGGAGCAAGGCTTTGGGGTATGAAGTGTGCTGCACGTTTTGAGTTGTTGCCAGTAGTTAGAGCGACATGGTGGCATGGATTTCAGTTCTTCGACTGCAGATGTTCAGAGTTTTGACCTGCTTTCTCGACCGAGAGGGCCTAATGAAGGAGGCTTTGACACGACCAGAGCGGACCTTGAGGGGCGCCGAAACACCCACCCGGGTCTGTGCATGCGGGGTCTCGAAACTTAAGAAGTCTAATCGAACCGATGCGGTCAGCGCTGAGCAAGGAAATTTCTTGAACACCTCAATCTCAAACTCTAGGTTCCTGAGTCGACACTGAATTAAAAAGGGTGCCCTTTTTCCTAATATTCGGCTTTAACAAGGGGACCCTAAACCAAAAAGGGCAAACCGGTACTACTCAAGAACCTAGTAACTCTGAACCCTAGACCCCGAGCCCCAAAACCCTAAACCCGACCTCTGCGGAAGGTGCGGGCCAACTGCGCGGGTGCACTGCATCCAGTAGCCGGACGTTGTGCTCGTCCAGGGGCCTAGGGCACTTAGCAAGTATAGGGTTATCAGTAAGCTAGTTATAGTTATGTCGTAAGTAGGGTTATATGTAGGGTAGCTATAGTTATATCTACTTATAACCCTACAAGTAAGCATTTGTTCGTTTTAACTTGCTCGTTTATCTGATGGGGGGCCGGTATGGTGTAGGGTTCAGAGGGACAAGTTTTGGCTCGTCATTGGGTTGCCGCTGCAGGGTTTGGAACTGTAGGTCGGAACTGGTTTAGGGCGAAGGGGAGGTGTAAAAGGTGCAGCATTTGATGTTCTCAGAGAGCCCAATACCCCTGAATCAAGGAAGATGGGTTAAATTATGATTTAAGCTATATTCCTTGATTAAGTGGTATTGGGCTCTCTGGGTTTCAGCCTCGAGATCTCCGTGGCCTGGATGTGGGGCTGAGATGGGCTTGGGACGAGAAAGCTGCCTTCCACTTTGTATCCGAGGCTTTTGGGGTTCGATGCTTGTTTCGCTGTCTATGATGTACGGCAGTTTGGGTGCGAAAAGTCAGGATTATGAAGAGACGTCCACGCAGGTGGAACGAAGTGAAAACTGTGTAAAGAGTAAAGCGTAAAGCCGACACTCCCAGGCGAACGGGTTCTTCTGAACGTCGTTGACCACAACTCAACTCTGGAAAGCATGCTGCTCGCATTGTCAATTCCTAAGTAACCTTGCCAAAAACCCGAAGAACGGAACTTATCTGCGGGCCTTTGGAGCCTTGGCAAGCCGAGGGGCCAAACACCCTCATGCCGGCCGCTGGGGACGGGGCCATCGGCCACGATGTCACGCCAGGATTCAGCCATGGCTACTGTTTGTTTACGGCAAAAACCCTGAACTTTGCATCCGAAACCCTGCATACCTAGGCTGAGTGAGATCGCTCTCTGTGAGTTTCAGGTCATCCTGGGCTTCATTTCGAGGAGGCTGTGCAGAGCGCTTGCGTACGGATGCTGTCTCCATCTAACCTGCCATCATGTCTGAGATGTCTGGGCCAACGTCTTCGGAGTCTGCGGAAGTGAAAACAAGTCAGTCTCTTCGCCAAACAGACCGGATGCAGACCTTCCTCCTTGCCACCCGTATATACCTGAAACTACCTGACACAACGGTGGGGAGGCCTGTCTCTTCATCAATCCGCTACGCCGGTCCCCTACAAGATTCTCTTGCTGTGGATGTAAAGCTCCTCGTCCAAACGCATCGACCAGCGCGATTCAAGGGCCGCCAGCCTGCAGAAAACAAAACAGACACTGCGCGGCTGCTCCCCCAGTGCCTTACTTATCTCCAACTCAACCCATAGAGTTTTGAAGCGTAAACCTGGAGCTTTCGACTTTGAAGCCAAACCTTCAAGCCCATTCTTGAAGGCCGGTCGGAGTTTCGAGCCTTGCAAAGCTTACCTTTAGGGAATGGAGGAAGGGGTAGAATTATAACTACTATTTACTACTACTGCCATTCTTGAAATGCTGCCGCTGTTCGGTTGCATCGGGCTGTTTCCGGAATCTTGCTTCTGTTGCCGGGCTCCAGGGCCCGTAGAAGCACGCGACGAATAAAAAAAGCCTCCCCAGAGAGCCCAATACCCCTTAATTAAGGAATACAGCTTAAATCATAGTATCTATATAATTTTTGGCCGTATTTCTTAATGAAGGGGTACTGGGCTCTCTGGGTTGATCGTGGCTTAGGGATAGGGTTCAGGTTTTTGGGTTCTACTCGGGAAGCTGGGGAAGTCGGCGCAGCATTCCACAGATCGAGAGACTCTTTGCCAAAGAACCGGGCCAGCTGCTGTTACTCTGTTTCTGAGAACCACCAGTGTTATGAAGCTTTTCGGACTTTATCACTTGCATTGTGCCCTGGGCAAACTTGAAGAAAAAGCTAGCCACCAATCGGAATCATAGATTCATGGCCCATCTGCAGTTTACCTCCATCAGAAACTCCGAAATGAGAGTTTGTTGCACGAAGAGAGCAAAGCACTCGCTGTACTGAAAACCCGTGAAGCTTTTCTAAACCTGGAGGGCAGAATGCTCACGACAACCCTAGCCTCACTGCATCAATACTTTCCCAAATGATTCCATCTTTCTCTCTCTGCATGCCCCCCAGTTTCCGTCTCGGATCCAACGTCATGGAGCCAAGTGCTTCGAGCTTCCGCCTTCTAGGCCCAGTGAGGCTCACGGCAAACACTCGGATGGTTGCAACTCGCATCGATGCTGAAAGATTGGTCCTTGCCGCAGCCTGTGGAAGGTTTCAGGATGCCACGCACGTTCATGAACCTACTACTTCGAACCACCAGCCAGACCTTTGCGACTGCCTGGCTTGGGGAATCTGCGGTTGAAGGCATCCAGTGACATGGCCATGGCACCCGCAAGCTTCGAAAGCTGACCTTGAGACTTCAGGACATCGAGGCGATGCTGAAGTCGAGTCTGACTGTAGCTCCAGAGACGGGGTGTTCGCGCGAGCAAAAAAATGGCTGCATTCTCCCCAGGGAAATACCTCCGCAAAAGGCAATGTTTCACTTTCAGATTTGCCTCAATGCTGCAGCCAAGCACTTGCGGAAACGTTGCGATCACCTTGGCAACCTGCGACTGGCTCAGGCCCAACCCCTCGATCCAGTCGACTGTTGGCTTCAGATTTGCCGCAATGCTATATGAAAGCACTTGCGGATAGGTTGCGATCACCTTGGCAACCTGCGACTGGCTCAGGCCCAACCCCTTGATCCACTCGACCGTTGGTTTCAGATTTGCCGCAATACTGTAGCCAAGCACATTCGGAAAGGTTGCGATCACCTTGGCAACCTGCGACTGGCTCAGGCCCAACCCCTTGATCCACTCGACTGTTGGCTTCAGATTTGCCTCAATGCTCAATCCAAGCACCTGCGGATAGGTTGCGATCACCTTGGCAACCTGCGACTGGCTCAGGCCCAACCCGTCGATCCACTCGACCGTTGGCTTCAGATTCGCCTCAATGCTATACCCAAGCACTCGCGGAGAGGTTGCGATCACCTTGGCAACCTGCGACTGGCTCAGGCCCAACCCGTCGATCCACTCGACTGTTGGCTTCAGATTTGCTGCAATGCTATATGAAAGCACTTGCGGATAGGTTGCGATCACCTTGGCAACCTGCGACTGGCTCAGGCCCAACCCCTTGATCCACTCGACTGTTGGCTTCAGATTTGCCTCAATGCTCAATCCAAGCACCTGCGGATAGGTTGCGATCACCTTGGCAACCTGCGACTGGCTCAGGCCCAACCCCTTGATCCACTCGACCGTTGGTTTCAGATTTGCCTCAATGCTATACCCAAGCACTTGCGGATAGGTTGCGATCACCTTGGCAACCTGCGACTGGCTCAGGCCCAACCCGTCGATCCACTCGACTGTTGGCTTCAGATTTGCAGCAATGCTATATGCAAGCACTTGCGGAAACGTTGCGATCACCTTGGCAACCTGCGACTGGCTCAGGCCCAACCCCTCGATCCAGTCGACTGTTGGCTTCAGATTTGCCGCAATACTGTAGCCAAGCACATGCGGAAAGGTTGCGATCACCTTGGCAACCTGCGACTGGCTCAGGCCCAACCCCTTGATCCAATCGACCGTTGGCTTCAGATTCGCCTCAATGCTATACCCAAGCACTCGCGGAAAGGTTGCGATCACCTTGGCAACCTGCGACTGGCTCAGGCCCAATCCCTTGATCCACTTGACTGTTGGTGTCACATGGTCATCCACGCGTCGTCTCAGCATCTGCGGATATCTTTCAATTAACTTTTCGGCTTGTTCGGAGGTGACAAGCAAGGCCCTCTGCAAGAACTCCTGGACCTGCAAATTGCTGCTGCAGTTGAACATGCCAATCAATTCTGCATCCTTGGCAAAGACTCTTGCTTCCAGGTCTAGCCGCTCTGCTGCAAACCCCTCCAAACGAGAAGCTGTCTTTGGAAGCAGTTGTGCCGAACAGCACCGTAGAAGAGAGGTCGCAGCCTGCTTCAGGGCCTTTACCAGGGAAGGCGGGTGCTCGGGGTACCAGCAGTCCACCACTATTTGTGACGACTTGTCCTTCCACTCTCGTTTCTCGTGCGCGATGCGGACTACGACAGATCCCGCAGGAGCGAGCTTCAGGAGCGCACTAGTCTTGCGCATGTCCCTGGCCAGCCCGGAAGGGCTCATGTGCCGAAAGTAGCCATCATACTCGATGAACAGTGCAGCATCCGTTGCCTCAAGCACCCCGTGTAATGCCAAATCCGGGCACAGCTTGTTCGTGCCCCAATCGCTGCCTTTCTGACACGGAAAATCACGAAAAGCCTCAGCTATAGGCTGATCTGGCATCAGCAGCACCGCCAGCTGCGAGAGGAGCTCTGCCTCCGCCCTGCTTCCCAAGATCCTCCGAGGTCGACCCTGTCGCCACCAGGCTGGTGGCGCAGATGCTGACAAAGCTCCTCCGAGGAGACTACCAACAACGCAACATAAGGCGAAGTAGCGAAGCTTCCCACGTCGGAAGGTGCGGCTCATGGTCCGCTCATCACATGCATGCGCTACTTGACTCTCGGAGGCTTCATACAGCTAAGATGCGTCAAGGCACGAGCACAATGTCAAAAAACATGTTTGGCTTTATTCTCCAGTCAGACGCCTTCAACATGTATATAAGACCTATGAATTACACCTTGGGCCGTATTGCCTGGTGCACACGTCAGAAGATTCTTCCAGAGCCCTGACAAGCCCGAAAGGCCAACATAGACGAGTCGATTCCCTTTGATGCAGTGTAGGAGCCTTAAACATGTGTTCACCCTGCACGGCCGAATGCCCTGAATCCGACATCCCCACAACCCCGACAGCCAAAGGCAAGCCTCATAGGAGCCCCAGGGTCACAGAGCTCAGAGGTAAACCCCCAAGACCCCAAAGTAAGCTCCATACAAGAGCAGGCTCACAGAGCTTAGAAGTGCAGCTCGGTGCGCCTCCGACTGCGCTCTTCTGGCGTCTGGGCACTGGAAACCTGCGGAGGCCGATTCCCAGAGACCTCCGACGCCCTGTGTTAGGGAATATGCCTTGAACCTATACTTTGACTTGAGGTGTAATTATGTATGTATGTATGTATATATATATATATATATATATATATATACTCCTGAACCACGACAGCACGCCTACAACAAGCCCTGTTCCTAACACAGAGCCTGAATGATTAGAGTATTTTTGGGGGAATCGTATGCTATAACTACAATAAGGAAGCCGAAAGAAAGGTATAGTGCTTAACTCAACCCTAAGCTCTTAGCACTCATTGTTCAATGAAGCCAGAACTCCCGGCCGCCTCCGTGTCCGGCTCGAAGTAATACCTCGTGAAGGGCGGGACCAAAACCTGCATGCGGCGGAGGCTCCAGAGTTCAGGCGTTGGGACTTCATGGAGCTTATAAGCTTATAGAGTTTTTTGGAAGGTCTGGAGCTTAGAGGCTTTCGGTGATATTGAGGGTTCGGGCCTAATTACAGGGTGTAAGACTTTACGAGTTTAGGGGCAGGGGCAGTTTAGGCCTCGGGGTAGTTGCGCCCTCAGATTGCATGAAACCGTACGGCTTCGAAGCATCCGACGCGAAAGTTTGGACAGAACAGAGCACAGCAGCGCTCACTGCCGAGACGGCAACCTAAGCACTTTAGAGGTTGGGTTTTCGCGTTTGGGAGGCTATACCGCCCGTTCCCATGAACAGGACTATCTAGCATTGAACACGCCCTATGCCCCTATGCAGTGTGGAAGGACAAGCTGTCAACACAGAACATTTGCAACCCCTGACAAAGCCTTCTGCCAATCTGCCGCTATCAAAACCCTGAACTTGGAACTAGCAACCCCTCAGCCTCCTCTTCAATGCTGGCAGGAAATGCATTCCTCAGAAGCTGCTTGTGATCACATGACCCGTCTTCCACAAGGTGGGTGTGAAGCCCAGGGCTCACAGTCATGGGCTTGAGAGGACCCTCTAAAGCCGACAGCCATAAATCTGAAGCGTGGTGCACCCTACAGCCCTGAACCCTAAACCCGGACTCCTACAAGTAGCGCGATGCCAACTCTGAAGATACAAACGATTTTACAAGACATTCGAGCTGAGCGCAGCACTCTCCTCCAGCAAAAAGCTGCACCTGAGTCACCCAAGCAACACAGCCGACCATTTATCTTGAAGGCTTCGCCCTCCCACCACCAACACATTCTAGGAATAGTCTGCGAATGCCCGAAGGACTGTGCCACATCGCGACAAGGATTCTGCTCAGCCAAACTGTTGAGGATTTTTTCGTTGGAAACGGTTTTATGCTCTAGACCCCCTGAACCCTTTCTCCTTGTCCGTCCCAAAACCCTCGAAACCTGTACAGATGGTTACCGGGGACCAGGCGTCCTGTGCCATTTGTTTGGGGCTGAGGTTCTGCAGGGTTGAGGGGTGCGGGAATTGTGTAATTACTTAGTCAGCTTTGCTACAGTCTCCTGTTCTGGTGAAGGGTGGGGTGCCCTTCGTTGTGCCCACACTTACTTACAGAGGTTGACAGGTCAGTCCCAAACTGCCCCAAAATTTGGATTCTGCACCCGATAACGAGAACGATCCTTTCCGTAAGCCCACCCTGAAACCCTGACGCGCGAGCTAAACCTCCCAACCCTCAGAACCCCGAAGCCCGAGAGTCCTTACATGTCCTTAGATCCCTGAATCTATTACCTCCTAAACCCCTAGCCCTGAACTCCAGCAGCTCCCCAATGTCACACAAATTCCCAAGCCTTAGATTTGCCCAAAACCTCCCAACATCCCCACATGCGCTCCGAAAGTTCGTGGCCGAGGCACCGGGTAGGCCCAGCGGCCGCCTCCAGCCTCTCCCCGGAGTCGAGCGGCCTTGACAGCTTCCCAAAGAGCCCAATACCCCTTAATTATGGAATAGAGCTTAAATCATAATATGAAGCCCTATATAATTTAAGCCACATTCCTTAATTAATTAAGGGGTATTGGGCTCTCTGGGTTCACCCTTAAGATTAAGGCTTGCGGCAGGGGATTGCGCCTTACCTTTATAGTTGAGCGTATATTACTTGGGGCTAAGGACTGGCTTTGGTAAGTAGGGCGTAGGGCTTACGATTTCCCCACCCTTAGCAATTAAAACTTCGGGCCAAATGGGGCTTGGTTGAGAAGTTGGAATTGTAGCGCCTGGGGTCTTAATCCTAAGCGGCCTATGGTCCTAAGCTGCGGTTGCAGTGCTTTGGCCAATGTTGTTTACAGCCTTCACCTTAAGCTCTGGCTTGTTCAGAAACATGCTGCCGAACGCTACAGTCTCGTGAAGGGGTGCGGGTACAGCTCGGCCTCCAACTTTGAGGATTGTGTCTGAGCAAAGCAAAATATTGCAAAGGTTGCAAGCTCGTGTGATTCTGCATTGCTTGACTCGCAAATGCATATTGCATGTTGAATCACAGCTGCGAAAAACACAAACACTTACAACAATACAAGGTAAAACCAAAGGCTCCTTCCAGAAGACGATCGTATGTGACATAGTTCGGACGTCCAGCTTCCGGATCAAACTCGAGCTTTATTTGAAGGAGCTGTAACTAGTTTGCCAAGGTCCTAGGTGGGCTTGTCCCTGACAGGACAAGGGATCACTGAAGCTCCGGCAAGGATCAGGATGTGGGTGTCCTGCAACTTCGAAGTCAGCATAAGCTGGCAAGTCAGCATGCTTCGACCTTTCGGAGTGGACGAAACGGGGGTCAGCTGGTCTGGGATATACAGCGGCGGTAGGTATAAGAGCATGCTGTAGACCCATGCATCGCGGCTGTGCAGCGAGTCAAGTTTCGGATGGAGAATCAGGACCAGGACTTTCCGGCAGACAGGGCAGTGCTTGTTCTAGAGGGCTCAGGGACCCCAAACCCAAACCAACCCTGACCCAAAGCCTATGCCTGAATCCGCAAGCGTATGACTTTGGCTATTGTCAGTTATTGGCGCAACCCAGGCCCAGCACCACGAACCTTGCACCCAAAACCAAACCGAAGACTTTGCATCCTTGCACTCAAGATGCGATGAAATCTAAACAGTCCCCGAACATTGAACAAAAGCAATCTCGCAGCCCCCTGAACCGACAGTCCTTCATGGCCAGGTCCTGTCATCGCCATTTTAGGGAGAAGGTTTGATGATACTGTGGGGAGTAGGGATGAGGGTCTAGACATCAAGGGTCGGGGAGAAAAGCTTCAGGCTGTCGGTATCGTGAGGAGGAAGGGAAACTTAAGATCAAGGGTCTTGGGCGAAGAGCTGAAGGTGCGAGGAGGAGAGGAGGACTCAGAATTTCGGGTTGAAGGGGGGCTTGAGGACAGGAGCGTCGGCTTTCGGAAAGCATTAGATTGGAAGATACATTTTCGGTGACTTGGATTCAGGCGTTCGTGCATGCAAGCATTGGCCCAAGGTGCAACACGACGAGACACGCATGTCGGCCTTCTTGAAAGCTGCGCTTCTTGGGGAGACTCGGCCTGAAGGTTTACAGTTTGGGGGGGTTTCTGCAAATAGTTGCAAAGCATTCTTGCACCACCTCGGGCAGCGCAACCCAAATCCAAATCACAAAGCTTTCCAAACCCGAAAGTATGCTTCCAGAAGCCTGAATTCCTAAGCCCCAAACTCTAAATCCGATCAAATCAAACACCAAAGAACCCTAGACAGACGAACCCGACAGCCCACACAGAAAATTCCGAAAGACTCCCCTCCCGCCCATTCTCAAAGGGCCCAAGCCTGAGCCGTGCTACCTTTGGCACTGGCATAGAATCCCAGCCTCAGCGTCAGTGGTCGGAGCGAGCTGGGAGCTGAACCCCAAGCTCTCATGTAGGGGCCTTTATAATCAGAATAGGGTTTGGGCATGTCTTAGAGTATGATTATTAAAGACCCCAAGGAATAGTGATTACCTTATAAATTTTTCAGGAATAGTATTGGCATCCGCGTTTATTTAAACTCGTATACACCGTGAGCCGATCCTCTCCTCTCACCAGGCTCCGGGCACAGAGAGAACGCCCTCGACGCCTCAGGCTCCGGGTGTGGAAGAATGGTAGAGTAGTATCTTCAGCGCTGTCATTGATACATCTCTGGCATGCAATAAGGTCATAATATGTTGTAGTGTGGATTCCCAACAATTACAATGAACGATTTTCAGTCTGTGCTGCTTTGGGAGCTTTGTGGTTCGTGTCTAGGCTTAAAACCTGCTCTTCGAGCTTTAGGATCCGTGCTCTAGCATTTGGCATCTATTGGTCCAGCGATTGCTGGTAAAGCTTTATGCTTCGTAGTCGAGACTTCCGGGTGTTGGGTTCAGAACTAGAGGTTAACCTCTTGGTTATATAGGGGTTATATAAGGACTATACTACCCCAAAAAAGGTTAAAGGTTACCTACTCTACTACCTGTCTCACGAAGCAAGCTAGCTTGGACCGTAGAGTCGAAGCTGAAAACTCAGTGGCCCGCTACGTGAGAAGGAGTTAAAAGACCAGGCGTGCTCCGCCCAGTGCTCGTCGATGGCCTGCGTGTATGGTTCAGGGTGGATGCCATCCTTTCAGCAGAAGTTCTGAAACAGCACGCAAGAAACCTCCGCATTCCTTGATCCGAAATTGTCCTAAAGCGGACCAAACGTCCGAAATTGAGCCTCTCGCTTCCACAAAACTCGAATAACATGCTGAGAATCCAGAGAATGTCTTCCGCAACGACAGGATAACTGGATTGATTTTGTAGTGTTTTTGGAGGGATGCAATTCTTAGGCTCCCGCCTGCGTAACCCTAAATTCGAGCGTCCAACTAGCCTTACTGTAACTGGTATGGGAACCTTTAAGGAACCCTAAAACCCAAAACAATGCAGGGCCTTCAACGATTGGTGGTCCGAGAAACGGAAACGCAAACGGTTTAGAGTTTAGGGATGTAGGGTCACGGGTTTAGCATCTAATCTCTATGGTGTGGTTGAGGATCTCGGATTAGTGCTTGTGTTTGGGATTCGAGAATGTAGGGCTTAAAGTTTAGGACAACCACACACAACCACAAGTCCCGGACCGAACACCCGAAACCTGCAACACCTCCAACCTGACGCCGACACAAACCTTCTTGTCAGAAAGGTCCCAAGCCCGAAACCCTAAACCCTAAACCCTAAGGTCCTAAGCTCGCCCCAAGGTGGCCACCGGCCAGCCTCTGAAACCCAGAGGCCGCGGAAAATCAATGCCTTCCGCTTCATCTTTCGGGCTCTACCCATAGGCCCCATAGTGGCTCCTTTTTGGGGCTCACATATAGAATCCTATAATGCAATCCCGAAAAAGAACTACTATGGGGCCTCTGGGTAGAGTAGGGCTCATGATCTGAGGCAGTAGTGGCCAGCAAAAATATGACGGCAAAGGTTCTGGTAGAAGTTGTGATATTGCCAGTGTTCCAGTGGACTGTTTATCATGATGAGTCTTGGTTCGCAATAGCATTGGCCAGAAGTATTCTAAACAGACTGTTTCTTGAGC